>JAOXYM010000017.1:27271902-27289845 GCA_028567055.1 Leptatherina wallacei
ACTAATGAGTCATCCCATGAAGTCAGATTCTGGCCAATAGCGGCCTGCAGTCTGCACACGTCACCATTTTCGGCCCCTATAGAACCTTGATGGAGTCGGTGCTAAAAGAGTATCGACTCGCCCCGTAAAAATGGTGATGGGAACACAAACAAACCGGGCGGTGTGGTGCCGGGCCGGGCTGAGTAGGTGCTTGTGTGAAAGGGGCTTTAGTCTGTTCGACGTGCGTCTGGCTGAATGAGGAAGTTACTTTAGTGAGGAACTAATGAATCCAGCATAATTTCACTTGTCTGATTTGTGTGGTTGTTGGTTGATAAAACACAAACTAAGTTAATAAACAGCATTAAAGCTGCAGGAGGGGGATCGATTCTTGACTAAAACATGCAGAATTACTTCCTTTCAGATTGTAAAATCAAAACCATTGACGGTTCATGGCAAACGTGCCAGGTCAAGCAGTGGGCTGGATGTGTTAAGAGCTCATTACAGCTTTTTTTCCTTTGCCCCGATTCCTCTGTTACTACTGAGTAGAGGTGTGGGATGGATAACCAGGTCTGTCCAAGCCACACTGAACTCATCCGTGCAGGAGTAATTCAACTCCCAACTCCTTTACATGTTTGTCCAATCTTGAGTGATTTAACAGTTTGGTCTGATTCACACAGTAATTGAACTTTTTTCATCTGCCTTCGGAGCAGACTGAGACACTTTTGCAGGTTTTTTGCTAAATGATTTCTGTACATTCACATTTCTACCATTTACACAACTGAAAATGAATATCCTGTTATGTCAAAATACATCTGCAAAATGCTCGTTTCTGTTCTTATGGGGCTGGTATTACTCCTTAATGTATGCAGAACTGCAAATACAGAAAATGTTCATGTTGCCAAGCTCCCAAAATACTTTTGTCTTCGTCTACTGAACAGCCGTCCGCAGGCTGAACTTTACAGCTGTAGGCTGGACATCCTTAGCAGCTGATTGTAGATGCAACCTTTTCGTTCAAGATCTTATAGAACAGACATGTTCTACCTTTATTCACCTCCACATAGCTGCAGGATGCTCGGAGTCAGAAAATCTAAAGTTTATATATGGATGACGGTACAGGACAATCAATGTGGGACTGATCAGCTTACAAGAGGGGGATTCCAAAACTTTAAAGTCTAACATACTGAGCTGCATTGAGATAATCGTTTCAGTATGTCCTCACACAAATAACCAATTAGTCTCCATTCTACTAGAAAAATGGGAATGATACACAAAGCCTGGGATCAAACAGATTGGATAAATTAAAGCCTCCTGCTTAAATGTTCTTAAACATGATGAGTCAAAAGATTAAGGAACTTTTTTTATTCCCCCATTAATCAAATCAGGAGGTCTGAAATGCTTCAGCTGTAGTCAGCCGTTTCTCAAAACAAAAAAAAAAAACAAACCTCTCCAAAAAGAAAAGAGCTGAAGCAGAAGGTTATTAAACAGGATGCGAAGACTGGAACGTTCTGGTGATCTGAAAAGTGAAATTTGTCATATTTTTACACAATAATCCGCATCTGACCAACAAAGGTAAAAAAAAAGGAGCGGAACAAAAGCTTCCTACACACTTTCTGCCACCAGACTGCGAAGAATAACGAAAAAGAAAAGATGACTGAAGGTAAACAAAACAAGGAGAAACCATCTTGGCTTGTTAACAGTGGGATGGAGAGCCGTCTCACTTAAGGCTACTGACGTCAGGAGGGAATAATAATCACCAGTCACAAAAAAACTAAAATCATTTTCAGGAGCCTTTTCCTGAACTTCTGTTTGGCAGAAAACAAGGAGAAAGTTTTGTGTCTGGGAAAAACTTTGACAGTTTGACGTTTTCCTGTCAGAAAGTTGTTGAACTGCAACACAAAACAGACTTCAAATGTCCCCAAAATAATTCAAAACATATTCTACTGTCTACACGGTGCGTTGCATAAAAAAAAAACCTTCATTTTCCCTCCAAAATTATTTTAAATAAAACACTTGTTGCCTCCAAAACATCAAAGATTTGTTTATGCTCTAATAAGCTTTGTTAGCTTCCTATAAATATTCTATGTGTGACCGAGCAGAAGTCAAACGGAGGGTGAGGTGGTGGAGAGGTGGAGGTCAGAACTTCCAGTTGGATAAAAGGTGAAGGGAAAGCAGTGAAGACTTCATATGGAATCAGACTTGTGCCATCGTACATCATTGATTTTTTTGTCCTGCAGCCACAGGAGAGGTATCACTGCCTCGGTGCTGGAGTGTGTGTGACACTGAAGGGTCGCCATGACTGCTGATAAGAAACCGATCGATAGAGTCTATAATGACTCTGCTCACATGTTGTTGTCTGGTCACGTCACCAAATGTAGGAACTCATTTATACATCATTTCTATCAAACAGGTCATTAAAATTAGTGTGATCATAAAATCTTATATGGTTTCTCATCTTATGGACTGATCAATATTTTCTAATCTAATGACAAAAAGGTTACAAAACACCTAAAACAGGGGTGCCCAAGTCCAGTCCTCGAGAGCTACTATCCTAAGCTCTTCTGAATCAACGGTTCGTTAGCAGGTGTGTTGGAGAAGGGATGCGTTTAGAAGTTGCAGGATAGTAGCTCTCCAGGCCTGGACCTGGGCAGCCCCGCCCTAAAACATCACAGGGTTTTACATATCACAACACTTCTAGACTTCCTAAATTCTTCCATCTATTTGGACATGAATACCCTCTAATCAAAGCCCTTTTTTAAAAACGTATAAAATGAATTTACTTTAATGCAAAAACAAACCATGTTTGAGTGGAATAAAGTGGAGGAATCTAAAAGAAGCCTCACCGGAGCAGTCCTGGGTCTGCCACTCCAGACATTGACCGTAAGGAAAGGAGATGACGTACGCTGAGGAGTCCACGCAGCGCTGAGTGCTTCCACACCACATGCACTCCATGGCCTGGCTGGTGCAGTTGGCACAGCTGGTGCGCACAGCGCAGGGCGTCTTACAAGGTCGAGCACTCTGGCTCTGTGGACTCCCTGAGGACAGACACAAATTCAAGCGTCAATAAGAGCAAAAATGTTAAAAGAAAACACCATCGGGGTCAGTGAAGACATCATTAGATCAGATAAACATGCTGAATTCTTCTACTAGAAAGTTTCTGGTTGGATGAATTTATTCCAGCTTTCACCATCTGCTCTGCATTCTTGGGACGAGCTCCGTTATTTCCTCCTTATTCTCCCGGCATCATGTTTTTGCTGCCATCACAAGTTACGTCACGTGGCTGCATAAATCGCCTCGAACTGAAAATAAATTCTATCATGTGATCTGACCCATTTCCTCCTCCACATCTCCGCCTCCCATTCATTCTCTCTCACCAGCAGGTTTTTCACAGATCAAGCCGTCGGTGGTGGCGGTGCAGGGGTTCGCTTTAAGACCGACTGTCTGCGCCCTCTCCAAGTAGGCACAAAAGCCCGAGTCACTGGGCTCTCCAGGTAACCATCGCAGGCTGGTGTTAGTGAAGGGTGATGCATCCTCCCAGCCCCAGTATGATACGTTGATCTTCCTCAGGCCCACCCATGGAGATAACCTCTGCAGGGGTAAAAACATGAAAACACACGGACGATTATCAGACTCTGCCTCCTGGTTTGAAACCACTGCATTATTGAGTGTGGTGCCTGAAGGATTCAGTGGTGCAGATTCTCTCTTTGGACTAAAACCAAACATGTCAGGAACCATTCCATCGCCTCTGCAATGCTTCTTTCCTCACAAGGATTTAGGGAGTTGCAGTCCTCAGGAGGGAGTGTTCTTCATGTGTCTTATAGAATCTTTCATTATATAACAACAAAGAAAAGCTACTCAGTTTGGCAATGCTAAGGTCTTGTGGCAGCAGAACTTGGTGTTCCAGCACATGGCCTGCTCCGGCCTCTGGCTGATGCAGATTCAACATCCCCGTCTAGGATTGGCTGCACTTTCCCGGTTGTGCCTCCCGGTACCATACTGTTGCACCCTGCCGGGCCCATCCCTCAGTTCTGCTCCATCAATACTCAGTCACCCTTCTTTACCTGCGGCTCTGGACAGCCGTAATCTAACCTGAGGAGCTTGTGGTTAACTGTGTCTGAAGAACTGGCAGAATACATGGATCAAAAATTAAAAAATGAACTAAAATAATATGGATTACAAGGGGGATCTGAATAGTATAGAATATAAATAAAGTCCAAATTTAGCAAGGCTGCTACATTGTTGTAAAATCAAAAAGGCTTCAATAAACATACATACAATGTCAACGGATCAAAGAAAGGCAGAGTTATGCTCAGGGATAACCTTGATTCACCAGACCCCTCTCCACTAGAGGCCCTGCTGGTTATGTTATGATGCACTAAAAAGGGCTTCCAGACCGTCTCAAATCTGCTCTGTGAAGCAGGTTTACTGAGACGTAGCCGGTCTAACATTATATAAACATGTGCATGAGCCAATGTCCATATGAAGGCAGAGCTGTAGACTAAGTTTAGAAGAATGAGCTTCTTAGCTAAGTAGAGCAGTTTGTAAGTGCTGTGGTAGCTCAGAAGTCTGAGTCTCTCCACAGCAGGGTCGGAAACTAAATCTGGCCCGGGGTCAACTTTTTTCTGACCAACTGAATGGGGGGGGGGCAAAATTACATTTCATCAGTCAAAACCTGTTTTTTACTACTAAACAAAACTTTTTCATTGAATAAATTTTAAATCAATTGAATTTGCTACAGACTGTTATTTAATATTTGTATAATGTGTGTGTGTTCCACACAAGTGTTTTATACTTTGTTATATTTCTAACATTGTGTGGGCTCTAGTGTACTTTATTGTTCAGCAGGTAGATGAGATTGTGGGTCAGGGAGACGTCAGGATTGAACCTGGTCTGGTTTATGGTGCAGCTTCTCTGCTCGGTGAACACCGCGCCTACAGGAGCGAACAGCTACAATACTACCAGTTATTTTCCTTGTCTTTCCATCAAGCTTCATCTCTTTACCCATAAGTGGTGAAGCAGAAACGGGACTCTGCTTGAACTAGAAGAGCTGTGTATTTTTTTATTGCTAAAGCTTGTAGGAAAACATTCACCGCTAAACAGAAAGCTTCTCACAACTTGCTCTGCTGCTCCGACGTCCCCCAGCTTTGACTCAGACCTGCGCCGTGCGCCAGACCAGCTGACGTGCCGTGAAAAACATTTTTTTTTAAAAATCGCAGACTAGAAGCTTCATAACATACCAAAAATAGATGTGCCAGTGAGCAATCTGCTCTGTGGCACCTTTCACAATTAGTGGACACAGATGGGAAGATTTAGTTCAGCTTTGTATTTGAGTGATGCAATCCGTGTCAGACCTTGTACCGACTCATCCTGAGGCGAGAGCTGATGGAGCAAATGTTATGAATTCAAGTTTGGTTGGGAGCACAGACCCTTTACTTCTGAGAAAAACTTAATCTAGTTAGTATTCAATTTAAGATGCCTAAATTTGATACTAAAAATCAGGCTAAAATGGCCCAATTTTGGGCTGTGATTCTTATATTTGTTCATTCGCTCCACCTTAATGGCTAAAATAAAATTCCTTTTCCTTTAACCAATTCCATCGGGTTCAATGTAATTTCCCTTTTTCCCTTGTCAAGTTGGGTCCTGTCACTATTGAGATTGAAACAAACAAAAACACGGAAGATGAGGCGACTGAAAAAGGTGTAGTCCATCTGATAATTACAGACTTCAAAATACAGGAGAACATAAATGTTGCACTCGCAGGGAAGCAAAACAATTCCTAAAGAACAATAAAGACAGACATGAACAACAGTCACAAAAAAACATTGTCACAACAGAAATTAAATTAAATTGAGCCAAAATAAAATCAAACTTCTTCACTTTTGTTTGTTGCAGGATTTTCTTCAAGTAAAAAAGCTGAAATGTATTTAAAGATATTTTCCTAGAAGTGTTGACACAAAAGGAAACAATAACGAGAACTCCATCATGAAACTCGACCTCATATTAACGTAACGTTAGAAAAACCCGCCTCTGCTTATACATCGTTGTTTTACCATCAGAGTGGATCCTAAATGCAACAGTCTGCAGATTTCTGTAATTACTGCAAAAAAGTCATCCAAGATTTTCAAAGGAGTCCAATAATTAGCGCCGCTGACCGAAGTAACACTTAGTGAAAGTTTACTGACACAAGTGAGATTTGTTTTCATAATGGCCTGTAATGATCATCAGCTGGGATTTATCACATGAAACGCACAGAAAGTGGTTGAAACGTTTACTCTGCAGTCATGTCTGTTATGTCAACAATATGAAAGTCTTCTTATGGATTATCGCATCTGACAACGTTCAGATTTTTGTCCATGATGTTGCATATTTAACTAAAACACGTCAAGCTCTTTTAAACTTAAATGTGAAAAGAAAGCAGCCATTTCGAGAACATGTGAAAACATTCACCTCCCAGCAGCCAGCCGTCTTTCAAGCATCTATTCTTACTAAGACAAAAACCGATGACACGATGTGCGCTCTTCACGCTGGGCTGAAGGAAGAAAACATCTGTTTGTCAGCTGGCTTCTCGGCAGAGTAAAACACGACACATTAGCAACATTACGGTGAAAATAATCTGAAGTGTCTTAAGACTCGTGAGGAAAGGTTGAAATGTTTAAACTTTTTCTCGTGTAAGTTTGGATTGTTTAACCTGAAGGAATTCTGTTATTTCTGGTTCTGTTATTGATTAGATGCAGTTGCATGCTCATGTTCAATCAGTCTTATGATGATATCAGGCTCACACATTGTTTGGTATCTAATGATAGAGTGCTCCTCCATCCTCTTGCATGGGATCTTTGTGGATAGCCCGATGCACCATGGCTGGATAAATGGGGGGGGGGGGACTGAACCGTGTTGGACAGCAGTTGTGTTTTGTCGAACACCCACCTTGTCTTGCAGCTGATATTTTTGTAGCTCTTCCAAAACAAAATTGACTTGATTGTCACTGAGCAAAGAGGCAATGTTTCCTCCCAGGTTTTTGCAGTAGTGTTGGGCGTTATCGTAGCTCTCTTTGCTGGAATTGATCCTCAGGCAGGCGTCCCCCACATGATGCCAGCCATCGCCACACAGCTGGCCTGTACGCAAAACACATACAGTAAGGATAGCAACTTTATTTCTGCCATAAAATTCATTCCCAATCATCTGATAGACCAAAAGCACGAGGACAGTCCAGGTCTATTATCTGCAACCTGCCTTCTGATTCTTTGATTTTCTTTTTTAAATCCATCGCCTGTAAACATTAAATGCTGCAAAGGTTCCAGCTCTGATAGATGTTAGCCGATAGCTTAACTTGACGTTCCCTTAGCTGGGAACATCTTTGCTAATTAACAAATGCTAACATTTACCATGATATATCCCCAATAGTTTGCAAGCTAATGTGCTAATGTGGTCCAGTAGCTACTAATTCCTTACTTTAATTAATAAAACATTTATTTAATGTAATATTGCCTGGCTTGTAATATTTGACATTCACTCTAAAAGCTGAGACATTTTTACATTCACAGAATGACAGTAGCACTGGGATGCCGACGCTTAGCTTGTACTGTTAGTTATGTTTATATTCAGTTAGCAAACACTTGGCCACTTGGTCGAAGGCAGACCTGAGAAAGATCTGGATTAGACAGAATTATCAACGCAACATTGACAGTAATGTGATGAAAATAAGTCAAGAACTGACTGAGCAAGCACAAGTTTAAAAAAGAAAAGAAAAAAAGTACTTGGTTGAGGTGAATCGGGATTAATTAATTAATAAGCAGAACCAGCAAACACAGCGAGGAACATAGCTGGGAGAAACAAGCAGAGGACAACCAGAGAAGTGCTGCTGATTAGACTGATGGAGTATAATGAGAAGCAGGTGTGCACGGAGCCAGGTGGAAGATTCACTGAAAGATACCGGAGGGGAGGAAGGGAATGACACTGGAATCTAGCTGGACCGTTCTAATATAAAAAAAAATCAGCTTTTATTTACCAAGTATGTGCTGACATGTTACAGAAATGCAGGACTTTGACTCTTTCATTTTACAATAAATACAAATAATAAAAAGTACTGAGCAATAGCACCAATACTAAAGAATACACAATACTAAAAAGTGCACAGATAAAAGTGGCTGGTGGATTGAAGGTGGTTAGTGGGAATGCAGAAGTGCAAACAAATGAGCTGGAAGTACATGAAATAAACAATAAATACTGGATAATAAATCAATCTCACACATTTATTCAAATAACTTACTCTTTCCTCCTGGGAATCCAAAGGACAGAAAAAATGACTAGCAGCAAACAGCTAGTTAACAGCGAAGTAAACTTGTCAACTGTTGTATGTGTGAGGTGTAACATACGGTAACCGTTGCCATGACGCTGCTTATCAGGACTATACCATCATGTAATGTAAAAGGATTCTTTCCAAGCCTAAGAACGACATTTCTTATTTGCCCTCAGCAGACCGAACCCCTTGCGTTTAGTTTGCAAACAAATTTGGACTAGTTTTAAGAGAAAGAGCGGAACCAACTTTAGTGAAGTTAATCTTCCCGTCTTTGTCTTGCCAGGCTCTCATGCAAAAAACGGTGAAGATCACTGACAAATCTCTGACATGCAAGATTCCCAGAAGTTAAAAATAAAAGACGATTATGGGGGGGTGCCATGGAAAAGGTTAACCTCAAGCGACAAACAAATGCATCCGTCAAATGCATATATGCAATAATTGTTCTTATCAGGGTGGCTGTAGCAGACTGTAATAACAGAGCGACTGTTCAATTAGTCAGGATGAAAGGAAAGAAAGAGTCGCTCTGCCTCCGCCGAGCTCAGCTGTTTATTTTGGTCTCCAGGACTGATTACATTCACAGGCCCGTAATGGCTTCCATCACCAACCTCTCATGCAACAGAAAAGAAAATACCTGCTTTATTATTTTTTTCCTCAGCAAAGCTGAAAGAAAAATGGGCAACAATTGTCTGAAATGGCAGGAAAAAACGTTGAGAGTTTAAAAATAAACAGAGCGGATTACTGAAATAGCGAAGATAAACATATCAGGCCATTTAGAATAATTAGTCATAACATGGTGTCTGAAGAAAAGGCCACAGCTGCCATGATGCTGGAGATACCTCCAACAACGAGACTCATCTTTACCAAACTGTTTCTCCACAGCAGTTTTGTTTCCTGCCTTGTCACATTAATGGGCTCGCACACAAAAGACATATTAATTCAATTTCTGTAGCCAGTGACCCACCAAAAATATTATTTTTAAATGGCACAATAATTCCTGTTTATGTAAACAAATGCTGGAGAAGCAACAGGACCTTAGTCACGAGTGGGCAGAGGCTGCCAGTGTCTCAATGGTGAGATAGATGGATAGATAAATAGATAAATAATTTATTGATCCCAAGGGAAATTATAACAACTCAGCAGCAGTATAAAAACAAATAAAGTGCTATGTAATAAAATATATGTAATTGAAATTAAATAAAATTCATAACAAATTAAATATGAGAGGGTTGAGAGAGTTTATGCAAATACCCTCACGTGTACAGACACTGAAGCTAACAACTCACATTAAACAGAAGCGTGGGGTTGGAAAAAAACTGATCAGAGACTCTTCTACGATCAGAATCTTTGAGAGTTAACAAACAAGGAAATTATACGGCAACGCTATGAGCTGTGCTGTATGAAGTTTAAAGCCAGCGAGAAATGAGCTGAGCACCAACATAAAGGGAAAGTCAGAAAATATTTACCCAGCGCAGACGGTTGTGTCAATAGAAATATCAAAGATTTAAAATTCTGAGCCGTTTTATTATTTGTTCTGACACAAGTGGAAAACCTCAGAGTCTGGATGATAAATATGTAAAGATAATACAATATGCAGGGCTCATAGCAGCATCAGCAGAGGGAGAAATCAAACCATGAGTCAGAGAGGATTACTGGGCTTTAAGCTTATGACCACAATAAACTGTTTGGGAAGGTGACGGTGCAGCATGCAAATCCAGCAGCCAAGCAGTGCAAGTCATATGCATTTAAACCTTTAGTAGCCCTTTTGAAATATTTAATTTAAATTACTATTGGTCACTGTTTCTAATATTTAACCTTTAGGGGTCCGAGTCTATTTTTGTTGCCATATATTTTTGATTTAGCCTTTATATATTACATGAAAAAATGTTTACCATCTCTATGTTTGGAGTGTTTTTTCAGCACTTTCACCGATATGATCTGCTTCTTTTTTTCATTTTACCTACTTTATTAACATATTAGGTCAAAAAATTCAGAGAAATCATCAAATCTTTCATGACAAAATTCAGGAATTAGGCTCAGCTGATACAACCTTTTTTTTCTGTGACAAAATGATGAAAAATGATCAACATATTGGAAGAAATGTAACCCCTGATCACATCCCACTTTTACACCCAGACACAGTAAATATTTTTTAATGCAATCAAATTCAAACCATCAAATCTTTGGTTTTAAAAAAGGTCTATGAACGTTAAACACTGGAAGAGTTTAAAATCTGCACTTTCAGGTTAAGTTGACAGCTGCACTGAGGTGACCTAGTTTTTTTGTTACAGTGCTTTGAAAAGCAAAAAAGATCAGATCGTGCTGGCGTGATCACAGACCTCTAAGGGTTAATATACTGAATCACATTTCAGGTTTGTGTTGAAGCCCAGGTGGTGGCAGAAACCAACTCAGCTCGGTGGAAACTGACCATCGACCCTTTTTCGCTCAGTTTTAGTTAAAAATGGAGAAATATTGATTTTCTATAAGCCATCTGTATTAGCACAGCTGGATTATCCTAAAATCTTCACCCTGGAAGGCATTTTCAGGGCACCTAAAGTTGTATTTGCATGTGGATGAAATGCATAGAAAAACTTGCACTTGTCCACAATTAAAGCAAGGAATACCTGTGAGCTCTCTTATTAGCATTAATTGATAATCCATCAAATGGATCAGCCAAATTTTAACATTTAATAGACAGTAATCTGAACATATCAAAGTCTCAGTCTAGCTTACTGTGAAGCCTATTTTCACATATTTCTATGAGATCCGGTTGAGAAAAAGTCATAAAAATCTTTAATATTTGAAAAAGTCTTAGCTTTGAATTGCAAATGTGCTAAACCATGTTTTTCTAAATCAAACTTCAGTTTTTCTTACTGTTTCACTTCAGCACAACAACAGTTTGTGTGGCGGCCTACGGAGCCTTAGCACCATCTACCTAAAGCAGCAGCACTGTGCTGTTTTATTGGAGTGAGGTTATTTCTTATGCCCTTAGCCTTTCGAGCACCAAAGTCAAACTGAGAGCAGCTGCAGCTAAAGGCTATAAAGATAAAACTTTGTGGACTCGATTTCATTAAACAGCCAAGGATTCGTGCTCAGAACATCCAGTAAACACTTCTAATTGGCCTACTTCTTGATGCAGCTGAGCGCATCTCTCAAGCGTGCATTCATGAATCCATGCTAATACTCTCTGAACATGCCTGCATGCGTGCATGAGGGTGTTTATTTGTGAAAAGGAACAACAAACAAAGCAGCTGGTTAGAGCGAGAACATGCAAATGTTCTGAAAGCAAAGTGTGTCAGGTTGTGTTGTCCAACTCTGCTTCAGTAGCTTTGAAAAAAATTTATGTTTTCACTCCAAACTGGTTCTTAATAAAACATCAATCAACTACATTCACTGCGATGTCACGCAAGTAATCAGAAAGATCCACTCTGAAACATTTGAATGTCATGGATTTAACCCGAGCTTCGTAGAATCCGTTGTCTTCTGCATTGACACGCCATGTTTTGGGAGTTCATGCGAGACACGCACACTCACCGGGCAGCGCCTGACACTCCTGCTGCTGCGTCTCCCACTGACAGTTGATGTTCAGAGAGCAGCTCCTGCAGTTGGCCAGCCTGAAACACTCCTGCTCCTCCCTGCGCTTGCACCTGGACGGGTCTCTCACCGACTTCACACATACACATAAAAAAAAAAAAATATGAGGAAACAATTTCAGTTCAGTTAAAGTTTTCATCTAGCAAATATAATAAACCTGCAGGAATCAATAGAATGTGTGACAAAGGCCAAAAAAAGAATTAAGTGTGATGGGTGTGGTAAATGAAAAAGCCAAACAGTGCATGCAGAGTGAAAAGAGAAATCAATATGAAGGACAGGTTATTCTGAGATGGAGTTTTTATTGGGGGGGGGGGGGTATATATGCAGCTTTATTATAAAGTTTCTGTTGAGCTGGTTTAAATCATGTTCACATAAAGTGTCAACACTTGGAAATCATTGCTCTGCGTAAGTTTTAGCTGAGTTACATCAAATACGTCCAAAGCCCACGTAAATTGGACTAATCGTGCATTTCTCTGCGAGGATGGTCTTTTTCATTTAAAACTTGGGGTCCACTTAGAAGCCTTTTATACTTAAATGTTTCTAACTGAGTGAAATAACCCAGGACAGCAGGAACTTTTACTACATCTCCTAAAACTACAAGAGGAAGTAATCCTTCATGGTTCATTACAAGACCTGATGTTGTTGGCCATTTTTAAACTCCTTCATCAGAGGAAGTTCAGGGCAAACTTCTGTGGTGCAGCTCTATGCTGATTGGTCCAGCAGACAGTCATACAGTGATTTATTCAATGAGAGCAAACAAGTTGTATTGTAACCAATTTCTAAATATTGCCAGTAATTCTAGCCTTAAACTTAAAAATGATTATCTTCAACCAGTACTTTATCAATGTTTTACATCCTGACCAAGAAATCAGACTTCTTATTGGCTTCCCCTTTGATTTTTTTTTGTAGGCCCACATTTTCATTGATCAATGAATGCAGCATCAATAGCACCACAATGCTTTCATCATTACAAAAACAAGCTTGATGAAACATTGCCACTATAAGCAGCATTTCTTAATAAAAGCTTCAAAGACTTGAATCACAGAGAAATGGAGGGACACGACTCTCAAGACTGAACCTAAAAGAGGGACCAGCACCAAACTGCAGGAGGAGGCATTCAAGTAAAATCTGTTTGTTTAATTGTGTGAACTTTCAGGGTAAGTACTGTATGCTCTCGCATCAGTATGGGCATGAGCTGAAAAGTCAGTTTGCTGGTCTGGAGCATTGTTAACACAATGCCAGGGAGGAAAGACATCAGAAAAGATGCATCACCATGCAAGCTATACTTCCAGTCTGAAACGGGGGACACTGTCGGGATGAGACAGCTGAGAGGAAAGCTGGTTACTTTATCTCTGTTGGATGTTATAGACATTTCAATATTGTCTATAACATCGTGTCAACTTGGGGAAAAAGGACTGAAATGTCTCTTAAGCGGAGGGAAAGTGATGACAACAAATCTGCAGCTTTCTGAGGTTTTAAACAGCTAAACTTGTCCACATTTCTTCAGCCTGAAGGTACGCTGGATCTGTTTTTACCTTTCCTGTTTCTGTCAAATGTTTGCTGGTGTTGTAAACATCATTAGGAATTCCTTCTTTCCAGTGTTGCTTTGGTTTTAGTAAACAAAGATGATTTTTTTTAACAGCAGGATGTGACTTTTAATGACCTCTCTCTTTATAAAAACTAAACAGTCACAATCTTGTTTTTTTTTTTTTTTTTGCCTTCTAACTCAGAAGGTAATTGTCAAAAACCAGGATCACAAGCTTAAACCTTCAAAACATAGCGGTCACTGCAGCGGACACTAGATTTCTAGTACATGCATGGTTGAGGATGGTGTATTTGTAAATTAGCCACTTCATTGGACACTAGTGAGTCGTTCAATACACAGCCAATCACTGTAAAAAATATATGAAGTATATAAATATTGTAACTAAGAAATTTGTATCTGTGATAAACGGGAAAAGAAAATAATACAGCTTTATTTTATAGAATATTTACATTAGGTGATATGATTATGATAGTATCATTTAATAGATAGTTTATAGAACAGACAAAAATAAATAAAAAGTAAAATAAGAAAACATCACTATGTCTTTAGAAGTAAAATATTGTACTGGCATGTTTTTTTGTTTTAAATTGATACATGAAAGGGTTAATGACAATTTGTGCAAATTAGGCTGACAGTTAATGGATTACTGTGTAGAATCTGATATTAGAGGAAGGATTGGGGGAAAAAAGTATTTGCCTTTATATTTTCTACTTTTAGCTACTGAGACTAAAACTTTAACTTAAATCAGTCAAGCAGATGTTCTTGGAAAAGGATGGGAAAAAAATGTACATTTGTCCCTATATTCACCTTAATCTCCACACACCCTAACCTCTGACCTCAACCTGATGCAGCCTAACAGGAAGTGTCATAAAATACACACATGTCCCTTCCTTCGGGCTCCGTGCTTCCACAAGCTCAGCTGATGTTCAGACAACATGGATGGAGGTGGAGACAGAGACAGAGCGCCGCCATGCTGCTGGGCCAGCTCCAAAGTAAGCTACACACACACACACACACAAAGAATCAGAACCATTCATAGATTCATATTCAGAACCAGCCAGAAAACACACAGAAAAACAACACGTAGCCACACACACACACACAAAGAAAGACAGAAAAAAAAAAAAAACAGTTTAAAAAGACGACGAGTCTTTTTGACATTTCTTTCAGTGGGGTTAAATTCACACTTATCTGACTAACAGGAAGTAAAATGAGCCTGAGAGGGGACAAAGAAGTGTTAGGGTGAGAGTATGTGAGGACATACCACGGTGCAGTTGCTTGAGGCGGAGATACACTTCCTATCCTCACACCACTGACATCCTCGCGTGTTGGCGGTACAACTGGCGCAGTCTGAGAAGCGGAAACACTCCTCGTCCGTGCTGTCTGAGGAAGGAGCAACACAAAACAAAGTCCATTTCCCAGATCAGGTCATAGGTTTCCTCTACATGTGAATACATAAAGAACGCCTATTACAGTTTTCACAACAATATTACTCATTCACTTCTAATTAAAACTGTGTGGATTAACATGAATAATTAATGGTTTTGCTACTAGATTTTTCTGGAGTAGTAGAGATGGAAATCTGAGCGAGTCTCCAACTGATAAATACCAAACATTGCCAACATGGTGAAATGGAAAGGCATAAACACAGCGCCACATGGAGAAAGGCATTAACATTTTTTAAATAGTGCACAAGAGACCTCTTTTCGTTAGGCTGCTGTGCTCCGGGATATTCCAGGAGAACACATGGATGGCAAAGCAGAGGAAAACCAGAGACAAAAGGGCAGGATAAAAAGCACCAAATGGATGTTATAAAGAACCCTAACAAAGAACTCTCTTCAACATCGATTTTTTAAGTGCAAACATCAGGTCTCATATTTAAGTTTATTGGGTACAACTTGGAGTTATTCCCTGCTCATTGTATATTATCAGCTGATGTAACGCACACAAAAATAAATAGAAGGCTAAAATAATTCAAATATAGTTGAGTGGTGGAATAAAAGTCATCCTGAAACACTGGATTTGCAAGAATTCACACGTGTTGGGGGACTGGCATGGAGAAAGACTGACTTATTGCTTGCATGAAAATTTGGAAGAGTTGACTCAAATTTGGAATCACTGGAGCTACTGGGACCCAGTGGGATGCATATTGATCATGTTTCTGACCAGCCGTGAAGGGTAACCTTGATTATTTGCCAAGCTGTGTCAAGTTGAACTGAAGTGTGTGCTGCTACGTTTGTGTTATTTGTTATATTTTCTTTCATCTACTGACAATACTGTGGAGCTGTGTTATCTGTTATGATAATTCCAAAAATAAATAAATTCCTGACCCAAGAAAAAACATCAGGTCTAACCACTGAACAAAGTACAAATAAAGTGCATCTGTAAATCGAAGATAAACTAATCTATAAAAACCCTGATAATTTATATAAAAAACCTTTATAACATGTAAAGAATTACTCCTGAAATATGATTTAAAAATATAAGTCAATAAGAAACCTAAAGGTTATTACCATTGTGAGTTATAGAAGTGGTTGACAGTGGGTGGTGGAGGAGGGGTGGGGAGGTGAAGGGGTAAAACTGTTCAGCATGCCTCTACAGGATCAGATTGTTCTAGAACGTTTGCCGGGTGGTTGAAGTAAAAACAGTAACCAGGGGTGTAAAGAGTCTAAAATGATGCTGCTGGCTTTCTTCCTCAGACAGTTGTTGAGTCACATGTTCAGTTTATACTCATTTAATAAACATTTTTATGCAAGCAGGATGAAATCTAAAATTAGGCTCAACAACAGGTTCTGCTTTGACTTCACGTCGATGCAAAAAAATTGCTGGCAAGGCAATATGAACCAAAAACTCCATGTATATCTTGTTTTAAGACTGACATGTGGCATTATCATACATAACATAATATCTATAGTATCAATATTAGCATTGCATTCTGTCTGTTAACATTTTATCATGTTAACAGGATTTTATGTTAAAAAAACATTGACTTTGTTGGACAAAATCTAGTGACCAAGTTTACTAAGTCGGCATTAAATAGGAGAAGCTGTGAGAGAAGTCACGTCCAGGCTGGATAGAGAGTAAAGGAAGAAAGAGATGAAAATGGGCAGAGCTTCACAGAAAAAATGTTATCTAACCAACATCAGACTAAAACCAAGTGTTTCTGCCTTGTTTTTTATCTTGTTTGACAAAGTATTTATATGATTAAAAACATCAACTTGAAATCAGGCATTGCTTTCACGATGTGCACCAACATGTAATTAGCATATCTGCTTGGTAATCAATGTTAGCGCACACTGCGTTAGACCGTCTCACTCTGGCCGTGTATACGTGCTCTGATCATTTAAAGCAGAAGCTGATCTGGGACGTGTAAATCCATCATGACATCCATTTATGCTTCTGATGCATATTTAAAGGACCCCAGCTGCAGCTTTGCTAACATTCTGAAAGCTCTTTAAGGACAAGTCATCTATATTTTACAGCTTGGGCAGAAAGTTAGCAGCCATTTAGGATTTTGATGTTTTTCCCCCCTCAGTTGCCGAGTTCAGTTTAGTTCCACAGAGAATAAAAATCGACCAGCAGAATCTTATTTCACTTACTTGCAGTTATATTTGAGCGTGTTTGTGTTACATCATCTTTGTGTGCCCACAATCACTGATCATTGAAAAATGTAACCGTAACATTTCCCTTCTTTAAACATGGCTCTACCGTGGCTGGATCAGCAAATAAAAACTGCCTTCCCATGTAAAACCATGTGTGTGTTCAGTCCATGAGTACATGTGCTCTATTTAAACCTGACAGTAAACCTACATTCATAAGTATTTTCTACTTAAACATGCAGTGAACTGCGTGATGTAGAACACCTAGAACAGCGGCTGCATCCACATCTGCTTCAGTCCAATCCTAATTATATTCAAATGAAGTAATTGTTGCAGCATTGACCTTCTGGTCCGATAATCACAGTATGCAAACATACCTCAGAACCATCATCATTATCACGAAACATTAAGGCTTCTGGGAGAAAACACTTAGGTGAAACTGTAATATACCACTTCAGAGGAAATATGTAGATATGACACAGAAAATGTTCCACAAGAAACAAAAAGGAATGGATACAGATAAGTAGAAAGACATCATGGCATAATCTGACAATGAAACCAGAATTAATTGTAAAACGTAATATGGTGGAACGTGCACGTATGTGATCTGTTATCTCCACCACATTAAGGATTTCTCACAGTGAGCCAAACGAACGAAAAAAAGCTGGATAACCATTTTACCGACAAATGTCAAATATTCAAAAAAGGTTGTGTGAAAGCTTGAGATTAATATGGCAAAAGGATCTTGGTAGTGAGATTAGCTTAGACCGATGGCAGGATGTAATTTCAAATGTAGGCTGGGCTACAAGGGACGCGAGGGGTAAGCTCATCCACTATAAAATTGTACATAGATATTATTTTACACCTGTAAAATTGTTTAAAATGGGATTATCCCAGGACAGCAAATGCTGGAAATGCCACAAGGAATTGGGCAC
>JAOXYM010000017.1:27297865-27311902 GCA_028567055.1 Leptatherina wallacei
ATCAGAAACAAATATATGCAGCCGTTTTAGGTGATTGGTGAATTGAAAAAAAAAAAAAGACTAAGTGACTCAAACAAAGCAGGTAAAAGTCTGAATCTGTTCCTGTGCAACTTTAAATCACTCCAGTTGGAATCTTTTATGTTTTTGCTGGAATATTTCTAGATCTTGCTTGGGAACAGCTGGTTAGTTGGTTAAACTTTAATATAACCCGGGAGGCCCTGAATCAAATTGACACTCTTGTTAAGGTAGTCATCACTCAGCGGGGCTTCAGGTTTGCGACATCCATCTGAACCTCTTCGCACATGTGGTGCTAAAACTTTAAATACATCTCACTTCTGACACTTGGCACTCTGAGCACCGAAATAAGCTTACAGGTACTTCAGGGAATTAGCACAGTGGGAGCTCCGTTCCTTGAAAACAGACAGTTTTCAGAGCTGTGAAACAAAGGCAGCTGACTTCCATCTTTTTCTTAGAGGTATTTTAGATTTATTTAGTCATTCTTGAACTTATTACTACCAAACCTCTTTGAAAGTAAGTGCTTGGTGAAGTTATAAGGACATGTGAAAGACAGATCCTGATCATTTAAACAGAGTGGGATGATGTGACTGCACTAATGCATTAAATGCATTACTAAATAAGTCTTCTAAAAACCTGTAATTAAAAAATATTATAGCTTCAATGACATCAGATCCAATGTTCCGACCATTCTGGATATGCACACTTCAACTAGCCCCACAGAGACTGGAGCAGCCATGCTGTCCACCGGAGAACTGCAGGCTCAACACGTTCTTATCAGCTTCAACAGACACACAGAGACAGACACACACACACACATCAACACAGATTTTAATTTCCTCTCAGGATATGAGAAAATCTGTGTTAATAATGCATGGTGGGACAAAGAGAGAAATCATAAGGCCAGATCGAAGCAGACAGGCAGGCCGGTCTGACTGACAGGTTGATCTGATCTGCACTAATGGAGGACTTGATGAGGAAGGCCGTGAGGAGGAGGTGGTGGATGCTTGAGCGGCAGCTACTGTGTGCTCTTCCAATATATCATGGCTGCCAACATTTTTAAAAACAAGCCCCAGCCTGCCGTGGGCTTTTCAGCCGGATGCGAGTTTGTCTCTTTGTTGCGTACAGTGTGTGTGGGTGCGAGCCTGTGGTGTGTCAAGCTGGAGAGGACCGCGTTTTTAATCAGAGTTCATTTTCCCCCAAAATCTAATTAGAAGTGTGAGGGTTTCTTGGCTTGAAGGGGAGGGTGGGAGAGGGGGTGGGACAGAGCTGAAGGGAGGGAGGGGGGGAGGATGATTAAATCTAAATGAAAAGTGCTTTCCATGTTGGCTGAATCTAATGTGTGCCAGCAGAGGAGCAGGAGAAGCTAATAACGTCATGTCAGCCCTCCAAGGTTAGCGCAGCAAAACAAAAACAAATTAGTGCGCAGAACTGCCGCTCGCAGCCAGCATGGAGGCGAGGAGGAGCGAAGGAAGATGAAACAAGGGATGGTGAGAAGTGGCTTCCACAGGTGGAACTAATTAACCATGTCCTGCAGAGATGAGGCAGAGGGCAGGCATTTGTTTTTATTTATTCATTTTTTTTAAATATCTTGATAGAAGTTGCAGCAGAAGATCGGCCAGGTAGCGTTGTGGTAACCAAATTTTCAAAGTTGAAATGGCTTTTTTAAGACTTAAGTTCAGACATATCCTTACTTTTTAACCTCACGCTTACAACGCTGGTTTCAGGAGGACTCCACAAGGAAATCTTCAGTTTAAACTGTACTGAAATTCCAAATTAGCAGGATTTAAATAATAAATGTGGGAAAAAAAGAGGTTGTTATTTGGCTTGTATCAAAATCCTGGCAGAAAAAGCAACAGCTACTGCATCATTAATAGTATTTAAGGCCCCTAAATCAAGGTCATCAGGGATATCCACTTGCCCCTACACTGCCTGTATCAGTCATCTTTATATTGCAACTTTGCAGACATCATAATCCCCCAAATGTGTAAGATTAGTTTTTGGGTTACAGGTTTGGGTTAGGCATTTAGATTGATGGTTAAGGTTGAGACCAAGAGGTTGAGTAAGTATCATGTCAATGAGATTTTCCCACAAATGTAGCATGACAACTTTGATCCAAACAATTCTGCATGTAGGATTTTCGCTAATGAAACATTTGGAATTTAGATTTTCTGTCAAACTTGTGGTGTTTGCTGCTGGTGTCTCTGGAATCTCAAGAACCTCCCCCCCCAGGATATTCCAGAGGCTGCAGTTGTGAATAAAGCTGTATTTGGGCCACCCACAACCAATGCTCACGAAGAAAAACAATGGCAGCGGGCTAAGAAATACATAAACGCTCATTTGCAAACAGTTTTATTCACTGATGGATAGACTGGATAGCTGGTGGAAGGCCACAACGCATCAACAAGCGTCAGCAAGGTGGTGGTGGAATGATGTTTGGGGCTGGAATAATGGGGATAGGGATGGCAGACCGCTTTTGGGTGCCTGAGGGTGTCAAAATGACCTCTGACCTCTTGATTTTTGGACTTATTTGTTTGCTTTTGTTTATTTCCTGGACTTCTGCTTTCCTTGAATTAATACAAAGAAGGGAACATGGGATGACCGTGGCACTTTCTTACAGGACTACATATGCAGGTCTGAGGCAGACATGGATGGAGGGACAGGGTGCCTTACAAAGACCGAAAGTACCACTAACTAAATGCAAAGGGAAGGGAAGGACAGAGAGGAACATGGAAGGTAAATCAGGGAGAATTCAGCAACCATGCTGGAGGAAGTAAAACCAACAACAACACATTAATAAGTCAGGAGATGCCAAAATAAAGACCATAACCTTGGCTACTGTCACACTGCAGGCAAAAGTGGCCCAAATCCAACTTTTTCACCCATATGTGACTACGTCTGATTTCTTCATAACAATCTGAACAGCACAAATCAGATCTTTTCAAATTGGACCGAGGCCACTGTCCTTTAAAATACACAGCCTATGTTTTTCACAGTGACTTCAGTCTGAATGGTCATGTCACGTTTAGGCTTCCACATCACTGAAGTGAGACGTCACAACTCTGTGCTGGAGGATGCGGGACGCATAAATACGGCGTACTGTGTGGGACGTCACATCATCCTGTGCACATGCAGGTCACTTCAGGACCATAGCCTGTTCACACTGGAGTCTGATGTGGGTTTCATTTAAATCATAATGTGAATGACAAAAAAAAAAAAAATCTGATCTCAGCAAAAATTTGAATTAAGCCCTTAAGACCTTCAGTGTGAACTCAGCCTTTGATATTGAGCTAAAAAGCCAGGAAGATGATCTGTTAGCATATCATTGCTCTGTGGGCTGCTTCACTCCCTAAACAGCAGCCAACACTGTTTGCTTTCAACATTGAGCATGGCTGAACTTTATATCAACTAAATTAGGTCATGACAAAAGTGATCCTCCTTATTTTGAGTAAAATTACTTCATATCTTTTCATGAGGAGTGTTAAACTAGGGAATTAATAAAGCTGTGACATTCCCACCAGTCAGCTCTGTATCACAAAAAGACTGAAAGTGTAGAAAATTCTGAAAAAAAAAAACAACCTGCCCATCTGCTTTTCTACAGCTCCCAATTATGTCAAAATGATCATTTTTCATTTTAAATAACCAGAATTGGAAAACTACAACATAAAGTTATATAACATTCCAAAAAGAAGCTGGACTGATAACATCTCCCAATGTAACAGATTACTTTATTTCAGCTTTTGAGTTTCCTTTCCAACCATTTCTCCCTGTGCTTGTCTCCGGTGGCTACTGGACAATAAAGTTGGAGCAAAAAAAATATGAATATGTGATGAATAAATCATGATATTTATTATAAATAAAGGGTGTGTTTACACAGAGCTGAGGGACATGTAAATATACATATTTGGTGAGTGTAGTTGATGCAAAAAAGCTCTACATCCGAGACCATTTTCTCCCCAACTTCATGAAGACAGTGACGCTTCTTTGTTTACCACCTTTGATTTTTGCTTTCCATCCACAAGCTTATCTGCGTTAAGCTGCCACATTTCTATTGTCTTCAGACCGTTCTAATTCACAGTACACACTGCCTCCTTTCCTGTCCCTAAATCCCTCCTTCATTTAATCTTTATTTTTTACCACCCTGTATATATTCCCCTCATTCCCCAGCACTTCACTCCCTAAATTCATCTGCCTCAGTCAATCCTTTCTATTTTTTGCATTATCGGAATATGTAGCAGAGAATGGAAGAAGAATAAAAATGGAGACAGATTTGCCCCAGTAATGTCAGAAAATGCACAAATCCTAATCATGTTTTTTAAATCTGAAATGAATATAGGACTATCCATCCATGGTCTACCACTTATTCCCTTGCAGGATCAGTGGAGGGGGTTGGAGCCCATCCCAGCTGCTATCAGGCGAGTGGATGAGTACACCCTGGACAGGTCTTGCTTGTGTTGTTCTCACTCTCAGTTGCTTGGGACAAAGCGTCTGCTAAAATGACTGTAGAATAGGTCACCAATCCATCACAGGACGATTATCAGACCCTAAAAATCCTTTCTGTTAACTGATTTTGAGGCATTTCATCAGACAAAGAGAGGCCCATCCATCAGTGCCAACTTCAATGCTCTCAAGGGGTGTTCTGTTCTTGGAGAGAAATTGAGACAGAATTGGGGATCTCACAAGAAAATATGGAAAGATGTTTGGAAAAATCTCTAAAAGAACTACTTGTAACTGATCGAGGACATTAAAACAAAATTTATTATTATCCGACTGTCTCTCCAAATATGAGCCTGCTTCATGTTTAATCAATATTTTACACAGTGCTTATGGTCCTGCTCTTTATTTCCAGCATGACCTGCAGACCATGTTAGGAACTAAGCTCTGAGTAGATCAAGCATCTCTTCTCCTTGGTGTCCCTTGTTAGTAAAGTCCACTAGAAAAAATACTTAAGTACAAACATATTATACAAACTATTATATATAAATAAATATATAAAAAGGCAGGTAATGTTGAGAGCAGCCAGGTCTGCGTTCATCTCTGTGGAGCTGTATGCAGCACGGTTGGAGGAGACACTGTTAGCATTGATGTCGTCAGCAGATATGCCAGGAGCCTAGAGGATCGATATTCACCATCTTGGAGAAATTGCACTCTGTAATCCCAAAGCACCTTCCACAGAATCCCCACAGGGACTTGGTCACAATTCTACAAATAACACACAAAGACTGGGACAGTAAACACCCAGGGATCCTTTGATCATTTGAAACTGAATTTGAACAGAAAAAGTTTTAAATTCAATCTTAAAAAAACATTTAAACAATTCTGCTAAATGATTAAAAAGATATGAATTAGACCTGATCAAAATGTTCTCAACCCAAACAGACTCAAATCCTAAAAAACAATGACTGAAAGCCAAAATCCAGATCAAATAACCCAAATCATATTTTGTGAAACCAAGAAAAGCAAAGCTAAAATGATGGGTTTTTTAGATAGAAAAAAAATATTGGAATGATCAATAAGTGTCTTTACCACCACAATAAAATATCCACTTTCTCTTTCCGACTATTTTCTATTTTGAATCATACAGTCCGAATAAACATCCAATCATCTTCCTTCCCGTCTTGTCTGTTAATCTCTGTGCTCCCTGTTGTTTTCCGTTGATGTAATCCCTCTTCTCCTCTCCCACTGCTCCCTCTTCCTTCCATTTCTCTTTCCCTGTGAAGGGGTGGAAACATCCTCATGCCATCTGCTCTATGGTGCAACTGGGTAGCCTGTAATGGGATCCTTTATCATCCCTACTCTGTACCTTCACTGCATGGTCTGCATCCCAACACTCTCCTGCTTTCCCTCTCAGTCTCCTCTGTCTGAAGGTCTAACTCTTTCTTTTTATTCTTATATGTATATGCATCTTTCGGGGCATTTCAATCCATTCTCTTTCTGCAGATATCCAATTCACACCAAGAAGTTAGTGCTAAATCCTACATGACCAGTCTGAATGACTCCTAAGAACAAAGAAAGTCAACATGTGTGCTGTCATGTCAGCTGCACCTTTTTCTGTTTGAAAAGGAGCAATTTAAAGCAAGAACAATCCATCAGGGAAAAGCCGCCCGGGGATCTGGGCTGTGTGCTGGAACAACAAAGTAAACTCTCCGAGAGCATCTCTGAGAAGTGCAGACACACAGCAGAGTAAATGTGTGGGTTCACGTTGCTTTTTGTGCTGTAGAGCAGCCTGAACCCAAGCTGAAATTCCCCAACACAAGACAGTTGAACTCTGAGGCTTTGTTAGCAGCCAGAAGCCATCAGAGGGCAACTTCTGTACACTTGGATCAATAAAAATAGAGGATACGTTCATTACAAGCATTAGTTTGCTGTCGCCAGGAAAGACAAACAATCTAGAGCATTCCTGGGCCTTTTAGGAAGGGCAGCCCTAAAGAGGTATGAGCTAAATTGGAGCGTTTTAACAGAGGGGGGCACGAGGTTAAGTTCTGTTTTCTTCAAACTGTCTCAGACACACAGTTTTAAACATACAAGAAAGCCTTTTCTAGTCGACCTTATACTTTACCAAGTAAATAAACAAGGTACGGTTGGGTACATGCTAGTGGTTGTAATTCAGTAAAAGAAGTAGATAAACCAAACTTGGTAATAAATCTTTAAAAAAAACAAAAGAAAGAGAAGAACTGTGGTGGACATCCAGACCAGAAATCGCTGGTAATTTACATCAGCTTAATCTATCGTAGGGAAACACTTTGACAAAGTTGTTTCCATTCCCACCTTGAGTAAAGCTTAAAAACGTTTTGCACATTAAATTGTTTTCGTGCATTTTAACTTTAACATTTACCTTCTTCTCATTCACATGTTTAAGTGCAAATCAAAAGCATCAATGAAAAATCTGCCAGAAAAAGCTATAAACGTTGTTTCCAAGCAAGTTGTAGAATTTGACATCAGGGAATGTTTGAGCACCTTCAATTAAAACAAGCCAAAATCAAATCAGAGAATCAGTTTGATAAAACTTTATATACACAGACAGACAAACATGACACGCCCATGCGATGCAACCTGGCTGCTGTTTCTGTAGACCAGTGGTTCTCAAACGTTTATCAGCCTGAACCAATGCAGAGCTTTCTGTGTTGTAAACAAAGGTAAATACAACATTGTGCCATTATTATTAAGGTTTTTAACTAAAGAATTTTGGAACATTTTCAATTAAGATGTCCTCTCCATTTGTTTCCCCTCCAAACTTTTCCAGAACAACACTTCTTTGTGAATATCATCACTATCAACGTATCAAACAAAAGCAACAAGTTGTGGATTTCCACTCGCATCTGTGGATTCATCCGACTGGAGTGAAAATGAGTCCAAGTTTTCTGTTCCCATTTTATCTGTCCTGAAGCAAACTGTGGCACAGATTTCTGTTTTTCTGCTGTATTTTTGACGAGCATCGTCTCAGCCAGAACAATAACTACAACAGCAGGAGGTGGTCCTCAGCGATGGTGAAAGCAAAGACACCACAGAAGAAGCCTCCGGGGCTTTTGATGAGGTGTTGGAAGCTGTTATGTCTTGTGCTGTCCCATTAAAAACATTTTCACCTAAATACTGACAGAATTTTAGCAGTTTTAATTAGACTTTCTTTGGCTCTTGAGTCATCGCTGCTACGCTTCAAACAATAAATCCAATGTTTAAAGTTTTTGATGTGATGAGTAACTGGCAGGTGATGTTATCTGGCGTATGTAGGTGCCCTGGGTTTTCTTATATTGATTTAAACTGGACACTTAATATACATTTTAGTTTATAAACTTACATTTATCTTTTATTGATATCAAAAGATTATTATACGTTTTACATGGACATTATTTTTTCTGTTTTCTCATGTACCCCCTGGAGTGTCTCCAAGTACCCCAAGAAGGAATATGTACCACCATTTGAGAAGCAGTGCTGAAGAGTCCCCAAAACCTGTGTGCTGCTATTTGGGCAACAGGAGACATCCCCAACACAGCGCCCAATAAAACATTGTTCTTACCTATATCATATGCAAGGAAGTCAGCAGAAAAACACTTGGCTCCGTTGCTTAGAGACGTGTCATTATGAGTGTTTCCTCCGAAAACCAGCATTGTGCCGCCTAGCAGCACAGCTGAGTGGAGGTAGCGTGCCAACCCACTCTCCCTGAGAATCAACCTAAACACATAAAGAGAAAAGAGTGTAAGTCAGCAGCTTGAGAGTTATTAAGGAAGCGTTAATATGTCAGGTATGGGTGGGGGGCTGTGTGTGAGACGATGGCATGTTATTGGAGAATGTGTGACCTGGCCTGTGGTGACTGCCCTTCATGCCAACTGTTCTGTCATGGGAGCAGCACACACACACACAATGTTGTTGAACGTCTCAGTCTGCTGTGGGTGACTTCTGAGGTCTAAGGTTACATAGTAGAGACCAACTGTGACCTCTTCATTTGCTGCTGCCGCCCCCCCTCCCCCCCCCCCTCCTTCCCTCCTCACCCTATGAGACCCTGTCTAAAAGAAGGCTTTAATCTCCTTTTATTGACAAATCACTGAGCCAAACCATTTGCATCAGGCAGATAAGTGGCCACACTGTTCAGACTGGAACCAACTAATGCACTAAGTGCAGTAATATTTGATCAATCAGTTTAATTGATTACTTTATGATGCCCATTTCTTCTAATGCGGCCATTTCCATCATTTCTAAATCCCGATGGAAATTGATGATGGCAAGGTGTGTAGAGAAAGCGAAATACTAGAAATGTTTGGGTCTAGGAATTTCAAGTCCATGAGCTCAAATGTCACCAGACTCCAGCAGTTAATTCCAACTAGAAAGTGAGAGGCACAGACAGCCAGCAGGTTGCATGTCTATGTGAACACATGCATGGTAGTAAGGGCACACTAGTGCATGTAAAAGTGAGAGGAAGAGAGTAATAGAGCTGAGCTCTCTTTTTCAGCCATCCATCTGCCTGAAGCCACCTGAGGTCAAACCTCCTGTCAGTTCCTTCTATTCTCACCCTCCTCTCCTCTTTCTGACTGCAGCGTGGTCATTCTCCTTCACCCAAAATGAACTGTCAACATCCCATTCACAATTTGTTTAGCCGAGTTAAAATGGCCAGGGGTTCCCAGCAACAATTAGGTTCCTTGTTATGTCTTAACGAAAACTTTCTTAGTTTGAATTGTCTGAAACTACAACAACAGAATGGCTATTATGGTATTTTTGTTACCAGTTAGGGACTCTTTTCTCCAGTTGGAGCCGCAACCACCCAATTAGGAGAGCAATGACCATCTCTAAACTAAGAAACTCTCTCTTTGTAAGTGTTACAACAATAAAAACAGGAGAGAAATCAATCAGATCACAGAGTAAAAAGAATGAACTGCTTCGGCTGATATGGTCACTGAGGGTTTATTTTCAGCTGTGTTGTTTCTGGATGCGAGCATCTATTAGAAGAGCATGAAAGCTGTAGCGGTGCTCTCACCATGTTCTTGTGCCAACGTGGTAGCGGTACATGTGGTCCACCAGACCGTATTTGTTGGTGCTGAGCGTCTTGTATCCCCCGTGGACAAAGACACAGCCGCTGGCCTCATCATACACGCTGCTGTGGCCGTAACCTCCCTGAACCACCGCTCCTTGAGCAGACACAACCTGCCACGAGTTCGACCCTGTGGCATGAAAGGAGAAGAAACACAGGGGCTGATTAACAGCGTACACACTCCCACACACAAATCAAAGCTGATCAATTAAAAAGATTTTTGATGCTTTGGCATGTTTGGCTTTTTGCTTTCATGCCAAAAAAGCAAAGCACTTTTAATTCCCGAGGTGAGACAGAAAGGGCCAAGAAAAAAGATGGGAGGCTGAGAAAGTGATCCAAACAGTATAAGAGGCCAAAGAAAATGAGAGTTTACAGAATTTAAAAGCAGCCATATACTGTATATCATACCAGTGGTGCATACAGATTAATTCAGGTACTCAGAGAATGTTATTAAAAACAAGCAGAGATTGCATCATCCAAGGAGCCTCCAGTAAATAAGACACAGGAGAACAAACAAAGCCTTAGGAGGAGGAGAAACTTTAAAAGCCTGAGAAAGCATGTCGTTATGTGAAGGCATAAACCACAAAGACACCGAAAGTACTGAAAACAGAGTAAGGAAAAGCTCCCAACTTTAATTTGCATGAACAAATGCATTTTCTTAAGTGTAGAAATAATTACAGAGCAATGACTGACATGGAGTAAAATTCACAATCTATAACTCTCGCGCAAACTGCTGTGAAATGTCTAATGACCGAGTTGCTTTAAATGACAAAATTCACTCTTCTGTGGCTTCATTCTTTGCTGTTAGCTAAGCTCCCTTGTAAGTCTTCCCACTTGATTCTCTAAAATGAGTGTGCACTGACCACCAGCCACTAAGCTGCAGGTAAGACTGACTATTCAGAAGCACGTCACATAACTCAATTAAAAAAAAAAAAGGGTGAATATTCCATTAAATGGAAGAACATACAGATTACAGTAAATTATACCAGCTGCTGGTCATCTTTTTTCCCCTTTCAGCTGGAAAATGGTCAGAAACATTTAAGAAAAATTAAGTGTTCGGTTAAAAAATTTAACTTATTACTTAAAACAAGTTCCCTGAAACATAAATAAGATGTTTTGCAACTGAAACCATCCAAACTTCCTTAAAAAAAAAAGTTGAAAATTCATAAAGTTGTAATGACTTCAGTTGTGGATGGACATATTTACTATATCAGAGCCATAGTTCCTGCACCTGCAAAGCTATAGAACAACCAAATTGTAGTCTTATTCTGCAGGGAAGCAGATGTTTTACTTCGGCTTTTGTAAAGTAGCTTCATAGTGATGCTCTGCAACTTGTGACCTTTCCTCCAGGATGCACCTGACCTATTTGCTGCCATTTACTACAAATGAAATGCATACACATAGTAAACACAGTTTCTGTTGAGTGGTCTTGCAGGAAGCACAAAGTCTCATCTCTCCGCTAATAATGCAAATGTTTAAATACGACCCATTTGAATTTTCCTGCATTAATAAAAGTATTAGATTATATCAGTGATGCTGTCATTTTTAGTCCTGCTTTAGCACAAACAATGACGCAGCAAAAATAAATTCATGAACAGATAGCAAGCCACAAGCCTGAAAAAAAATGCAAAAGAAAGAAAAAAAATAACAGGAGAAAAATTAATATAACGAGGGACCACGATGAACAGATGAAAAGGACAAAAAAGGTCAACTCTGATCTCATCTCCGGCAGCTAATTGCTGTGAGCCAGCCTCTGAGTGGTCATTAAATCCTTTTACCTCATATTTTACACTTCGCTACTACTCCCCTCTGTTCTTATCCAGGTTGACTCTACCCCTCTGAAGCGTAATGATGCTAGGTGCAGACTTGCGCTGTGACAAAGTCGGAGAGAAGAAGAGAGGGAAGCTATACAGGTGCGTTGAAATGAAAGTAACAGATGGATGAGAGAAAAGAAGTGAGGAAGAGATGAAGGAAAGGAACCGAGAGGGAGCGATGACAGAGGGGGTCAGAGACTGAGGCTGGCAGATGAAAGGAAAAAAAAGAGAAGATGACAAAGAGGTTGAAAAGGTGTAGAAAGAGGGATGAGAAAGAGGAAAACAGGATGACAGGAGAGTGAGGGAATGCAGTCAATTCATTAATCATTGTCTTCTCCCAGACATTCTGGCCTGAGTACCACCTCTTCTTAATGACCATTCTTGCTGTGTGTAGTTGTAATGTTGCCTTTCAGTCTGTGCTGTGTCTTGTGGAAGTTGTGCAAATGTGTACGTTTACCTCTCCAGAATGGGTCAAGCATCCAGCTCTAATTTCACCTGATGGTTTAGAAAACTGCAACACTGCCATCTACTGGCCACAAGAAGCGTTGCAACCGTACAACACCAGAGACATGAATCTTTTTTCCCATTTTTCAACCTGAAATCTGCACTCACGTCACATAAAAACCAGCTTTGTCTTTTACATGTTTGAACTAGAAAAGCTCCAGTAGCTACGGCTCATAGAGATTAAAATTTAGGTTTTTAATGTGCAATTGTTTGAGGTGTAAATCTGAAATTTACCTGCCTCATTACTATATTTCTCAAGTCATTTAGATTCAGTCAAAACATTTCACCTTCAACAAAATGGCAACATCTTTATCAGACCCATAATGAAAAATGCTGATTAAAGAGGATCACAAGTTAAAATTCAAACATGTCTATATCCGGAAATATGCCTGACCTCAATCAATGAAAAGTAATTAAACAGCCACCAAAGAGAACAAAGGCCTGATGACAGCAGAGTCAGCAGGTGAACTTACTGATGTTGTACTCCTGAACTTTGCTGATGTAGCTGTAGATTGGTGAATAGCCAAAGAAGGTCAGCATCACCAGCTCTCCGTCCGCCTGCTTCACTACGTGTGCCGTGTGGCCCTCCAGGGCGTGTGGGGGTGGAGGGGCCGGTTTCCGTTGCAACCACGTGCGTCTGGGGATGTTGAACACCCACATCTCATCCGTTATATTAGCTGGTCCTGCTTCCAGCTTCCCGCCAAACATGTAGATGTCATCCTACAGAGAGGATAAGACAACACGGGGCAATGCTTACTTGATGATACGTGTCTGAACATGGCAAAGGTACATGTGGAGTTTCATTTTGCTTAGGTGAAGTTTCACCTGAGATATGAGGTCTCATACTGTGTCATATCTGACTGGTCTGGCTGAAATACAGTACGACGTATATGATAATGCCCCTTTTTGCAATTATATTCACACAAACACTGATGCAAAGTTTACCAAAAAACTGAAACTAAAAAACAAGCCTGTGCTTCTGCAGCAAAGTGATGTATTTTTTTTTAAATCACTCATCATTGAAAGTTTGCATTGATTTAATTCAGATTGTATTAGATGGTGTGAAGCTCAGACATCCAGAGGGTGCTTGATGTAGAGCCACTGCTCCTTGTATCAAAAGGAGTATGGTGAGGTGGTTTGGGGATCTATGGCTCCTGGTTGGCTCCCTTTGAAGGTTTTCTGGACATGTCCTACTGGGAGGAGACTCCTGGGCAGACTCAGGACTCAGTGGGGGGATAATATATTCCTTCTTGCATGGGAGGAAGATGGACGGATTTTTTGCTGGGATAAAATAAGCCAACACTTTTCAGGATTAGCTTAGCTTACATTTAAAATGAAATTGCAGTTCGAATGCATACTTAAGTATGGATCAACAGCAGTTAAATCTACCTATTCTCCTTTTTTTATATTATCAAAATACCTTTTATGCTATCGGTAATATTGGTTTAATCACTACATAAAGACTACTGGACGTATTGTATCCGTGTTCGTTTGTTTTTTATTTAGCAGGAAGGCCAAGTTTTAGCAAAGTCGTGACTCGGTTTCCATGGCAACCCCTGACAAAGTGCCTCGTTCACGAATGTTCGTTGGATTCTGTTTGCAACGGAAACGAACGGAAACATACTGAATAGCAATGTGAACGTTTTGTGGTTACGTCTTTTCATAAAACTTACAGGTTAACTATAAGCTGAAGCTAACATGCTGACAAGATTCAAAGCCAATGGCAATACACACAAGTTTTAAACAGTGAATAAAATACTTAAAAATATGTTTAGCATTTAAACAAAACAAAACAAAAAACCTGGCTATCCAGTCGTGTCGTCGTCTCCTAGCCACGATGATGAATTACTGTCGGTAGAATAAATAAAAGGGATGTGAAATGATCGATAAAATTATAGCTGTCGCCATCTTGTGGTTTTCAGTGAAAGAAGCACACCTGACGCTAATAATGATCCGGCGCATTCATTTAGAGCTGGGAACAAGCAGTTTGACCGGAACTACTTTTGTATTACTTATACTAATATATATATAGGGTATTTTGGGCACACTGCAGCCAATCCGAATCGTTAGAACGATAGATAGAACGATAGATAGAACGATAGATAGAACGATAGATAGAACGATAGATAGATAGATAGATAGATAGATAGATAGATAGATAGATAGATAGATAGATAGATAGAT
>JAOXYM010000017.1:27386821-27398558 GCA_028567055.1 Leptatherina wallacei
GAATCGAGACACCCCTTGGTCTCTCGTGAACGCGCAAAACGGAGGGGAAGGGCTAAGGGGGAGAATTGAGATTGGGCATTAAACTCTGCAACTTCAGGAAACAATGTGGTGCTATTAGGTGAGTGTGACCGAGTAAAAGTCAGCAAGTGGTGGTACATAAAGAGCATCTCCTTTATAACTCATATAATCTTTTTGCAAAAAGCTGTACAGATACTGAAAATTCTACTTTTATTTACCTACAAAATAAAATATTTGTAGCAGATTAAGATTAGCTTCAAGTAAATAAACCTTTAATGTAGCAAGAATATTGTAAAAGCAATATTCAGTTGCAATGGTTTAATGAGCAAACTTCACATCCAGCACATCATCTCTCACGTCATGTTTTCTGTCCAGACAACCAAACAGACTGAAATCTGCGGCTAAACGTTCCTCTTTCAGCTGTAGCCTCGGCAGCAAAGTTCCAGCAGAAATCTAACTAAACGTAAAACATCAGGAGAGAATAAAAACATCCCCTAACGTTCGCTGCACTCCCACATTCGGATAGATTTCCTAAACACAAACATGTTTTTTCCACGACGTAGCCCGCTACACTCACACCGTACAGATCCGGTTAGCTTTGTTGTGCTCTTATTAGATGAACCAGTGACCCACAGCTGAACTACAAAGGATGCAGGAGAGGGTTTTGGTGTGGCCACATGCATGATACACACTTATACACTCATATATGCACATGCACGGCAGCAGGAAAAAGCTGCTCATTGTTATTTGATACACTTGGGTGTTTGATAGCATTATCTATGAGACTCAGGTTATTTATGGTCAAAGTGAGAAAGTAGGGGACAAGATGACAGCTAGATATTTTTCAAAAACTGGGCATAAAGGGGTCAAAGCTGCAAGAACTGGCTGGTAAGAAGTACTGCTAGTACACAACTAAAGCTAAAAAAGTCAAAATGCATTTAAAACTGGTCTCAATATCTAATCTGCGTCCATCCACCTGACTGGAGGCAACTCTAGATCCATATCTGTCCAAGCTGAGCAGGTCTCAGCCGAGACTCCCCGAGTATTAGGTCATCTCAGACAAAGAAAAACAACATTCTACGTTGTGGGAATTAAACAGTTTGAGTAATTTCCTGGTGAGTAATGCTAACATAAGCGAGAGAGAGAGAGAGAGAGAAGTGAGCTGTGAGGTGATTTTTCGTCCTCTTCATGGACAAGCAGAGCTGATGCAGAGACTTTTAGGACGTCTTCAAAGCCACGAACCAACCTGACAAACACTAGAAACCGGATTTGATAAACCTGATAGCTAAAAGAAAACACGAGGATCAACGATGGCAAATTTTTCACCACCATGCAAACATTATCTGCCAAAGGCTGAGAAACAAATGTGGGGATTTACTGACGGTTAATTGTGCTTTATTAAAGCGTGGCCTAACCCATTTTACACTTGACTTCCCTCCACTTCAGTTTATTGGTACCAGAAGTAGATACTATATCAGAACAAACCGTGGCATGTTAGTCTTAAATTTGATGTTGGAAATCAACAATGACCTGGAATTTCTCTCTCTAAAGTTATTGTAGTAAAGACTCTTTGTATGTTTTACACTGCAAATTATTATTTTCATTAGTTCCTTTCTACAATGTCGGAATGATGAGAACAAAAGTAAAGAAGGAGAAACTCTTGTAGCCCTCTCAACTATCTGTGTTCTGGTTCTTCTCAGTGCATTGTGGCTTCTCTAGCTAAGCACAGGCTCTGGAGTTACTAATCGAACAATGAGGCAGGTGTTGGTGGTTTATCCTGAACTCTTATCATCTCTGCTTAAAATAAATCCATGAAGTGTTCACTGGCTGCAGTTATTTTGGTTCACTCAGTTGGGGTGTTGCCTTCAGACTTCTGCGGCGCGATGGCAGACCTGGCAACGCACCAGCGTTGCTTCATCTGATTTCACCTTCACTTTACCCAAAACTAAGCCAGTGTTTCTTGTTCTGATGGTGGGCAGCACAAGTTCTGGGAATTCATTCTTAGAAGGAAAAACACATTTCCATGAAGGAAGAACAGCTTGCTGCTAGCTTGTTGCAGGTCTGAAGCTAATACGTTGTAATGATTGAAAAATACTTTATCACCCAGAGGGAAATTATAATGTTATAGTAGACCCCCCCCCCCCCAATCAATTCAATCTTCAGAGATTGCAATTAATGCTTTAGAGTGTTGTGTTAGTAGCCTAGCAACAACAGAACCGATGATATCACAGGCTGCATCTATAGCGGTACCAGGTACGATATGAACCACTACCAGAATAACACGTATAAACTCTCTGGGTAAATAATATGGACGAAGTCTCACAGCTAACAGTTGGATGTACAGATCTGACAGCAATGGGGGGGGGGGGGGGGTTATCCACCTCCTTTTAGCTTTCCACTAAGTTTGTTGTCCTGTTCTGCTCTCACAATTTTGCAGAGCCACATTATATTCTGGGATATGTTCCTGCAGCTATGTCTCAGTGAAACCCATAATACTGCATTCTCTGTATTATTTTGTGTCCTTGTAAGCACTTCAAACTCGTCTATTTTGTTAGCAAGTGATCTCTTTTTCCATCAGAACGGTTGGAAGAAATGGTTTGAATACCCTCCTCATCTCTCTCTGCCTTGCTCCTACCCTGCATCCTCTTTGCTTCCTCTTCAACTCATTTGGGATATGGAGTGTTATTTCACCTATTAATTAGGTTTTTGGAGAGCTTAATCTATTGAACTCCTCCGTTGCCGTGGATACACCTCATAACAGATCTTGAAAGAGTCCAAAGCATGAGGACAAACCACTTGAGCAGCACAGCCTCCGAACCAGCGAGAAAAAGAAATGAACGTTATGGTTGGCTGTCTTTAAAAACATTCAACTATCTAAAAATGGAAACAGTATAATCGGACCTACTACAATTTGCTGACACCGTGCGGCACATTCTGAAATAGACAGAATCTAGTATCTGTTCACAATCAATAAATATTCAAAATTTTTGTTGACTTTATTCAATTCAGTTAAATTTTTACTTATAAAGCACTTTTTATACACCCCCCCCCCCCATCCTATTTTTCACTCTAACCTCCAGCTTCTGTCTCTTTAACTGAATATTAACATGGAAATAATCATCTGGCTTGACTCTGCTGTGAGGAAACCATACTACAGGGAGCCGTTCACACCGGAAGCCAGCCCACTCATGACCACAAAGGCCGCCACCACTGGAAGCCACCCAGCTCAGGGCAGGCCGGGGTCCACGCCGCAGCCATACAGGGCTGCAGTTCAGGACCCCCAGCCACCCGGACAAGGGCGCTCACCCTGCAGCAACCACCCTGCAGACAGCAGGCATTGCCCCCGGTATGAAGGGAAAACACTGGAGTTAAAGATGTTGGACAATAAGACCAAATAAAAGCAACAGGTGTAAAATATAAATAAAGGAGTTCATGAAAGCAATAAAAACAGAGGGCCACATTTAAATAAATAAAAAGGTATATGATTTTTTTATTTTAGACCCTGTAGAAAATCAATTAAAAGGCTATTTACCATTAACCCTCCCCCCAAAGATCAACGTCTAGAGTTGATGTGATCAGCTCAAACTGTTAGCTGTATAACTCGGCCATGAGACGCAGTCTGTGGTACCTTTCTCCAGACTTCTGATCTATGATTGTTACTTGGCCTCTCACAGTTCTGGCTTTCCTTTTCTGAACTCAGTGACAAGAAACTTAAAACAAAATAGGACAGATGTCAGAAACTAGATGACAGAGGTGGTGTGTAGTCTGGCCTCTTGTCTCTGGGTTTGATCCAGTGACATTTATCTCAAACAAGATTTAAATGCTGCAGAAATGTTTCTTTTAAACTTCTGCCTTCCAAACACGAAGCTAATTTCACTCTTGCAAAAAAGAAAAACCATTTACTTTCAGCTCAGACGTATTATGCTGGGACCCAACTAGATTTAGGATTTTAAAATTAGATTTGACCAGTAGGTTAAAAAGAGAACCACCCCACCCAGAACCATGCTTAACCTGGTCTTTGTCCCCTTGCATCTAGTAGGGTTCCCATTGAAAACAGATTTTCTATATTCATCCTGTGCAGTAGCGTATACCATCTGTTTAAAACAAAGGAGTTATGCACAAAGTCACAAGAACATAACCAGCAAACATAACGTGTTTGTTCCAAACAAATACTGAAGTATGCACAGTATCTTTTCACCTGTCTGTGATGACAGAGCAAGTCTTCCAGGAACAGACTTTCCTTCAGGGGAGGGCCCTACTGTTAGTCAGCACATTGTTTTTGTATCGCATGTCATTTATTATGTAGCACAAGTCCTCACTTTATCTCTGTAACACAACACGGTGTACGCCTCAGAGAAGACGGATGACCAGAAGACTGCAAATAAATAGTCTATTACATTGTAATCACTCAACTCCAGCGTCTTCCAGTAAGTGTTTAAATGAAGTGAACAAAATGTTGACATTTTACACGCTGGAGGCGCATCCCACTCCAACAACGCTCAAGCTTTTCATAAATAATAATGGCAGAATATTTGGTTGATCTTTGGGTTATTACAGTGTGCATCTTATATTAAATAGTTTGTGGAGAAAAAATTAATAAAAGATTGTTTTTTTCCTCTTAATGGTAATTTCATATTGCTTATTTATCACTAAAATATTTGAATAATGAAACTATTTTATCTTTAAAGGTTGCAGAGGGCAGATATGACGTAATAACTTAAGAACTCGGCCTGCAGATGTCTTTTTGAGGAGCTGTTATATTTCTGCAGATGTGCAGAAATAGACCGTTCCTACTAAAGAATTGCCATTAGTACAAAGAAAAAACAAAAACACTACACCCACAAGACCACCCTCAAAGTGGCACACAAACACAGCGTGACTAAGTTCCCACAGTCTAATATTAAACCACCTTGCTCCAGTCACACAAGCTGTGGACGGTTTCAGGTACATTTTATAGAGAAATGTGAGGATCCAGTCGTTTAGCTGGAAGCTTGCCGGGGTGCTTCCACCTCATGGAAATCCATTTCTTGGGGGCAGAAAGGCCAGCAGGAATGAGTCTTCTTTGATAAGATGGGGGCAGGAAACTGGGATACATCATTCAAGAGCAAAGCAGATACAGATACAGGCACAGTCAATGAAAATAGTTCTGATAGTGGAGCTGAGAACTGACCCCCCCCCAGTGCCTCTGGTTTTAGTTCTGCAACAGAGCAGAGAGAATTAGAGAGAAAAGTATAAAACTTGTCTCCTATTGGATTGAAAGTTTCGTGCTATTATCACCAACAACTGCCAACTTTTATTGCAGATGTGACAAATGGCTTTTAAATATCTGGCTCTGCTTTGGTATTTGGATTAAAACCAAAAAGTGCACACAGCTGTGACGTGTTTGCATTTGCATGTTTGGTGTTGATAGATGCTGAATGTCCAGGTCATAAGTCCATGTCTGCAGTTCCGATTTAAACTCAGCAGAAATGAGATCGTAGCATTAAAGTTCCCATGAAATGGCTGGTTTAAAAAAAACAAAAAACATTTTTTGCATTATTACAATGCATAGTTGCATAAAGATGTTATGTAGAAGCACTGAAACATCAATTTGGATTTCATGAAGACTTTGAGCTCCAGTCAATGATTAACAATGATGTAAAAACATGTTTCTGGTAGTTTCATCCAACAGTTTTTATACAAATGCATAAATATGAGTTATGATGGCTGATTATGTAATGGTTACAACATACAGGACTGTATCCTGTTTGTGCAAAAGCTGTCATTTTAAACTGCATGTCCAACACCCAAATCTATCCCTGTCTTACCTTTGTTCACATCATTCATGTCCACATCTGATAAGAATCTCCTCTTTAATTATACTCATTAAAAAAAACTCTGACTCTTGTATTTTCTGATATGGGAACGCCAGAAAATGTTAATTTCTTTTTTTTTAATTCCAACCTTACTTGCCAAGTGTTGATCCTATGATCCCATATAGTCATTTAAAGAAATGCTGAGATGGCAGAGATTCGCTCTCTTTGAATCCAAAGAGCTTCGAAACACAAACATCAGCAGATATTTCAGTTAATAAGAGTGTGTGAACTGAAACCTGAAAGCCATGTTGTGGCATGTAATGTAGAAAAAAAAAAAAGAGGAAAAAAAAAAATCCTCATGTCACCGTTCTGCTGCAAGCTTGTGCAACGTCTGTCATCAATCACCTTCTGCAGAAAATGATACGGGCTAACAGGTCACGGAGCGCAGTGCACTGCAGCACTCACACCCACTGTCATTACAATTCACTACCCAGACGTTTGAGCTCATTATTCAAGCATGCTCGAAGAACAAATTGCAGCGATATGAAAATAGTTGCGTAATAGATTGTGCAAAGTTCTCCAGAGGCGCAGACTCACTGATATGACCACGTTTTGGCTCGAATTACGGTTACTTGAAAGAACTCTTCCACATCATCAGGCAGGTGATAGCTGCTGTTAATGTTTATTTTCTTAATAAATGGAGCAAAAAACTTTAGCCAAAGCAACCACTTCACCATCCAGCTCAGTGAATTTCAACCGCCCCGACTGAGACTCATAAAAAATAAACCAAAAACTGCAGTGACCGTTGTGAGTTTGATCAGATTCCCACATCTGTCAGGAGCTTCAGCTCTCCTCTGAGCAGTGATGTGATGTGTAGGCAGCCGCCTTGTTAGAACATGTCATTAAAGAGAGAATCGCAGAGAAAGAAGCGAGTGTTTGGTTGTGACTGTGAAACAGGCGGCGAGGGAGGAGAGGCACAAAGACTTGACAAGAGAAAGACAAAGAGGGCGTTGAAGTTCGCTGTCTACTTTAGAATGGCTAAATGAGGGAGGGATCGAGGGGGAGGATGGCTTGTTCTCTGAGGCAGAAGAGTTGGATCGCTCCGTTATCGTTTTAGAAACGTGCAGTGATTCAGTCAAACTTTAAACTCCAAACTTTTTAACAAGAATGCAGGAATTGCATTGCACTTAGACATTAATTGCACATATTAAAGCCTGAACAATGACATCAGTGGAAATAGTTGCAATGATGCAAGTAACTTTGGCAACATGAGGAAAAATACTTGGAGTTTTACATATTCAAACCCTGACAGCTAGTTGTTTGACCCGAATAAAGAGCAGGTGTGACAATCAGGAACCAGGTGAAACAAGGGAGCAGGAATGAAATGCATGACTGGAAAACCTCTACAATATCATATTATTTAGAAAAAGCTATTGAATAGCAAGTTTCTCCTTAATCTTTAACAATTAAACGACAACAGAACAGCTTTTTATGCTGCCTTCAAGTTCCTCTGGAGCTTCCAAGACAAAACTCTGCAACATTATACTCTTAGATAACATCTTTAATGCAGCTAAACAACGAACAAATATAACTGGGGTCCTCAATCCTGGTCCTCGAGGCCCGCTGTCCTGCAGGTTTTTGACTCAGACGAGCTCTGCACAATTCTGCTTTTACCTATTGATTTGAGTCAGGTGTGTTGCAGCAGGGACACTTTGAAAAAGCTGCAGGACACCGGACCTCAAGGACCAGGATTGAGGATCCCTGAAATATGACATAAAACAACTTGGTGTAAATGTGCTGCAGGATGTGTGTGCACAAGATAAAAGAAACCAGAATCCAGTATTCGGTTGTAAAAAGACATGAAAATGAGCTCGGTGGAAACTATTCCAGACGTGAGATGTGCACCAAGTTTTCTTCAGTCTGCTTCGGTGAGGACGTTAAACATTACAGCCCACTCAGGTAAATGTTGGACAATGACAAAAAGCTTCACCTTGTTTATGATTTATGAGATTGGACCGTTTCTTTTCTTTCTCTAACGTCTTGTTGCTATGGTGGGTCAAACATGAGGAAGACCAGCAGGCGGTTTGATACAGAGCACTTACGGTGATGAGTTTAGCTGTTTGCTATTTAGGAAAATGTTTCTGAAATATGAATCTTAAGTAAAAAAGCGAGCATCAGGAAACATTGATTTATTTAACATTGTCGTATTTGTCCTGTTCATTTGCTGTCAGATTGAAAAATTAGATGTAAGTGGTCTGCACGAGCGCTTCCTGTCAAACACTCAGCATCACACTCGGGTGAGAAGAGATACTTCACATGCTTTATTATTTTTTAAAAACACCCCTATCCCCTGACTTCATGAAACATGGATTTTCAGCTAATGTTTTAAATAGATTAAACCAGCAACACCCAGAACTGTATATCAGGTTCCATACTGGTTACATCAGGTGCTTCTCAGACTGAGAAAACCAAACATCCAGTAGAGAAAAGTGGAACAGATTTATTCTGTCTGTGCTGTTCAGAACCAACATGGAGGGAGGTAAACATGCAATCAGTGCTCCATTTCATTTTAGTGAAGCCATGACTGGAAGGAGCTACACTGAATGCATCTCCAGTATCGGTGGTCTTTGTTGTTCCCAGCTGTGGTTTGAACAGCGCTGCTGTGGTGCTGCAGCAGTCTGCAGGTGGGAAAGCTTCAACGGTTGTGGTTCAGCTACAGGAAAAAAAGTCTACTGAGACATAAAGCAGCCAGTCCAGCTTTGACTGACAGGTTAGCAAGTGGTGTCATGTTAGTGAGGGTCCAGCCGTGGCGGTCTGAGCCGCTGCAGACAGTACACCCAGTCATCTGAGGAATGCCGACCACTCTGCTGCTGGACTCATGGATGTATTTAAGCTTTTGTTCTTGTGAAAGGCATTTCTCCACCAGAAAGGTCAATGCACACGAGCAGCTTTTAGCACAAATAATGAACTGGTGGTGGTTTCATGTTTGGCTCAAAGGCACTTGTACATTTAGACGAAGTATCTGCCTTCTGATTCTGATAAGCTGATACTTGTAAAAAAAAAAAAAAATCTAATCTATGTTTGACACTTCAGTAGAACTGCAGTGCAGCAAGGAGGACAATTCATCCATTATGCTCCTGAAAATGTTTGTTATTGTCAGCATGGACGAAAAGGTGAAGCTGAGCAAGAGCTGTAATACATTTTATTTAGAAGCACCTTTCATGTCACTCAAGGACACCGGGTGTGCAGGATGTTCTCCCTAATGTAGAACTTGCACTTTAAGATGTGCAAAAACCTTTTCAAAGACCAACATGGTAAAAAAAAAAGACATATTCTCTGTAATTCTTTTTGCACTTTTTATATTTCTTGCAGTATCCTGCAGGACTGTAGTGATACACTGCTTGTGTATTTCCAATAGATTTGTGGTGGAGATGCCTTGATTACACTTTCTGATAATTATTCTAATTTCAAGGTCTGATCTCTTGGTTTTGATTTCAACCAAGTAAAAAAAATTGTATCAACCTCATAAAAAATCATTGTAAGTGTTGTAATGAGATGCTCAACTTTTAAAATATTGATCTAAATAAACCTGCACCAAGCTGCAGGTCCTTCTTTCTCTGTTACTTTATGCAGAAAATAAATCCTTATTTTGTGATTGTTACTTCAGCCATTTTGCAGACTTTAGGCTAGGAAGGCTAGGAGTTGAGTTACTTTGCAGACTGAGGTATTTTCCTATAAATCTAATAGTGATGGGAAATTTAAGCAAAAATACTGCTTAAAATCATTGGAAATTATTAAGAAAATCCTTTAAATATACCCCACTGAGCAGGTGTTCGTGTTTGCTGACACTTGCAGTCAAGTACAGGTGCTGTTCCATGAAGTCGCAGTGTTCAGTAGTGGTGGAAAATCACATTCACGAGGTTTTAAGCAGCATGTAAGTACATAATGATGAGTAATGGTGGTTACATATAACTCCGCTGTAAGTGCTGTCCATGGATCTGTAGTGAGAGAAGACCTTTCAACACTAACTGAGTGTTCAGCTCCTGCAGCATCATCAGTTTCTTCAGTCTTGCATTAATGTTTGTTTGTTTTTTTTGATTGGCTGTAAACTCAGGCTCAATAAATCCTGAAAATAAAAACCTAAGCGATAAGTTAGCTTGACCCAGCAGAGGTTGAACTGGACCTTCGTAAAGTGGTTCCACACAGAACATTTTACTGGCCGTCGTCTTTGGTTCTTCATGTTTCTTATGTTTGTACTCCATGAACACCGACCCACACACACTAACAAGGCCTAGCAACAGTGAAGCATTATTCTACGGTTTTTAACTAGCCGTCGGCAAACAGCTTGTGTAACATCGTTAAATAGGTCCAGGTTAAGTCCTGCTAAACGGGGAAACCACGCCACCTGCTGTTGTGAAACTGTGCCTGCATCACGTAGCGTAGTAGTAGCAGCAGCAGCGAAGGATTATGGGTAATCCTCAAAGCTACGGAAGATTTCATTGGAGGTAACATGAATGTGAATGTCTGTGGATCAAAGTGAAGCTGGCTTTCTTTCGGTTGTGTATTAATTGTTTAAGAGTCAGTTCACCATGTTTTTATTAAGTTAATGACTCGTTTTTTGTGTGTCTTATTACTTGTGAAAATCTCCTCGGTGTAGCTAGCTAACGTTAACATATAATTCACGTTTCCAGAGAGAGCATGCACTGTTTGTCCACGAGAGATGACGTACCTTTCTGTCCATTAATGATGCAGATGCTGAATAAACCTGCTGTTACCAACAACTGATCAACTCCAAGAGATTCATTCACGCAACCAGAAGACACATCATATAGGTCACACTTGGTAAACTGACACCACCTTGAGGTTGGAGTATTGCACCACTGAGAGGTGTTGGATAGAACAAGAAGTCATCACTTATCACAGAGCAAAACAATCCAACTCATCACAGATTATAGTGATGTTGCACATCAACTTAAACAGCACAACCTGAGCTACAAGAATGTAAAAAACTTTATCAAACGCAATTCCAATCATAACTAAATAAAATACAATAAGTCAAACTTATTTAGGGGTTGCTATGACAACCCACAGGCAACGTTTCTGGCCCCACAGCCACATAGCTGTATCCAAACCATCCAATATTCCAAAGAGTTAGGTTTTTTTTTTTTTTTTTTTAGGGGAAGATTGTGTTTTTCCATCTCAATTTATTCTTCACCAGTAACACATATACTGTGATTTACACATATTCATAATTTTCACAAGTGTTCCCTTTAATATGACACCAAAACTACTCAAATACACTTAGTGGTTGCAAAGATATGCTCATTTTATTAAGCGGGTGCAATTTCCAGCAAAATAAGCTCAGGGTTCAAAGGGTTAAACTATTTAATTTCTTACAATGACATCATGGAAATGAAAAAAATAAATTCACATAATTAAAAATCCAAAAGCTAAGACAACATTGATAGCATTACTTTAGTTGAAACCATCCAGAGTGTCATTAAATGTTAGTTAGCATCACATCAGCCAGCTGCACGCTGCTAATGCATGACTGATAACATATGATATATGCTTACGCCTGTCACAATAAGCAATAAGTCAATTAATCGCAAGTTAAGAAAAAATAAGCACAATAAGTTTGCTGGCCGCAATAACTTTTTCCTTGAAAAGTGTTCTGTCATCTCATACATGACAGCGCCATGGTCTCGTATGATACCACAGAGTGTAGCGTGGTATATTTCTGTTGCCACTTTGTTGTTTACAGAGCTGATAACTGGCACTTATGCTGGTTTTCTCTGTCTGAGCCCCATGTTTGATATTATTTTAAGGGCAATTTTGTTAACAGAGACCGTACCGTACCGTACCGTCCTCTTCCGCTTATCCGGGGTCGGGTCGCGGGGGCAGCAGCTTGAGCAGGGAAGCCC
>JAOXYM010000017.1:27583344-27594937 GCA_028567055.1 Leptatherina wallacei
TAATAATAATAATAATAATAATAATAATAATCATTATCATTATTATAATTAAATAATAATAATAATAACAATAATAATAATAACAATAATAATAATAATAATAATAATAATTATTATTATTATCATTATTATCATTATTATAATTAAATAATAATTATTATAATTAAATAATAATAATAATAATAATAATAATAATAATAATAATAATAATAATAATAATAATTTAATGTATATAGCATTTATCTAGACAAAATGTTACACAGTGCTTCACACACCATTAATAAAATAAAATAAAACTTTATTGATAAAGCACGTTTCATACAAAAGCATTTTGAATAATAAAAAACATTTTTGAACATAAAAAATAAAAACCACAAACCTTCACAAACTCAAGTATAAAACATTTAAGTTCAAGAACACACACCTGAAATTCTCTTTTTCACACACATCATCACACTCACACCCCTACAGCACACATATACCCCCCCCCCCCCCCCCCCCCCTTTAAATAAGCATAAACTCCGACATTCTGTCTCTTTTACTGAATCATCAATATAAAAATATAACTGGAAATAAACATCTGGCTTGATGCTGAGGTGAGGGGGACTCGTCCACACCAGGAGCCGCCTCACCGAGGACCACTGAGGGTGTCACAACCGGGACCCCGCAGCCCGAGCAGGCATAGCCCCCGATGTGGAGGATCCCCATGAGGAAAACACTAAAAAGCAAAAACAAGAGGAACCTGAAAACAATAAAAACAGTAAAAGTAAATATGAGAGAATAAATAAGTAAATAATTAAATAAATAACAGACAGATATATAAAATCATAAATAAACAGACCACATCAAACTAAGTAGATAGATAATATAAGATTCAGCTATAAGCTAAGCCAAAAAACAATTAAAAGGCCGGTAGCAGAGGACCTCAGGGTCCGCGAGGACTCATTTAAAATGATGTCAGATAAATTAGAAGGCCAAAGACCATTAAGACATAATAAACCACTAAAAGTAAGTAAGTAAAAATTATATTTATCGAGCATTAAAAGAGCTCTATAAACAGTAAAACAGCAAATCACACAGTATCACATCCGACCAGGAAAGGCTCTCAGATAAAAAGATGACGCTGACTCTGCTGACCTGATTTCCTCTGGGAGCTTATTCCAGAGTTTAGGGGCTTTGACCGTAAAAGCTCGGTCACCTCTGCTCTTCAGTCGAGTCTCTGGGAGACTAAAAGCTCTCATCCAGAGTATCTCAGACTTCTGACAGTCTCATCATCATCAGCAGCAGCAGCAGCAGCAGCAGCAGCAGCAGCAGGAGCAGCAGCAGCAGCAGCAGCAGCCGGGTAAAAGGTTTAGGTCAATTTAATTCAGGAACAGTGCAAATTCTTTAAACACATGACGTACACGAGTTTAAAATGTCAGAGTTACCCAACAGGCTAGATCTGAAGAACCAAAGTTCCCAAGCAAAGGCCATAAAGGGCTATAAAAGTCCACAATAAGATCTTAAAATCCACTCCAAAACAAACTGGGAGCCAGTGCAGAGAGGCTAAAACAGGAGTAATGTGCTCTCTCTTCATGGTTCCACTTCAAATTCACTGCTCTGCAGTCGATTAATAGATTTTCCATCCATCCATCTTCTTCCACTTATCCGTTTAATACATATTAAAAGGGATAAAAGATTATATTGTTTGTAATTAACAAACATTTCTTAATGATAAAAACACGACTGCACAAGTTTTGTCTCGTATGTAAAAACCAAACTTGGAGGTTCTTTGCAGCAGTTTTAATGTTTTCCCCCAGGAAGCCAGCAGGTGGCAGTATACAAACAACGACACACACTCACTCCTCGGGTCAATTTAGAGCAGGGATCCTCAATCCTGGTCCTCGAGGGCCGGCGTCCTGCAGGTTTAACAAGTTTTAAGAATCTTTGTTATCCACAGACGGCAATTAGGTTTACAGCCCGTAACAACGTTTAGAATAAAAACTACAGACACCATTGCTGCAGGAATAAATGAATCTTTTAGTCTGACACCTCTGCAGCATGTAATCTGACCTGGTCATGTTGTGGGCGGTCTGGGTCTGGCTTTTTTCTCCCCAACAGGTTTTCATTGTGTTCCTGCTGCAACACACTTGACTCAAATCAACGGGCAATCAGCAGACGTGTGCAGAGCTGGTTCTGAGTCTGAGTCAGGTGTGTTGCAGCAGGGACACCAAACTGCAGGATGCCGGCCCTCGAGGACCAGGATTGAGGATCCCTGATTTTAAAGTCACCAGTTTAGCGAAGATGAAGGTGCTTTTGGACTGTGGGAGGAAGCTGGAGAACCCGTACATGCACAAAACATGCAAACTCCACACAGAAACGCTGAGCCTGGAACCTTCCTGTGGCCGACCATCACATCACAACTTAAAAGAAGAAGCATTTTCCATTTTACTTTCCTATCCCGGCAGTTTGAAACCTCGCTGTAAGCTCACGGTAAAAATATTATTATAAATGACACTGAGGCCTAGAACGTGTTTGCTTTAGCTGCCTGTTTTCAGTTTTCCCATCCCACCTGACCCTAACATCCAATAACATGTCAAGTGTGACCAGACGGTTGTTATCATACCCCTTAGTATCGCCCTTGGCTTTGCAAGAGTTCAGGAATTTCTGGCTGGTGTGTATGAGCTTTATTGTGTCCATTGTCCTGATTGTCCACAGCTATGAGAGGCATGCCTGATGAGGGGAATTTCTGATCCAAGTGTAAACCTGATGAACTGGCACCACATCACAGATCAGGGTTTTTAGGTGGTGCATATTGATCTAAGTCCAGTGGGGATGCAGAGGGGCATAACATCATGATGTGCAGCAAAACATCTTCATGTGCTCAATTTTTACATTGTTTTATGCTCCAAATAGTCCAGCAGGGGTTTAAAGTGTTCAACGTTGATAATGTGTCTTCAGAATCTCGTCTCTACTATTTCAGCCACGGTATCCACAGTGGGTGTCCTGTTAAGTTTCTCTTTTGACTTTTGGCAGCAGGGCAGGGCCTGCAGCACCTCTTTTACCCCTTTGGTCATCAATATATAGAGGAAGGGATCCACCAAAGGGCTGAGGTAGAGCAGCAGGTGCGACACCAGTCCCAGGTAGCACACCGGCTCCTTAAAGGACAAAGCCTCGAGGAGGATGTTGAGGATAAAGGGGGTGTAGAGGAAGGTGTAATTAGCCCAGATTGCTGTGATCCCCCATACCGTCCTCCTCCTGTCTGGACTTGGAGGGTTGGATCGGGAGCAGTGAAAGGCCCTCCAAGCATCCAAAGCAAAGAAAAGGAGGAAAGGGAAAGGAGCGAGCAGAGCCACTGCAAACCAGAAGTTGTAATGCAGCACGGCGAGGGCGAGGATGGCCAACGGAGCGGCCCACATCAGCAGGGTGACCGCAGGAGACTGCTTGATGCTGCTGCAGCAGCCCAGACACTGCGGGTAGGAAACCAGGAGGTGGCGCTCCTGGGCTATGAACAGCATCAGAGTGATGTTGGTGACCACACCGAAATTGAAGATGAAGTCGGTGGTGTTAGAGGACAAGACGGTGTCGCTTTCCGTATCCTGGTCCACGCCGGGGCGGCCGAAGAAACTGATGATGTCAGACACCAGGAGGAACATGACGTGCATGGGAATTTTATTCCCACCTACGCAGAGAAAACAGGAGAAATGACTTCCAATGGAAGATTACAGCATCTGTCCATAAAACCAGCCGATTCAGGCTACAGATAAAATTCATGTTTGTTGTTGTTCTACCCTCCTGGCTGCCAGGGGGTGGGGGGGGGGGGGGGGGGGGGTGCAAAATTATAATTTTTTCAAAACCCCCAATCTCATAATGAAAATAATAATTATGAAATAAATGTTTATCTCATAATTGTGAGACTCTTTTTGAGATTTTTTTATAATTTCAAGTGGCAGAAACAGGCTTCCATAATAATGAGAATAGGCTACTAAAAAAAAGTTTATTTGAAAGATGTTGCACATATAATGTGCAATATCTTTCTTTCCTTGAGGAGAAATCTTTCTTGGATCAAACACTTGGAACCCTGAGCATATTTTTGCTTGAAACTGCATACTTTTAATAAAATGAGCATATCTTTGCAACCATTAAGTGTATTCAATTAGTTTCTGTGTTGTTTTAAAGGGAACACTTGTGTAAATCCGGGTTTATGGGAAATATATGAACCATGTGTGAAAAGTTGGGAAAGCCAAAATTTAAAAGTTTTTTTATTTGATGAAACTCAACTTTTATCTGGATTTATATGATAATTCAACATGACTCTCTTTACTTAATGGTAAAGAATTTATTACAATTTTGTACATATATGTATACTTTTGGGGTTACTGTGTATTCATGACAGGGTTGCACCCTGTGTGGCACCCAACAAATAAAACATCTCATAAGAAGCTGGACAGATACAAATCTCTGTTGGTTTATTTTGCTGCTTTCTTAGATCCATGAAAAAATCCTCAAATAAAGAGTTGATTTTTCAAAAACGGTCCTCCAATTCTGGACTGACCCTGTTACTGGTGAGGAATGAATTAAGACCTCACCCAGAAACTTGTTGGAATATTGCATGGTTTGGATAAAGCAATGAAATGTTGAGTGTGGATAAATTTAGTTATGATTGGAATTGTGTTTGGATTTTTTTTTTTTAAGTTTTGATCTTCTTGTAGTCCAGGTTGTGCTGTTTAATTTGATGTGTAACATCATTATAATCTGTCTGATGAGAATATTGTTTAGCTTTGGTTTGGTTGATAAGTGCTGAGAGAAAGCCACAAATCTGGGGCCTGTAGGGTTCAAACCCAACAGACAGTCGTATACTCAAGCACCTACTTTTCCTCTTCCCATATAACGTTCTTGTGGTAATGGACGCCATTTTCTTTGACAAGAAAGAGGAAGATTCTTAAACTTGACCCCTACAAGTGTGGCATCATTTAAAATCCCTAAATGTCCTCTTTAGAGAGCAAACAGAGTTAGTTCAGTAGCATGCAGGGGAGACGGAGATATTCAGGTTTAAAAATGTCCTCCACAGGGGACAAATCTGAGCTACTGGTAGTCAGGAGGGTACAGAGGTAGGTAGCTACTAGAACCTTTCCCTTATACTGTGTATATTCCCATGATCGATCCGCTCAAAGGTCCAACCTGAGGAGCTTTCTCATGTCAGTCCATCTTTAAACTAAATGAGCTCTAACTTGTAGATCTCAAAGTAATTTTCATGCTTAAATTCCAACTAAACACATGAAGTTGTGGGACTTTATAAAGCAGAAGTCAAACCTTTGGACAGGTTCTTCAGGGTGTAAATAGCCAGTCCGATGGCGGGCAGCCCGATGCTGAAGGTCACCCAGCTGATCACCTTGGACACCTGAACTGCAGCATGTGTGCTGGTGTTGCCTGTGTGGTTGCCAATGGAGACGGTGCCAGCTGTTGTCACTGCAGCGCAGTCAGCCATAAGAGGCCACACGGCGGCTATTTATGTCCTCAGCTGTTCAGATGTAGTCCTCAGAGGGGAGTAATGACCGGATTCTGGAGGGAAAAAACTGCACAGAATGTGATGTGATGCAGACAGAGAGCGTAACGGGGTCATCCCACCCGATGGTGATGTAACCCGCCCAAATTATACTACATGTTGCAGCCTTTTTCTAAACTGGCTCTACTAAGCCATGTCCCATGGGCACTGATCAATCTCAGACAACCTTATTTAATTTGTTGCATTTTTCAGTCGTTAAAAAAAACTTCATGTCAACCAATTGCTTTTGTTTAATCCTCAAGGAAACTTTTACTTTAAATTAATGGTCATGTTCAAATAATTGATATTCATGACAAAATAATCCCTGTACATGGATGCTAACTTTTATAAGAGCCACGTTTAAGGAAACCCAAACCGGAAGTTTTGTAAATTTCTTGCAAATAATTTATTATACAACTGGGTGGACAAACGTGACTGAAAAAATTATGGTTTATTTCTTTATTTCTATTATTTATTTTAGAATAAATAACTCCAAAATGAACAGGAATGAACACTGAGTGCAGTAACTTACCCACACTGGGTATATTATGTACAACATTCATATAAGTGGACCAAAGGGCTGTGAGACGGGATATCTGGAATCACTTTTAAAGCTGCAGAGAAACTTTCAGCTCTACTTTGGTCTCCTCCAACCTTCTGCGACATGTTAGAAAACACATTAAAGCGAAAATACAGATTATTGTCCCCAATGTAGGTTTAATTATTCAAGATTCAAGAACTTTATTGTCACACCAGCTCACGACAAGCGTTAACAGGCAAGGAATTAGGACTCAGGTCCCTGTATAAGAGCCTCAATAAAAAAAAATGTAACAACAAGAAATAAATCAAAAACAACAAGATATGTACAGGAAATTATAAATATGACAACCAGAAATGAGCTTGCTTGAGTGCTAGACGTGCATGAAAGTCTACAGAGCATGGCTAGAGTTCAGCAGTCTGACAGCTTCAGGGAAGAAGTTGTTTCTGAGCCTGGTGGTCTTGCTCTGAATGCTCCTCAGCCGCCTTTATCATATCTTTGTTCCTCATGATGTAAATAAACAAAAAAGTCAAATCAACTTTAAGCATCTCTTACCTCTGAAAAATGCTGAGTCAGCTTCCAACCACCAACAATTCCTCCGAATATTCCAACAAATGAATAAAAAAAAACCTTTAAATTGTTTAAAATGGATCATAAATCTTGTTAAAATATACTTTGTTCTCCCTTAGAGAGCCGAATAACGCGAATGTCTGTAAAGTGTCCAGTTCCAGGTTTCTGTGTGTGATTGCATCGAGTCTTTGCACAACAGTTTGCGTCATTCCCAGGAAGCCAGTTATTCCTGCAAGTCTCCTTATCTGCAGAGTCCGGCCAGCTGCTTTGAATGAAGCCTGGATGTGCTCAGCATTCCCTCCTGGTTTGCATGGACCGCTCTGTGCTGCTGATAATGCAGGGAGTGAGGATTTGCATGGAAAACTGATGTGAATATGTAGCAGCTGCCTTTATCTCGACTTTATTTCTGAATGTTTGTGCGGCTCTGCAGGCTTTACCTGTAATTTAAAGGGATAGTACACAGATTTTTCATGTGAAATGCAGTTTTGGGGCTACGGAGGAGATTAGAGGCTAAACGTGCTCCTGATGCTTCGCCTTAAGTAATCGGCCTGCTTGTCATATGAAGGTGCAACTCTCATCTAAAGAATAAAATGTCAAGATCCTGTTTTGACCTTAGTTGCAGGAGTTCCTTCTGCTTCTTTTCTATCACAGTCCAGGTCAGTTTCAGCTTCCAAACAGATGAAAATGATAATAAATACAAGAAAAAGAATGAAAGTCCAGGTTGAGCCTGATGGCTGAAGACTTGGAGATTTGTTTTGTTGAAGGGATTGCAGACAAGAGGGCATCATCACGTTCATCAGCTATAATGTGATGGGGTGGGGGGGACCTGAGACTCCCAGACAGGACTCGAATCTCTGATCAGATCATGCTGTTCAGCCGGATCTTGTCCCAAACAGAGTCCATAAAACCAAGACATAACGTAAAGATGGAGACTATTGAATTATTGAATAAAAGAGTCCAGCTTCCTCAGAGAAAAGATTCTCTGTTGACTTCTTTTCCCACAGACTGAGAATAAAAGCTTTTATTGTGGTTTCTACTAACATCCAGTTATCCCGTCTCTGTGGAACCAGATTGGGACCAGGTACCAAACACCCTCTCTACCTTTAAGATCAGGCTTCACACTTTCCTTTCTAGGTTGCTTCTGGCTTGGTGACCCTTATCCATCCCTCTAGTTCTGCTGCTATAGGCTAAGGCCCATTTATGCTCCCTTTACCTGCATCACTGCTCATACTTCCATGCATCCTTTACGTTAGCATGGTTGTCACCTTGTACAAGTACCTAGAGATGACTTTGTTGTGAAAATATGGATCATGAACTAATTTCTTTTAAAAATCCTCATAATAACACAACAATAATTATAATAATCACTTTTTAGACAGATCCCCAGATTTAAGCTGGACCAAGTTATTATCAGGCTCCATAAATCACTTCTGGACTTTATCTTGCCATCCAGATGGGATTTTAACCCACAACTCCCAGCTCCTGAGGCTGATAGCTTATCCATTAGACCACTGGACATCATGACACATCAATATGTATTTCCTACTGAAGCCTCAGGCATCACCTTGTTGTTGTAGAAGGAAATAAATAATAAATTATTAGATAAAGATGCCAATTGGTTTCCTAAATTGACCTTAATCATCACACAAAACGACTTGTTACAGTAATATAATACATTTATTTAACTAATCATCAAACTACATAAGACAAAATATGAATATTGTAATATAACCTTTATTTTAACCGGTTGAGTGAATTGAGACCTAATTCTCGTTTGCATTGACAACCTGTGTGTTTGCCAGAGGCAACAATAAAACATTTATTACACAATTTTTTTAAATTTCCACATTATAAATGTTCTTTTAAGTAACTTCTCTTATTTTTGTACATAAGATACGTTTATTCTACTTTTATTACCCATTATTGACACCTACCTTATTTTTTTGCACATTTCCAACTTTCTTTGGGCCTTTCTGTCTTACCTCTGTTGTAATAAGTGAATTTTTCCACTGAGATCAATAAAGTATCATCTTATCTAATAATACAATGAATCACATTTTATAAAATATGAGAAACAGCATGAACAACGAGGAGCAATTAAAAACAAGAAAAAGAAAAAAACCCATAAACAACCAACTAACATCCGGCGGCTCCTCAGAGCAGCAAAAGCTCAGATTCCTCATTTGCATATCAGGGGTCAGAGGTCAGATTTAGACGTTTGTGAATCTAAAGTTGCATGTTAAACCTCATTCTGTACATTCATGTGAACATTTGGTCTGACAAGCCATAAAAATGTAAGTGGGATTAGTTTAGATGAATAAAAATCCTCAACCCAAACCAACTCAAACAATAAGATGCTGCAAAGCGTGATTGACAGCTGGTGATGGAGATGAAGTAAACTGAGTCTACGTCAGTTTAATGAGCTCCGCAGTGGACTCGTCAGAGTAAGTGAACCAGACTCCAGCATGGAGCGGCTGGGTGAACGTGGTCTGGACTCTGTGGAGGAGGGTCATGGTCCCAGAGACGCTGTAGAAGGACAGAATCCCTGCTCTGCGGTCCAGGAACGCTCCCACTCTGGACGACGGAGGCCCCGACACCGGAACTTTGACATTGTTGTGCCAGAACTCATAAACGTTGGTGTCACAACGTAACGACCAAGATTTGTTATTGCTTCCAAATCTAGATTCATCTGAGTTACCCGCCCTGGTCATGCTGCTGTACGCGACCGTTATCTCCACCACTCCTCTCCACTCCACCTCCCAGTAACACCGCCCAGTCAGACGCTCTCTGCTCAGGACCTGACACCAGTACGTGAATCTGTCTGAAGGCTGTGCTTGTTTCGTGTATCCTGCTTTTCTCTTCCCAGCTGATATCCACAGATGTGCGTTAGCTGTGTCTGGATCCAGGGTGATCTCTTTAGCATATTCTAAGAATCCAGCTCTGGTCTCTGGTTCTGGTTCTGGTTCTGGTGGCAGTAAAACATCCACATCAGTGACTGTCTGCGAGATGTTCGTCCATCTGTCTGTCAGGATGTCCTGAAGTTTATCTCTGAGCTCCGACACAGCTGCTTTCACCTCCTCAAAGTACCTGAGAGGACGGATGTAGATGCTGGATGAGTGTGCAGACTGACTGGGTGGAGGCAGGGAGGGGTAGTTGTGGAGAAACTGGTTGTGATCCTCTGTGTTTAAGAGCTGCTTCAGCTCAGCATCTTTCCTCTTCAGCTCAGTGATCTCCTGCTCCAGCTTCTCCTGAAGCTCTGTGACTCGACTCACTTCGGTTTCCTGCTGGGATCTGATCTGCTGCTTCAGATCCGAGCTTCTTTTCTGGAGGAGACGGATCAGCTGAGAGAAGATCTCCTCACTGTCCTGCACTGTTTTATCAGCAGATCCATTGATGGCCTCCACCTCCTGCTGAAGCAGCCTCACATCTTCCTCTCGGTCCTGGATTCCCCGCTGGATCTGTTGCAGACTCACCTCCAGCTCCTCCTGCTTCTCAGCTCTTTCTGCTGCAGCTGAAACCGTCTCATGTCCGTTGTGTTCATCCATTAAGCAGAGATAACAGATGCTCTGCTGGTCGGTGCGACAGAAGATCTTCATCACCTCATCATGACGAGAGCAGATGAGCTGCTGGAGCTTCATGGAGGGCTCCACCAGCTCGTGTTTCTTGAATGTTGGGGATTCATAATGAGGTTGAAGGTGTTTCTCACAGTAAGAGGCCAGACAGAATAAACAGGACTTGGAGGCTTTCAGCTTCCTCCCGGTGCAGACATCACAGGCCACATCTTCAGGTCCAGCATAGCAGTGATCAGCAGGAGCAGCTTGGAGTCCAGTCTTCTTCAGCTGCTCCACTAAAGCTGCTAACGTGGTGTTTTTCTCCAGGACGGGCCTCGGTATGAATGTTTTCCTACACTGAGGGCAGCTGTAGAGTTTCTTCTGATCCTCTCCATCCCAGTGGGTTTTAATACAGTCCATGCAGTAGTTGTGTCCACAGGGAATGGTGGTCGGATGCGTCAGTAGATCCAGACAGATGGAACAAGAAATTGTTTCCTGGTCCAGCTGATCTCCTTTCGTTGCCATTTCACGTCTCAGTGACTGAGTTTAGCCTTCACCTGCAGATCTGAGGGGCAAGGAAAAAGGAAATATGTAGACAAAAAAGAATGGGGTTTATTGGATGTTTGCACATTTCCAAACAGCAAGCAGCACGTTAAAGTTTGCTTCCTCTTCTTTTCACTAAACATGAGTCAAATTTGACTTTCTGTTCTGTCCATCCGTGTGTTACTACATGTCTACATGTTCAGAGGTGACCGTGCAGCTTCAGTCGCAGCACTGAGCCAAGAAATATTCTCAATAAACTAAGTAAATGTTGAAATGACTTTATTTGTGAAAGAGGACAAAGTCTACATATATAGACACCCTACTAGACTAAACTAAAACCTGTTTAACTTATCTCTTCATGACGTAACACAACTTCCCTGTTCCTTCCTCTTCAGATCTGTTATTTATAGATGTGGAAGTGAAACTCAGACAGTTTGAAAAGGGGAGACCTCGCAAGGTGAGCAGCATGAAGAGTCATGGAAAGATTTAAACCAACAGGATCATTGTTTTTTCTTAATGAAAACATCCAGTCTGCCCACATATTTCATTGTTGGATGATGAGTAAAACCGACATGTGGTGAGATGAAAGAGCTGATCCGATTTCTAGATCAGAGGTCAGATATTTGTTTCAGGTTTATAGAATGGAAACTTACAGAATCACTGCCCCCTTTCTAGACGTAAACCTCTTCCCTCGGGCAATTAAAACCTGAAAATATAGAACTTTTATCCTTTTTTGATTAAACATACAGAAATATAAATGTATGAATATACATACATATATATACAGTGGCAGAAAAGAATTTAGATCACCTTGTTTTCTCGTATCATGTTCATGTGAAATGCCTGGTACAACTAAAGGTACATTTG
>JAOXYM010000017.1:28268367-28278787 GCA_028567055.1 Leptatherina wallacei
CTAAGTACAGGTTTAGCAAGGGGGTGAGAGAAGCTAAACGACTGTACTCTGAGAAACTCCAACAACAGTTCTCAGCCAATGACTCTGCTTCTGTCTGGAGAGGACTCAGGCACATTACCAGCTATAAGCCGAGAACTTCACACTCCTTGGACAATTCTGACCTCGCCAACAGCCTTAACGAGTTCTACTGTTTCTTTGAAAGACAATGGGACAGCCCTAACACCATCCCCCATGACTAAAGCTAAAACATGCTGTTAGCCTGCTAAAAACCACAGTTGTGCTACCCTCTGCCTCATTACCGCAGGATGTCTGACACCTGTGGATCAAAAGGACACGCCCCTAATTATGAAGAATTTCCAGATGAGATAACATCTAAACGAATGAGTTATAAATTAATTCACTCCCCCCACAGTTGTCATGAAGATAAACTTGACCTTTTAAAGCTAAAATGTTTTTTGTACCAGGCTGTAAACATGTTTATTTCTGCTGTGTAGTTGGTCTTTTTAACATGGGAGTCTATAGGGATTGACTCAGCCAGCCTCTAGTGGAGGAGGGGGGGGAACTGCGGCCTCTAGTGGAGGAGGGGGGAACTGCAGCATAGGCTTCACATTTCTTAGCCGGAGGTTGCCGCTTGGGCCGGTGCGGCCGGGAAAAAAAACTTTCAATGCACCTTTAATGTGGCAAAGTGCTGCAGATCACATGATCCCATGAGAGACGGATCCGCTCCTGTAAAGTTAAAATGTCTGTATCTGAAGAATCTGAAATGATTATAAAAAAACTAGATAAACGATCAAATCTGGTGCGACAGAAAGATCACGGAGGCTCAGGCTGAGCGATCGGGGGAGTTTACTTTGATCTTTGTCTCCTGATTGGATGGGTGAGAGCCTCACCTGTGCGCAGGTGACCATACAATGAACTGTGTGACAGAAGAGGAAGAAGCTGCTGATTAAGCTCAAACCAATTACCAGTAAGCAGTGGGATTATCTGCTGGTAATGGGATCAGAGGCGCTGCAGGCTTTAGGATGACGTGTCGCAGCTCGCTCACATTCACACCTTCACGCTTCCAGCAGGACGGTCGAGGAACCGGTCCACCGGGTCTATGGACCACCCTGACCTCCGGCTCCGCATCATGGCTCTGACACCCGGACTTTTGGCTGATTTGCGTTTATCTGCACCTTTCTGGATCGGATCCGAACTCTGAAACGGGTTCCACCTTTTCTCATCGATACGTAACGTTTAATGACTGTTGGTTTCTGCACGAGTTTTCTGAGACGTCAAAATGCCGTTCATGCTGGTGAAGTTCAACCTGCAGAAGCGGGTGAAGCTGGCTCAGGGGCTGTGGATGCTTTACTGGATCTCGGTCATCGCGGGCATCGTCCTCTTCAGCCTCGGCATCTTCTTCAAGGTCGAGCTGCGTAAGCGGAGCGAGATCATGGACAACAGCGAGAGCCATTTAGTGCCCAACCTGCTGATCCTGGTGGGCATGGTGGCCTGCGGGGCCAACGCCTTCGGAGGAAAGATGTGTCACGACTCTCTGGACCCCATCAAGTTCACCAAGATGAAGCCGATGCTGAAGCCGTACTTGCTCTTCTGCTGCGGCTTCAACGTGCTGCTGCTGGTGGTGGTGCTGCTCTGCTTCCTCATGCAGTTCTCCGTGTACCTGACGCTGGCCGAGGGCCTGAAGAACGCCATCAAGTTCTACAAGGACACGGACACGCCGGGACGCTGCTTCATGAAGAGGACGCTGGACATGACCCAGATCGAGTTCCGCTGCTGCGGCAACAACAACTATAGGGACTGGTTCGAGGTCCAGTGGATCAGCAACCGCTACCTGGACATGAGCAACGACTTGGTCAAAGAGTGAGTACCTGAACGCACCTCGTCAATCATGAACCGGTTAGGTTTAGGGGGTAGGGTTAGGTTAGGGGGTTGGGGTTAGGGGGTAGCATAGATCAACCTGATTAATCTTTATTATTGACTGAGAGTTCTTTAGACCCCAAACATCTGACTTCCTGTTACTTTCTGGTCATTGATGTGAGGAAAAGTGTGATTTAACTGGTTCTGTGGCTAGTTCGAGGTCCAGAGGTCTGGGTGAGTTCTTTATTTCAGAGGCTCAGCAGAGGATCAATTAGGAATTAAGGAGGTAAAAGTTGCCGTGCAGGAGCCAGATTCTCCTCTCTTAAGAGGATCTGATGTGATTTCCAGCTTTCCCGCATCCACTGACACGACGGGGTTTTAAATCTGGGCGGAACCAGATAAAACCCGGTTCTGCGGGACAAAGTGACGACACGACGACGGTAGAAATAGACCCAACAAAGCGTTTCCAGTTTGCTTCCCAGTTAATCATCTCAGAGATCACCGTGTCTTTAACTCATTAGCTCAGGATTCATAGGCCACGGCCACCCGCCAGCTGATTAATGAGACCCCCTCGATCACTTCGAAGGAGCCCGATGACATCACAAAGTAAAAAAAAGAGTCACGTTTACATCAGACGGGTGTAAAACAGGAGTTTGCGTCCCAACACACACACACAGCTGGAGTTACAAACCACATAAAAACACATTTATAGATTACAGTATAAAAGTAATTGGTGCTCCTGATGGTTGTCGGCTTTGTCCTCCTGCGGGGGCCGTGGGGGGGCTCAGTGTTGTGTTTCTGTACAGGTGTAGCAGGTTGTCTACAGTCTGTGGTCGGGTTGCATTGTTTTCTATCTGATGGATCTTTGTCTCCTCTTCCTTTCTGTCCCCTCCGCTCACGTCCAGCAATATTATCCAACAATTATTCAAAATAAACAAATAATAATTTTTAAAAAATCAGATTATTCAGAATTCAGATCATCAAGAGGAGCTTTTACACCCATTAAGCTCCTCTTGACCCAGCAGCCAGACCATCATTCTCCTGCTGTGATGCTGGACGAGACCAGTTTAAAAAGAATAATTATATCTTTTGTTTATCGCCGTAACCCACGACCAGGCCACATGTGGCCCGCAGGAGACGTCCCGTAACCCACGCCAGGCCGGGAACTGACGTCTGGGCTTTATTTAACAACAACCTGGCCAAGACAATTACAACAAGGAATTCCCAAGAGGCAGATTCGTTGATCAGAAACGATTCTTTATCATAAATGTTAAAAACTGAACAGTTTCCGGTCGATGGGAGCAGCAAACTGGGATGACGAACGTCTGAAAGAGTCACAGACGTGTGGAGTGATGGTGGTGATAAAATGAGTTGTTGATGAGTGAGCGAAGATGACGAAGGTTCATACCAGCGATGGTTTTGTACATTTATGTAAGAACCAGCGGGAATCCAGACCACTTTATTTATAAGGCACATTTAAAACAGAACATGTCTCCAAAGTGCTGCACAATAAAATCAGCAATAAATAAATACAAAAAAATGTAAATAAAAAAAATAAAGTTAAAAGAAATAAAAGTAAAGAAATAAAAATTAATAAGAAAAAAATTAAATAAAATAAATAAAATAAAAGACACAGAGGACCATACAACTCACGCAGTGTTAAAAGCCAGAGAATAATTAATTAAATTAAACAAATATTTTAGTCTCCAGTGGAGCGGAGAGGACTGAAAACCCATCGTCCAATCATTTTAACCGGCCCGTTCTAAACGATTGGATGTGATACGTCTATCAAACTCAGCTGTCATTCACCTCCACCCCCCCCCACCCCCCACCCCCACCCCCCTTCATGCACGAATCACACCCTCGATGCCTTGGAGCACTGAGCCAGAGCTCGGCTAGCTACATTAGCTAGCATACTACCTTAGAATACAGAGCTGAAACATGTTATTACATATTATGGCAGAAAAGGTGCAGATATCAAGTCAGTAAAGAAGCTGTTTGCAAGAAACTGCTGCAAAGAAAAAAGCTGAAGGCGAGCAGAGAGAGAGAGAGAGAGCAGAGTGTGCAGGGCGTTAACTAAAGCAACAGAAAGTACCGCAGAGTGATGCCATGGTGGACATATTTCTACCTGATAAGGTATTATTATGTCTTTATGACTTTAAGAGAAAACCATGGACCCGACAAGTGTCAGCAGTAAAAAAACAAAAAACAAACTAGGGATGCAACGATATGGAATTGACTGATACCGATATCCGATATCAATATTTTCGCAATGGCAGATTACCGATATTTACTGATGTCGTTTAAAAAACAATTAAGTTAAGATGATCAGAATTAAAGTTAGCGTTAGCAGTGTTAGCGTTAGCAGTGTTAGCGTTAGCAGCGTTAGCAGCGTTAGCTTCCCGCTAAAGTTTGTGAACCTCTGGTTGGTGGTTTTTCAGATGACGTAGCAAACCTGATGGTGTTGAATGATTTGATGCAACATCCTCCTCACATTACTTTGACGTTGCAAGTACTACATACTGCTTTTCGAGTATCTTCTGTCGATACTGTGAAAAACTTCCACATCGCAGATATTCTCCGCTTCAGGTAAACACCCCACGATGCTGCCTTACTTTCATTGTCACATGACCACAACAATACTACATGCCCCCCCCCCCAAAATTGATCAATATCTGCCGATACCGATGTTGAAGCCGATATATTGTGCATCCCCAAAAAAGAACGGGTTGAAATTTTGGCGCAAATTTGAAATATTTTATCTTGGTGTAAAATACTTATGCATTAAAACACGGAATTGCATTAAAGGGACAGCGTGTAGCTTTTGGCCACTAGGTGGCTAAAACTGTAACTTCCCCCTTTCCTGCTTTCTCTTTCCGGCCTCCTCAGACACCGTTTTCACCTTCTGACTTCGTTCAGCCATGACGAACTTTAGAGGAAGAGGAGGTCAAAGTAGCTCAAAGCAGAGCCCTCTGTGTTTATAGAGGAGGAGCTTAAAGCAAAGCGCTGCAGGTCACATGATCCCATGAGGGACTGATCCGCTCCTGCAAAGTTATAATATCTGGTTTTTGAAGAGGGCAGCAAACTACAGTGTAGTTATATGTAAATAGTAATTATATTCAACTATTCAACTTTATGCTCTACAGCTATAATCTACATCTTTGCCATCCCAATGAAAGTCTCATGGCAAATATTTGGTGGCCTTTAACCCTTAAAACTCCAAGCTTTTTTATTATTTGTTATTATTTTAAATGTAAACCAGCCTCTAGAAACTTAATCCCTTTAATCCCAGTCACCATGGTGACGGGATGTTTCCAGGACAGCTTCGGGTTTCAGATTATGAGGCTAAAATGATGTAAAATGAATGTATCAATAGATATAGCACCATAAAGGAATCTATTACTAACAGTACTTTGTAGAAATAACAGCCAGACCTACAGGGACTAAGACTTTTCTCATCCCTACATCATTCTCTCAAGACACAATATTATCTATCACACCGATGCATCACAATATCAGGAATATTCTTATTAAAAGAAAAAGAAGTGGACCGAGTACAGATCCCTGTGGGACACCTCTGAAAATCTAATGTGAAACCTATTGGGGCTGAAACGCGCAACAGAAACTATTTTTCCTCATCTCCGGTTCTTTCTGCTACTATTTCCCTCCTGTCCTCACTAAACCACCTCCAACTGGTTTTATTCCAGCCATAGAGGACTATTATTTTTCTTCTTTTCTGCTCACTTGTTGATCTTCGGCTGCTCCTGATTGGACGTTATTGTCAATCTAAGCTCTCTGATTGGTGGAAAGTTTGACAGCAAGTGCCTTCATCATAATTAATAACATAGTGGTGAGTGATCTTTCTGAGGGGTCTGAGGAACCTAAAGCGCAAGAGTGGTTCTGAGGGACCTAATGGCCCTGAAGGGTCTGGGGAACCTAAAGGGCCTGAGGTGCCCTGATAGACCTGAGAGATTTGAGGAACCCAATGGGCCTGAGGGGTTCTGAGGGACCTTAAGGCCCTGAAGGGTCTGGGGAACCTAAAGGGCCTGAAGAGCCCTGATAGATCTGAGGGGTTTGAGGAACCCAATGGGCCTGAGGGGTTCTGAGGGTCCTTAAGGCCCTGAAGGGTCTGTGGGAACCTAAAGGGCCTGAGGAGCCTAAGGGGTTTGAGGGACTTGAGGGGCCCCGCTGAGTCCTTTCAGAGTGTCTGACGTCTGACGTTTGTCCTGCAGTCGTGTTCTCAGCAACGTGGAGGGGAAGTACCTGATGGACAGCGTCCCGTTCAGCTGCTGTAACCCCGGCTCTCCGAGGCCCTGCATCCAGCACCACCTGACCAATAACTCCCACCACTACGACTACGATCACCGCACCGAGGAGCTCAACATCTGGAACCGGGGCTGCCTCGAGTCCGTCTTCGCCTACTACAGCAGCATTATGACCAGCATTGGAGTGGTCGTCGTCCTCACCATCATCCTGGAGGTAAGAGCCCGCCCACATCCCACATCGGCCAATCAGCATTCAGCCTGAGCCACTCGGTCACTTAAAGGACCGTAGGGGTGGGAGAAAAAATCGATTCACATAAATATCACGATTTGTTTGGTTTCACGATTTTTAAATAAATCTTTTTTTCCAAAAATAAATTTAAAACTCACATTTTTTTACTCGTCTTGTCGGCATTATAGGAAGCGGAATGATGATCTGGCTACTGTGTTGTGTTTTCCTAATTGAAATTTCTCCCCGCCCCAAAAAATTTAAATTAACAAAAAATTTGGAAATGTAAAAAGATTTTGTAAAAAAAAAAAAAGTGTATTTTTTTTTATTTCACAGAAATTGGCAATATCGAAAAATCCCAATTCAAATAAAATCGGCACCCGAAAAATGATGAAAGAATTGGGACTAGCGATGCACCGATATGAAAATTTTGGCCGATAGCGATATCCGATATTGATATTTTTGCAATGGCCGAACCAATATTTTCCGATATCATTTTAATAAAAATTAAGTTAAGATGATCAAATTCTGTACATATTAAAGCTAGCGTTAGCAGCGTTAGCAGCGTTAGCAGCGTTTAGCTTCCCGCCAAAGTTTGTGAACCTCTGGTTGGTGGTTTTTCAGACAACGTATCAAACTGATGGTGTTGAATGATTTGATGCGACATCTTCCTCACATTACTTTGATGATGCAAGTATTGCATACTTGTTTTTGAGTATCTTCTTTCGATACTGTGAAAAACTACCACACCGCAGATATTCTCCGCTTCAGTTCAACACCCCACGATGCTGCCTTAGTATCACTGTCACATGTCCACAACAATACTGCATGCCCTCCTCCCGAAACACAAATGGCCGTAAATAAATATCTGTTGTTAACATCGGCCAAGTTTTACTTTTCGCAACGATACCGATAATTTATATATATATATATATCGTGCATCCCTAATTGGGAGGAAAGCATATCGTCTTAGCCCTAAGGAACCGGTCCACGTTCAGGTGAACTCCACCTGGGGTTTTTTTGGTAAATACGAACATGAAAATAAGGAATCAGGAAAAGCAGCTGTTAGTCACATGATCACCACATCTGGCTCCTCATTGGTCAGTCATCAGCTTCAGTCATTCTGTAGAACACACCACACAGATCGTTTCTTTTCATTCTTATTCTGTGGTCTCACTTTGATGGTTTTTCCCAGTTTGTTCAGAGCTTAAGCTGGGAACTGAAAACGAGCCAATCACAGCAGTTAATTCAATCATGTGACCTGAAAAGCCAGCAGGAGAGCTGATGAGATTTAGCTCTGATGTCGCTGCTGTGTCACGATCGCCCGAGACTCCGCAGTCCTCGTGAAGTGAGTTCTCCTGAGGTTTCCGGAAGCTTTTCCGGGACTCTGAAAAATCGGAGCTGCTGCCGGTTATTGACATATTATTGACAGATTATTGACAGATTATTGAGCAGCTCTGATTGTTAGCGTGGGCCGTGTGATTCCTCCGCGGCGCTTTAATCCGCCGGGAGGTGGTCAAGGCTCACTGAGGATCAGGAACTATTCTGGGGGGGGTTAATCTTCCTCCAGCAGCGGGATGCATTCTGGGAAAAGCAGGATGAGAAACTTTTCTTGGGAGGAAGAACGGATCTGTTATCTGGGTCAAAACAACATGTTTGACCCGAAGAGCTTAGAACCAACATCCTGAACTCAATCACTCTCGGACACCTGAGCACTCACCTGAGGAGGGCTTCGTCTCACGAGCTGCCACGTTCATGTACGTGGTTGTTTTGGTGGAAAAAACTAAAAACCATCCAGAATCTATGGCGCTACAAAAGCGTCATAAGTTTTTTTAACTTTTATCTCTGTATTTGTGTCACAACTACGGGAACAAATTGAATCTACAAGTTTCGGATTAACTCTGCAAGTTGATTTAGCTTCAGGGGGGCTGCGGTAGTCGCGCTGGTCCCGGTCGGCTCTCTCCGTGACCGGTTAGGGTTAATTAGATCTGATCCGTAGGTGTGTAAAAATGTGGGGGGGCGAATGTTTCGTAATCGTTAAAAAAAAACGACTCGTATTTTCAGACTTAACAGAATGAATCGAAACATGTGGGTTTGAGTTGAAACTGCACTTTGTTAAAGTTACAAATAGAGAAATTCAAGTTCAAAAACAGGAAATTAAAGTTACAGAAGTTTTGACCCTAACCTGCCTCCATAGAAAACTAATAACAGACGGGGTCGGTCCAGAGCTCTGGTTATGTGTTCCTTTAGATTCCTTTAGAAGTTTCCTTTAATAACGTTCGTCCTTTGTGCTGACCGGTTATCTACTAATCCACGAATGTCTCCTTATTAGCTCGATTCTCCACCATCTTCTGCTCCACATGCTCCATGTCTGAGGCTACATCCGCATGGCTACAGAACCAATTTTGTTGTAGAAAAGTTTTCCATTACGATTAAAATAATTTAAAGAAATGCGAGTCCAAAGAAAACACTGCAGTACATATGCCGGGCCTGTAGGTGGCGCTGTGGTGCTGACAACAGAGAAGAAGACATGGAACATGTACAGAAACGAGGGAGGGGTTGGCCTCAGTGTTTGGATTGTAACCATGGAAACGAAACAGTGGCGTTTTCCGAATTTTTCACTCAGGGACCCAGTTTGAAAAAAATAGCGTTTCGGGTTACAAAAAACGTCCAAATGGTAAAAAAAAAAAAGGGTAAAAAAACTTCGGTGCAAACCGCTAACTTTGTCTCCATGTTGGCCTTATTCACTATTTATGTGTCCGTGACAGCGCCGCCTACAGGCCCGGCAGGCTAACTACACCGTTTTCATCGGATTTCTATGGAAACGATTCCGTCTTTACGGAAAACTTTTAAAAAACTAAACCGGTTCTTCTTTATGTGATGCAACAACAAACAGAACACTTCTTTCAGACGAACCGGATCTAAAGCCCCGTTTCCTCTACAGAGTCCGGTTCGGTACGCTTTATTTTTTATGTTTTCACCGGCAAAATTTGGGACGGGTGCCAGAATATTAGATCTTACTTTTTTTGGACCCTCTTCCGTTGGGATCCGCCCCAAAAGGATGGAGCTTGACACTCTGCAATCCATTGATTGGTTGAAAGATTCATCACTTCCTGTGTGACTCGGCAATAAGAACCAATCGGGAACAGCTTCATGTTTAAATATACGTTTATTTTTATTGTTTAAAGCCACGTACAAAGAAGAAAAAAAACAAATGGCTGAATGTCCACCGCCCTCCTCTTTTTACCCTCATGTTCTTCTTCGTTATGATTCAAGGGAGGCGTTGTGTCACTATGATGTCATGCTATCATGTAGCATCTTTTGCTATCCGGCTTATTGCCCGCCTCCCAGGTAAAGGTACAGTTTGCAAAATAAAAGCGATATTTCAAAAATTTCGACAAAGTACAATTGCGAATTACCGGTGTTTCCATTGAATTGTGTTTAATGAATGAGCCATAATTTTCGTAAAATCTCGTCCCGCGAGACTCCACGTTGAGAAAGATGGAGATACGTTAAATTTTTTGGAGCATTTCCTGTTGTTTGTTATCAAAGATGAAGGTTTTATTTTTCTGTATAATAATTTGTAAAAAGATTCCCGTCTTTACTTTACATCTTTACTTTAAACAAACCAGTCATGTGACCCCGCTATGTCACGTCCGGTGACGTGCAAATACAGAAAAAGTGTTTCCATTACACTTTAGCAAAATACTTTTATATTGATACGTCTGAAAAACCTCCTTGTAAACACTTTTTAGCGATATTTGAGAGGTTGTTTTTAAGTGTAGTTGTCTCCATTACCAGATTTTTATTGCGATATTTAGGTTTTGCGCAATTCTAGAAGTAATGGAAACGCGGCTATTGGCTGGATTCAAATGAAAGCAGAGTTAATTGGATCCCACAGAGATCCTTGCAGGAACAGACCTCTCACTCCCACTTAAATATAGAAAACAGGAGAACCATCAAGTGTGAACTAAGGAGCAACCTCAGGCTTAAAAACGTGAAGCCTATGCGGAAGTGCCAAAAATTGCAGTTCCCCCCTCCTCCACTAGAGGCTGCAGTTCCCCCCTCCTCC
>JAOXYM010000018.1:437949-448725 GCA_028567055.1 Leptatherina wallacei
ATATTTCCCAGCAGAGTTTTACTAGCTCTCGTTTCCTTTGAGGAAGATCTACTATTGCTCGATACCTTAAATAAATTTTTGGAAATCTGCATTCTGGGTCCCGGTGTTGATTCTGCCTCACGGCACATAACAGATATATCTTCATACTTCCCTCTTTCCCCATTAGTCTTTGCTTTAGTCATCAAACCTCTCGCTATTGCTATATGGAATAACCAGGAGGTGCATGGTGTTATCATGTAAAACACCTTGAATTGTCCTGTACATGAAATGTGCTATACAAATAAACTTGCCTTGCCTTATCAGAGGTTATCAGGAACACATAATTTCACTGTATGCTGATGACATTCTACTGTATGTATCTGATCCATTGATATCTGCTCCACCAATTTTGAACATTCGGTCCAAATTTGGAAAGGTTTCAGTATATAAGCTGAATTTAGAAAAAAGTGAAATATTTTCTCTCCACAAGGTCACCCTAGATCAAAGCGCATCTCACCTACCATTAAATTGATGTCTATGCAGTTTACATATTTGGGTGTAATTGCTAGACTTATTATAAAGACCTGTTTTAAAGTAAATTTTTCCCCACTTCTTGAAAAAGTGAAGCAGGATTTTCAGCGCTGGTCTTTATTACCATAATCTCTTTCAGGCCATATTAACTCTATAAAAATTATTCTGCTTCCAAAATGTATCCATTTATTTCAGTCTATCTCAGTCTTTATTATAAAATCTTATTTTAACTCAATAGACCAATTAATAACCTTTATCTGGAGCAAAGAAACACCAAGGTTACATAAATATATTTAAAAAAACCCGAAGAAACTAAGTGGTCTTGCATTCCAAGTTTAGAAGCATAATGCTTTGGTTGTTCCAGGCAGTCTCATATTCAGTTTAAATTTTCACACCAAACATATTAGTCAAAATCAAGACTTAAGAAAATGTATAAACATATAGACGCAACCTGCACCAGCAACGCTTACACTCATGTTCTGGCAGTGCCCTAGTCTGTCATGCTTCTGGTCTAATATATTTAAGACCTTTTCAGTAGTATATCATGTGCAAATAGAACTTAGCCCGTTGACTGCTCTATTTGGACTTAAACCCAATAACATCTGCCTGGACAAAACCATTTCAGATATTCTGGCATGCACAATTCTGCTTGCAAGACGGCTGATTCTCCTAGATTGGAAGAAACCCACATCACCCTCACATTCTACATGGATTACAGATGGGATGTACTATATGATCCATTCATTTATCCATCTTCTGCCGCTTATCCCAAGTCAGGTCGCGGGGGCAGCAGCCTAAGCAGGGAAGCCACATTAGCCAGCTCATCCGGAGGGATCCCAAGGCGCTCCCAGGCAAGCCAAGAGATGTAATCCTTCCAGTGTGTCCTGGGCATATCCTGAGGTCTCCTCCTGGTGCGACGTGCCCGAAATAAATCACCAAGGAGGCATCCATGTGGCATCCTAACCAGGTGCCCGAGCCACTTCATCTGGCTCCTCTTGATGTGGAGGAGCAACAGCTCTGCTCTGAGCCCCTCCCGGATGACCAAGCTTCTCAACCCATCTCTGTATTTACAATCTCTTTCTTTTGAGTCATTACCCAGAGCTCGTGACCAGAGGTGAGGGTAGGAATGTAGATCGACTGGTAAATCAAGAGCTTTGCCTTTTGGCTCATCTCCTTCTTCACCACAACGGACCGATGCAGAGTCCGCATCACTGCAGACGCCGCACTGTTCCACATATCAATTTCTAGCTCCATCCGTCCCTCACTCGTGAACAAGACCCTGAGATACTTGAACTACTTCCAAGTCAGACCCTACTTCCGACCCGAAGGGAAACACGCCACCTTTTTCCAGCCGAGGACCATGGTCCCAGATTTGGAGGAGCTGATTCTCATCCCAACCGCTTCACACTCGGCTGCATGCGCTCCAGCGGATCACGTCCTGATGAAGCCAGCAGAAATAGATCATCTGTACTATATGAAGCTAAAGAAAATCAAATTTACCCTAAGAGGTAATACAGATCTATTCTTTGCTTCTTGGAATCCTTTCCTGAGCCATATAGGAAATATTAATAGATAGATAGATGGATAAATACTATTTATATTTTTAATATAACTTCCGATTAACATGACTTGGACAGGGAGCGACACTGACCATTCATCTGATAGGTGGGTGGGTTGTTGCCACCGGTGGTCACCTATTTACGTAAATCTGTGCTGGCTGATGCCTTGAAGAAACTACAGACATACAAGTGTCATTAATACTACACAAAATACATACTTAAAAATAGAAAAGAAAAAACATATATCTAACATATTGTGAGTGGAGGTTAGTGTATGTGTGCATGTGTATCTGCATACATGTGTATGTGTGTGCAAGTATCTGTATGTACACAGTGAGCATATATGTGCATGTGCATATATGGATATAGATAAAGAATAATGTGGATATCAACACATCGATCGTTTTGAATGCACACCATGGCGGATTCTCAGGTTTTGAACGATTCACTCTGGACTCGCGTCCAATTCCACTTACTAATTCCAATGTCTGGGTGTAAACTTTATCTTTTAACCATGAAAGTGCTGTGTTGTTGGTGGCTATATTCTCAACTGGAAAAACAATAAAGCATGTATGAGTTGCTGTAGCTAAGTTGAGAAAAAACTTTTTTTTTGTGGACATACATGAATGCCTTCATTGTCACTGTACAAGTACGATGAGTTGTCATTCAGAGCAATCATAAGATGGTCAGTTAAAAGTGCAAAATAATTACTATGACCACAGACAACAAAGACAGAGAGATAATACATACATGATAAAGTACATAATATATGTATTATTGCACAATAATGTCACAGTTTATCAGTGAAATTAAGCACAGCACAGTACAGCACAATAAGCTGTAGTAGTATGCACACAGTAGTACATTGCACATTTCAGGCTGATTTACACAACACAATCCCTTATGTGGACACATGCTTATCATTATAAAAAATAAGTTTATCTCTATATGAAACAAACTTTCACTTAAGCTGTTCTCATTCCCATCTCCATGACACCAAAAACAACATTGCTAAATTTTTTCAATGTATGAAATTGTGTGAACATACTCCATCTTTCCCAACACAGCCCTGTCTATCTCAGCCAACAGCACTGATTGAAGATACAGAAATCTACCGGACAAATTAACCACATCTCCTCTATATCTGGCAGACAGCCAGATGAGCCTTTTAATAAGACAACAAGTCTACAGCTTTAAAAACAAAAATATTTCAGGGAAATCGAAGAAAATGGCCTTGAAACCGCTGTACATAAAAGCCCTGTGTCAAGGCCAAGATACAATTTTTTCACTTGTACTGTAATAAGAGTTGCTACATGTGTGATTGAGGCACTGAAATGCAATCTCCTGACCAGAATTAAAGTTGACGCATGAATCTAGACTCAAAGGAAAATGTTAATAGAGTTCACAGAAAGCGAGCTTTGAAATAATCAGCGAGTAAACACCATTTCTTCCAGAAGAAAGCAAATCATCTTGCCTCCAGCTGGGAATTTAACTGACTGCATCTCTGCCTGGTTCAATGTGTTTACTTATTCATCAAGGTAGGCTGGGATGGGATGGGGTAGGGGGAGGTAGCGAGTTTCTCTGAGTCCAGGAGTTAGCATCTTCTGGCTGTTGGACAGGAAGAGCCGACATGATTAAAAATGCATGGGAACATGTGCAACTGCAAGACCTGCAATCAGTAGTCTTGTACCATGATGCATGTGTGGTTGACAGCCCTCAAAGTTAGTTTCACAGCAGAAGAGGTAAAATTGGATGCATCACTTTTCTTGTTAATATTCTTCCAAAAACAAAAGTTCTCAATGAGAAGTACAGTGGCTGTTTTGGTTTGTTTCCTAGTTGTTATGTTTTTGTTGTTGTTTTTACTGAATCTATCATGAATTATGCACAGCTAACTCTTTTGAAATAATTTAACTTATTAAGCAAAGACACTGGATTACTTTCTGTCAAGCACTAATATGAACTTGTACCACTTTTTTTTATAGTATTTGGCAAAAAAAAAAAAATATGCAAAATCCAACAGATCAACACCTAAAAAGTACCTGAAGTAGTTGCTACAAACAACGATTTATAGTACAGATCTATTTGTTTTTACAAAATTGCATCACACACAGACAACAGTGGGCAACAGTCAATCCCACTTGCAACATGGGAATAGTGTGCTTGGAGTAGTTGCTTTGCTAATCCAAGCACACATTCTAGTTTAACTGCTAGGATTCTACAGTGAACATTTAACAGTGTTGTTTAGATCAAAATCCTGTTTTCAGCATACTGAATACTGTTTTAACCTGGAAAACATGTTTTGTTGTATAATCACAACAGAAGGTGTCACTTTTATAAAACTTTCCAAATTGTTACTGATACCAGACAGGGTTCTAGAGTGGAACCATTTTGGTCACACATGCAACCAAAAATTTGTTGAGTGTGACAAACTTTTTTCATGGTCACACCGATGCACCTGACATTTCACAGGTCTAGGTAAAGGACTTTTATTATTTCTCTGAATGTCTGTCTGCATATTTTGTGTTCTGTCCCTCCTTACCTGAGCTCAGAAAAGAATGACACTGTGATAAAAAGCCCAGAGAAAGGGTGGGTCTTAACCTCTGATTGGCTCTGAAATTAAGACCGGTTCACATTAGACATCCAGTACAGTGAAGAACGACACTGATGAGAATTGTAGAAACGGGAATCAACTGTAAAATGTGGAATGTCATGGAATTTGCTCATATGTGGTTATCTATTATGCCCACTAATTTAAGAGTTTTCCATTGTGCCTGAGCAAAATTAACCAAAAAAAGCTGGATGGGAGTTGAATGCATTTTGAACACTGCAGCTCCAAGTGTTGCCAGATTTCGTGAGAGAAACAAGTGAGCAGCTTGATGAAAACAAGCCCACATTAAGTAACTCCTTAAAAAACCTATATATATATAAATAAAAAAAGATGCCCAACTGCTAGCCTAGCTAACCTTGTGAAATCAAAAAAAGATGATAAATTTTACCCATATGTCAGTCAATATGGTGAAAATAATATGACAGGGCTTCCTATGCAATAAATAAATTCATGATTTATGTAATAATATATAAAATTTATAAAACAATAACCCGAAAATGTTTCTGTATGTATTTCTGGTACACCTCAGTGTTCAGGCTTACATCTTCCTCAATGTGCACAGCACAGTCTAAAAAAAAGGTGTGTGTTGTCTTTGGCATCCTCCCTCGTGAAATTGATGTGGCTGCCCACTGACCTGATGTGTTCTGTGAATGCTTCTACTTTTTGGAATATGAATTTTGACCCAGGTGTCATCCACATATCTGAATCAGTGGCTTGGTCTTATTCCCTTGTAAGAGCTCAGTGCTTTGCTTTCCACTTCCTAGATGTTGGCCACAATGAGGGACAATGGAGATCCCATCGCACAGCCATGTTTTTAGAAACAGTCACTGTATTCGAAACAGATGGCAGAGAGGCAGAGGTCTAATGGGGCACAGATCTGATCAGAGGTGGAGTCAGTCCTGTTGTGTAGGGAAGCATCTTGATGCAGCTGTTTCCTCTCAGTCTCCATGGCCTCTGATATCGATATACACTCTTGACTAGGGCTGGGCAAAAAATCGATTTAATCGATTAATTCAAATTTGCTCTTTTTTTTTCTGCTCTTTATATACATGTATTTATGTATGTATATAGCTTCAAGTTAATGTTGTTTTTAATTTTAGTATGTTTTTAAGAAAGAAAAAAAGAAAAATGGATTCAAATTAGAAATCAGATTTGGTTTGAAAAAATCTGAGATTTTATTTTCAGGCCATATCACCCAGCCCTACTCTTGACATGTTGTCAGTGACAAGCTGAGATCTGTGCTGAAGCCGATTCATTTATCTGGTAAAAGTTATTGGTACAGTTGAAAATTATCCGAGTAGCCATGGGAGTGGATGCCCAGACCCATGAAAGTGGAGTAGATTGTAAAGAGCAGACATCCCAACATCATGTATGGTAGCACTATTGTTAAAATAAGATAAATAAAATATAAGCAGAGACAGTTTTCAGAGACCTGCCATTTGTCTCTAGAGCTCTAAATTTCATTATATACAGAGATGTCTCACTGTAATATGTAGGCCCGCTGTTTTTACTGCTCTATCCACATTTTTCTCACATTTGTAAAACAGTCATGTGGGACATCCCAGTTATTATATAGTGTAAAATGCTTTGAGAAGTGAAGCATACGATCCACAAGGACACAAGGACTCCATCAGCAAAAGCTTGGTGGGAGATTTCATTCAGTTTCCTGTCAGTAAATGTGTATGTAACATTGATCCGTTACCATAAAGACAAAATATTCATTGTTTACCGATATGTTATCTACACCAGTGATTTGAAAGGGAATGTGTTAGACAAATTTACTCAACCAAGGGAGACATCTTGCATATGGCTACCCTTGATACTTTAGATCCTTTTTTAAAATATTTTATTGTATACTTAGCCCTGCTGTTAACTGATATATTATTATCGAACCTGACAAGGGGAACTAAGGAAAAAAAGTAAGACAGAAAAATAAAGAGGGAAGGGGTAAAGAGGCAAGAGAACAGAAAAGAAACGTGGAAAAGGAACCAGACAATTACAACAGTGATTACAATAACAATATAAACAATTTCAGTGTTCGAAAAAGAAATACAAAAATCGAATAAATGAATAAATATGAAAAAAAAATTAAGACCAATCACAACACGACAGCAAACAGAAAGCATTATATATAATATCCACGAGAGAATGCAACAGATAAGTATCAAGAGCATCTGCAAAGAGAAACACAGATAGACAGACAGCAGCAGTAACCAGCAGAAAGCAGATGGAGACCTGTGCACCTCGGTGTGCAAGAGTGCATGTGAGTATGTACCGTATTTTACAAACTATAAAGCGCACCGGATTTTAAGGCGCAATGTCAATGAACGCAATAACAATATGTATTTTCATACATAAGGCACACTGGATTAAAAGGCACATTAAGCGAAACAAAACAGTCAGAAAGGCTACTGGTAAGTCAAACTTTATTCAATTCATTCACAATAACTCTCAACATTGTTCAGTTGTAACACATGAAAAACAAAACAATAAACTAAATTTTTCAGTTCATTCCTCTTGCACAAATCCATCAAAATCTTCATCTTCAGTGTCTGAGTTTGACAGTCGGGCGATTTCGGCATCAAGCACGCGCGGATCCCTTTCGTCATTATCCGAGTCAGTCTCATTGTTGTTACTGGTACTTAGCTGTTCAGTGATGATTCCGGCCTACATGAAAGCTCGGACGACACTTGAGACTGATACGTTAGCCCAGGCATCCACGATCCATTGGCAGATAGTGGCGTAACTTCCCCGGTGTTGCCTCCCTGTCTTGGTGAATGTGTGTTCACCTTCTGTCATCCAATGCTCCACCGCAGCTCGCAATTTAGATTTGAACGACCTATTGACACCAGTATCTAGTGGTTGGAGTTCTTTGGTTAATCCACCCGGAATGATGGTAAGCTCCGAGTTAGTTTGCTTGCTTCACTTGGGTTTTGACGGTATTGGTGAGACGGGCACGCATGGAGTCGCAGATCAATAGGGACGGACATTTGTGGAAAAACCCATCTGGTCTCTTGACATAAACTTCTCTCAGCCACACACTCATCTTCTCCTCGTCCATCCAGCCCTTTGGGTTAGCCTTGATGATGACGCCAGCCGGAAACTTTTCTTTTGGCAAAGTCTTCCACTTGAAAATGACCATGGGTGGTAGTTTCTGGGCATTAGCCTAGCAACTGAGGACTATAGTGAAGGATGACTTCTAGTTCCCTGTGGTGCGTAGCTATAGATACCGTACTGGTCCCTGTTTCTTCGACAGTACGGTTCACGGAGATGTCAAAGGTGAGGGGGACTGTCACGGGGTGACGGGAGCTGCCTTTATTTTGCAGATTGTTGGGGCTCAATAGTGCATGTATTTGAATTTTTGGTGTGTTTTATGCAGATTTTAATTGTATGCTTGTGGTGTTTTAACATTTATTTATGGACTTCTATTGGCCACAGACATATGGAAAAAGGTACGCAGCTCGCCCTGTTGTATTTCCCCCTTCCCTACTAGGCTCCCAGATTGGTGGACAATTAGGATCCCTGATTATAAAAACAGGTGGAATCCATCAGCTAAGCAGGAATCCCATGGGCGTGTCAACCTGAACTCAGCTCCTCAGACGAGATCCAAACAGCGCTGCAACATGGAGGAAGTGTGGACAACACGCGACAGAGTGACAGACGGGCCTGAAATTACAATAATTAAAGGGACAGAAACTAACCTGTTTGAATAGTGTGAGTGGGCTGCGACAGAAGACTAGCTGTTGCTAAATATTATGTTTGATTTGTTGGCAGCTCTCTGGATCATTGGACCAGTGGGACCAGAAGCGCCAGGAGCAACTGATATGACAGGGGCTCGATACATCCGACGTTGACACGGAAGGAGAAGATGCAGGACAATACAGGGAGCCACGACACCGACTCACGCCGCCGGCCACACCGACTCAGTGTAAGCTCTATTCTCCAGGAGGGCTGTGAAAAGGGGCGTACAGAGGACTTTTAAGGACTGGGTGTCCCGCCCCTCTCATCTTTCTGGTTTGACTGTTTTAATATTTCTAGCCCCCCTTTTTACATTCTGTTTTAAATCTTGACAAGAGAGATAATAAAACTCCTTTTATTATAACCAACTACTCACTGTGTCTGTGTTGATGTGGTCCGGGGATCTCCTTAAAAGTCACAGCTTGTGACAGGACCAGTGCTCCATGTTGGTGATGTGTTCTGGCTGGATCTTCTTTTCAGTGATCTTGTTCTTGCAGTAGGTGCGGAAAATGGCCAACTTTTCCAAATCTGTTAGCAGTTGCTGCGAGACGGTAGTTCTTGTCCGGATGGAGAGATTACGCCTTTTCATAAAACGGAAGCACCAAGGACTTCCTCGAAAGTCGTTGATCGTCATACCACGTGCTACCGCTGTTCTCTGTTCAATAACCCACTGTTCAATTTTGTCCTGTAACTGTGGCCTTCTCGCTTTGTTATCTCAAACTCTTTTTGGTCTTCTTTCCTTGCCGTAGGTCATCTTCTTGCTTCCTCCACTTCTGTACCATTGATTCATTAATGTTGAATTGTCTCGCAGCTGCTCTATTCCCATGTTCTGCTGCGTGACTGATAGCCTTGAGTTTGAAATACACTTCATGAACATGTATCTTGACAGGTGCCATTTTGGGGTCCGTATACACATATAATAATATTGAAGTATATCGAAGCAGAGTTCCGGTACGTCACTCTGCGAGGCTCCTGAGTACGCTAGCCGTAATGGTCCGACAATCCATCAAGCGTTGCGGCTTCGTAGCTTTCATACTAAAACATTTTGACAGATTTTTGAGCGCCGTGTACCACATAAAATCGGTTTGAGGTCATAAGCACAACCAGAATATATACAAAAGGCGCACCGGATTATAAAGTGCATTGTCGATGTTTGAGAAAATTAAAGCATTAAAGTGGGCCCAAGAACCGCCCATAACCTACCACAGAGCCCTGGACAAGACCACTGCAGGCCAGCGCCACCCCAATGCCAAGGCCAGGGGCCTCAGAGGCAAGGACACACCTGTACCCACCCGGTGCAAACGGCCAACAGGGGCAACCCACACACAGACCCCCAGCTGGGTTCAGAGCCCCCCCCCCCTCTGCCCATCTGAGTTGTGTGTGTGCTTGATACAATTTACTATTAATTCCTTATTATTTAAGTGTTTAACCTTTAATGAATTATGATGAAAGTGCCTCAGTGCAAGTCCACCTCTCAAGTCAAGGCATGACTGAATCCATTTGACTGATTGATGTGAAGCATTCACAATCAGGCATAATTACTCTGTCATATTTTCTGTTTCATGTTCAAGATATTAGCGCTGAGCTAAATCTCATAAAAAAAATGACTGATCCCAGTGAGAAGCAGTGAACAGAAGGTGAGTGGTATTGTGTTGGCGAGGGGGGTAATTTTGAGAAACATGGTTGCCTTGGAAATGTTCATAGCCTACTATGACTTTGACAACTATCAGCTTCATACATAATGGAATCTAAAAAGCAAGACAGCCAGGGTGCTGTACTTAAATGTAAATCAGAACATTTCCCTTTGAAAAAAAAGTAGAAGAAAGATATGTTTTTATTTCAGCAGGTTTCATGTTGCTTTGCTAAAGGGTGCGACACCAACATAACAGAAGAACATCATTTAAATAACCAACTTCTCTGTAGCACTTTCGTAATCTTATTCGCCACTCATTAGGCATCTTCACACTATACATAATGCAATATATACAATTTTGAATTTGATTTCGATATTGGCTTCAAATAAGATCTTAAAATCAATTCTAAAACGTGCAGGCAGCCAGTGCAGAGAAATTAAATTGGGGTGATATGTTTGCATTTCGTGGCCCCTGTTAAAGTCGTGCAGCTGAGTTATGAACTAACTGCAAACGGGAACGCACGTCATTGCCGATGCCTGAATAAAGAGCGTTGCAGTAGTCCAGACGAGAAGAAATAAAAGCTTGCAAGACTTATTCAAAAAGATAAAAAAGATTTCACTTTTGATAAAAGACAAAGGTGGTAAAAACTTGATTTTAAAGGGGACATATTATGCAAAAATCACTTTTATAAGTCCTTGGAATAGTCTCTTACAATGTTCTAAGTCAC
>JAOXYM010000018.1:652551-663555 GCA_028567055.1 Leptatherina wallacei
ATTTATTTATTTATTTATTTATTTATTTATTTATTTATTTATTTATTTATTCATTTATTTATTTATTTATTTATTCATTTATTTATTTATTTATTTATTTATTTATTTATTTATTTATTTGCACAGTATAAAAACAATTGATGTAAAAATATAAACAAGAAAACAGATTGTGCAGGTGAGATAAAAGCTCCTTAGCGGGTTATCAGATTTCTCACCTTAACATTTAAAAAACTAAAATACAAAGATGAAACATTACAAGAAATTACGTATTTATTGGTACACCGCCAATTCACAACGTTGTCTTCTCAGGACTCTTTACACATAAATCCATTCAAGCCAGTTTATTGTGATCCGGTCAGTATTTCTTTAGAATAATAAACCACTGGATTGTACTGAATCTGGATTTTGATTCAATCCCCCATCCTGAGCATGCACGGGGCATATGGAGCTATGCTGACACATGAGATATCACCTGATTCCTGTCGGCTCTCTTTGGTAGATGGAAAACCCACAAGTGGCGGAGATGTCAGCTGGTCCCCTGGTCGGTTCGGCAGGACAGTCCTGGAGCTCAGGAGACCTGTGGGCCCGGCTTGCAGTTCCGAGGTAAGGACATAAATATTACCCCAGTATGGCTTCCTGTTTGCTTCTGAATTGATTTTAAAATAGTTTTATTAGTTTTTAAAGCTCTTAAAATCTTTTTAAAAACGTTGTATTCCTCTGACTTGCTTTTAGTTTATGAGCCTCCCACAGCCCTCCGGTCATCGGGGCTGGTGTCTTATTTATTCCGTAAGTGAGGACTAAAATATACGGAGCGGCGTCTTTTAGTTTTCATGGTCCTCGCCTGTGGAAGAAGCCGTCCAGACAACCGGAGGGCAGCTGAATGACCTTTTTAGTAAAGCTTTAAATGGAGTATTTCTCTAGACTACATTCAGTACATTTAAATTTTAGTTTTATATTGTTTTCATTATTTTTATCTCAGCTTAACACCTTTCATTTAAACTTCCAGAGTCTTAGTTGTAGCCAAATGCTAGTCATTGCCGAATGCTTAATGAAAGGGGGTCATGTGACCGATTTTACACCCTGAACCTTTTAAACTACTAATCTGGATACTCAAATGAATGCGGTCATTCCTATCGTGGCATTTGTTATGTATTTGCAAATATTGCAAATGCAGAAGTATCAGTAGGTGTTGGCCTTGTGCTCAGCCCTCATGTGAAGATCTAATCAGTTAAAGATCAGTCTACCTTCCACCACGGAAATAAAGAACAGTGTCCCTGCCTGAGCTTAAACAGTCCTATTTTCCTTCTCTACCCTTTTAAGCCATGTGCATCCACTCTATTCTTGTCATCTGCAGTCTACACAGAAAACACCCTGCGAGGACGCTAATCTACCATCATCACAGCGGAGATATCTGCCAAGCTCTGCGGTAATAATGGGAGATTAGCGTCCTTGCATGGCGTTTTCTCCTTCGTAGGCAGAGCCGGCTCGACTCTACGCCAAGTCCTGGCTCTGCCAGCCTCAGTTAACAAAGCTGAGTCATTACTGCCTGTGATCAGTCTTCTCTAAAGCTCTCATTGAGACTTGGATCACACCTGTACACTCCATACCTTCTGTATGACTAGACGAAGAGGTGGGGCAGCCTTTCTAATTCCAATAACTGGAAATTAGACGTAAGTCATGGTTGTTATTGACCACCCGTCGGGACAACTGGAAAGCTTTCTGGATGAGCTAGACAATCTGTTTTTCTACATATATTTGTCCTTTTCTCATCCTAGGTGACAAGAACATGCACTAGATGATTCTAAAGAATATAAATCCTGCATTTATCAAAATAAATTTAGGATTTTTATCAGGGTTGTCAGAATTAAACCAATAATTCTGAGATAAATCTGTGAAATTAGCACCTGAATTTTATACATAAACAACCAAATTAGTACATGCCATATTAAAAATATGAATTTGGCATCATCTCAGTTAAAGAAGCTGATTTTGGGCATTTAGATGCTTTGTCACAACAGTGAACCGAATCCATCAAAATCATTGATCTACTCCTGTGACCTCAGGTGGGTCTCCATGCTCCTCACTCACAAAGCCGGCGAAGAACTCAAAATGAACCACACACAAGCAAATGTTCAGCTAATGTTCAGGTGCCAGATCAGTTCTTCAACCAGTCTGCCTGTAACACTCAGTGCCAGTACAACTTTGAATCCTGCCTGTCAGCCTTCTTTCCACAGTATTTTCTTCAACCTCTTCATTCATTTTCCTCACCAGAGGTAATCCTCCCAACCTTCCCCCCTTAAACCTGCCTTAACCATGGCTCACCAAAACCCTTCAAAAGCTGCAAACTGGTCTCAGAGCAGCTGAGAGAAAATAGCAACCCAGCCAATGTGCATCAGTCCCTCGCATCCTCCTGAATATCAAGCCATAACCATCCCATTTATGAGCTCTCTGAGATGGGAATATAAGGCGAGCTTGTTCCTTATGGGATGCCCCAGGACTCCATACTGGGACTTCTTCTTTTTGCAATATACACATCCATTCACATGGTTTTATGTGTCACTGCTAAGCAGACTAGCTCATTGTTCCTATTCCCAGTTTCAGTACGAATCCCAGCTTGTGTCTGACACATCTACGTGGATGAATGAGCTCCACCTTCATCTAAACCTCTCAAAGACTAAGCTTTTGATCTCCCCAGTTAACCTTAATCTTGCAAAAGTTGCAAGAAACTTGGGCATAATGGATGAGCAGCTAACGTCTGATCATGTTCCAACAAAAATCCAGCTGTCTGACTGTGTATGCCCCCCCGTTAGTGGCACAGGCCATGGTTATCTTCTGCCTCATCAACTGCAGCAGTCCTGCAGCAGGTCCCCCTGCTTGCACAGTGAAACCCCTACAAATGGACCAGAACACTGTGGGGTGTCGGATATCTGATCAACCAGAAAGGGCATCCCACTTCATTACTCACTGAACACCACTGGCTGCCCATGGCTGCCGGGATCAGACTCCAGTCACTAATACTTGCTGACAGAGTGACTGGTTAGTAGCGTAAACGCAGTCACGCAAGCTTATGGTCCTTGTTAACCGCCACATTTCTCTCAGGGACGCCACGGGAACTTCCATCTCTGCATGCAACGCAGCCTCAAACCAGCGGTTTCACTATGACGGAGCTACTACGTGCTATCAGATTCCTTTCACTAAAAACTTTTGTTTATGAATAAATAATGGAAATGAAATAAGAAATTTATAAACCTAGAGAAGTTTTTATAATTTTCAGCAACAGTGAGGAATCCTATCTCAGGTCTATGAAGGTAGTTTCCTCCCTGCTGAGTGTTACGCTGCCTCCATGTTCTCTCTGGGTTTATAGGACACTTCCACTCAACTTTAATTGGTTTAGGATGGTACGTAATGTTGCACATGAACGAGCAGATGGAGTGGAAGTGTGTCGGGTATGGAGGAGCAGCCGTTTCAGACACCTACTGAAGCCTCAGACTGTTATCTGATGCCAACACTGAGCATCCGGCTCCTTCGCTGCAGGAAGCTCTTATCATTACGCACCATTACCTGCAATATTACACTGGAGAGAAAGTTCAATACAAGTCTTCTGCTCACTTACTCAGTTTCTCAGTTAGATGTAAAGTGGACCAGAACCATTTTTACATCTGCAGGATAACAATTATCACAGAGATATGTGGTTTAACCCATTTATACCCACATTTATTCACAATGATACAAAAACAGAATAAATACAGTAAAGAAAATAGGGGAAAAAATAACAAATAGAAAAAGACTGGAAGAAAATAAAATCTGATTAAATATTAAAATGACAACAATAAATAAAAAAGAATAAATAATAAGTTTACAGGTAACAAAAGAAATGACTAAAGGTAAGTAAAGGAAAAAATAAGGAAAAAATAATATCAAATAAATGAATGTCAATGAATAAATAAGATTAAATGATAAATAAATACAGTGAAATAAGGAAATAAGAGAAAAACAAAGAAAAAGACAGAAGAAAATAGAATTTATTAAATTTTATATAAATTAATAACAATTAATTAATAATGCCAAAAACAGAAATAATCCTAAACAAACGTTAATGAATTAAAGGATGAGATAAGAAGCACACTGTCTACCTGTGAATGGTGGAGCATCAGATCCTGAACATTCATTTACAAAACATCAGGGCTCCACTGTGACAAGACAAACATCTTTACCCCCCCCCCCCCCCCTCCCCCGTCCCGTAGCTGTTTCCTGCCGGAAGGTGGATGGTGGGCAGGCGGATGTTGAAGCTTGTCTGAAGGTTTCCAGCCCCATGCCGCCTCTCACCCAGCCGTGCCAGCTGCCCTGTCAGGATGACTGTCAGCTCAGCAGCTGGTCCAGGTTCAGCCCCTGCACCGCTGACTGCGTGGGGGTCAGGAGCCGAAAGAGGATCCTCGTAGGTGAGTCAGACAGATTCCAGATTATATCAACCTTTGGAAACTATGAGAGTTTAACTTATGCATGATGTAGACCAGGGATCCTCCATCCTGGTCCTGGAGGGCCGGTGTGTCCTGCAGGTTTGTGTCCCTGCTGAAACACACCTGACTCACATCAGTGCGTAACTAGCAGACTTGAGCAGAGCTTGTCTGAGTGTGAGTCAGGTGTGTTGCAGCAGGGACACATAAAAACCTGCAGGCCCTCCAGGACCAGGATGGAGGATCCCTGATGTAGAAGATGCTACTGAACCAAGAAAACCTTTTTTTCTTTCTTGTCTTTTATATTTTTCTTTAGGGAAAAGTAAAAAGCACGACAAGTGTAAAAACAACCAAATCTATCCCCTGAGTGAGACGCAGTACTGCCCCTGTAATAAGTACAACGCCCAGCCTGTAGGAAACTGGTCTGACTGCATCCTGCCTGAAGGAAGCCACATGGAGGGTCAGCTTGGCATGAAGGTCCAAGGTGACATCAAGGAATGTGGCCAAGGATACCGTTTCCAGGCCATGGCGTGCTACGACCAGGACAGCCGCATCGTGGAAACATCTCGCTGCAACAGTCATGGTTAGAGTTTTTCATTAATTAGTAGTAACGAATCATTTTTCATGTTTTTTCTGTTCTGGTCCTGTTTTACATTAACCCTTTAAGCTCCACTAGATCTCCGGTTCCCCCCCCCAAGCTCGCTTATATCGTCATCATCGTCTCAGGAACGGTGGTGCGTAACTCTGTGGGGTGAATTGTGACGGATAGCTTCCCCTTTAGGTGATCTAGGGATGTTTCCCAGGCAGTTATATCACATCCAGGAGGTTTATAATCCAGCCATGAAATGTAGTGTTTATTCAGAGACTTGATAACACCATTATTTATCACATTTTCATCATAAAAAAGATCACTATCGCTACTATGTTGCTAAGAGACGTCTATTTTGACTTGGAAATGATGAGGAAGCCTCTTCCTGTGTAACTTTCCACCAATCAGAGAGCTTAAATTGAAGGTAATGTCCAATCAGGAGCAGCCAAAGATCAACGAATGAGCAAAAAGTTCTTTGTGCGTCTGAAAAAAAGAAAAATAATGTTCCTCTATGGCTGGAATAAAGCCATAGAGGTTGGAGTTGGTTTAGTGAGGATAGGAGGTAAATAGTAGCAGAAATAACTGTAGATACGTACTGTTGATAATAAATTCTGTTTCCTTATTCTGGATGGTCTTTATGGAGCAATTTCATTCATTTTACATCATTTTAGCCTCATAATCTGACACCTGAGGCCGTCCTGGAGACATCATGTTGCCATGGTGACGGGGGTTAAAACGGTTTCTACAGGCTCGGAGTGACTCGTGTCTTCTTCTATGATAAATGACAGGTTACATAGAGGAGGCTTGCATCATCCCATGTCCATCTGACTGCAAACTGAGTGAGTGGTCCAACTGGTCGCGCTGCAGCAAGTCATGTGGCAGCGGGGTCAAAGTTCGCTCCAAGTGGCTCAGAGAAAAGCCCTACAATGGAGGAAGACCATGTCCCAAACTGGACCATGTCAACCAGGTGAACTGTTGGACTCGTGTCTGAGCAGAACACGCTCACGTTGCTGTTTTCAGTTCTCAATCATCTTTTTTCTCTGTTTCTTTTTGTTGGACACGGATTTCCTCCACAGGCTCAGGTACGTCAGCTTCTCTCTGTTCACTGTTTATCTATTTTATCCTTTAGAAGACTTTTAAGTGAATATTTATTTAGTTCTACTGCTTTGGGAACTTGCCTGGACTCATACAGCACATTACTCCCTGACAGACACATCAGGAGACATCTTAGGGTTTAGTGTCTTGCTCAAGGACACTTCAGCAGTCAGTAGACGACTGCCTCCGGGGCTGCAGCTGCCCTTCAGGATTTATTATTGATAGACACTCCTCACTAAGAGCAGGACAAACAATCTTCACAAAGCTATTGAACCTTTTTTTAGTTTTTTACACAAAAACAAACATGTAAGTTCAGAAGTCCGTCTGTAATATTTAACTGCATTTACGAGAATAAATGATACATTTATTTACCTTTAGCCAATAAAGTCGGCTACATCCTAAATGACTAAACGGCCCCGAGTCTTTACGTCATTTATTATTTATTATCAATCATTTACATTTATTTTAACCTTTTTTTTATTATTTTGAACATTTAAATTTAAATTTTAGTCTGTTTTAATTGTTCATTTTAAGTCTATTTAAATGCCAGTTTGAACTCCTGGACTATTTTTACACTGTCTTTGGACTCCATAACCAGCTTCTTCAGGGTTAAAATGACAATAAAGAATCTTGATCTAGTTCAATCAAATTAGAGTCAGAGTTTAGAAAATCACGTCAAATTACACACCGAGGAGAAGTCGACAAAAACAGTGTAACTAAGAACAGAAACATCGTATCGTAACGATTTTATCTTTTATATTTTAGATGATTATGTGTCTGATAGATGACATCATGTTTATAATCTGTCATGTGCATCTGAGCTTGTGTTGACCTTTGACCTTTTTACAACACATAATAAAGACAAAGTGGATTTTCATGTCCTGATCTGGAACCATAGACGTAGAAAAGTTGGACTTTTTTTCACATGGCTGCAACTCTGCATCATTTCTAAACTTCCAAGATACGAACAAACCCTGAAGTGCACCTGTTGGAGCTTAAAGTGTGCTTGTGTGTCAGGTGTATGAGGTGGTACCTTGCCACAGCGACTGTGGGCAGTACATCTGGGTGGCGGAGCCTTGGAGTGTTTGGAAAATCAGCAACGTGGACCTGAAGAGTAACTGTGGTGAAGGAGTTCAAACCAGGAAAATCAGGTGAGATACTTCTGTTTCTGAAGAAAAGGCCAGCAGGATTGTTCATCCCAGCTGCCGTGAGCAGAGCGGTTACTGGCTGGGAGCTGGTGCCTGTTGAACCACAGCCTCAGACCTCACTGATCTTTTTAAAGCAGCAGTCTAATCCAACAGAAACGTTGACTACAGCCACAGATTTAGTTTTTCCAGAGTTGTGTTATAAATATGTCGACGCTTCACAGAGGCGTGTATTAACTGTTACCTGGATCCCTTTGTGAACAGGTGTGTGCTCAACACCATAGATGGGCCCTCTGAGCAGGTGGAGGACTACCTGTGTGACCCCGAAGAGATGCCTATGGGGGCGCGCAACAGCCTCCTGCCATGCCCGGAGGACTGTGTGTTATCAGACTGGGGTGCATGGAGCCCGTGTACTCTGGTAACAATGAAATGTTGCTTGCTCTTCTGAATTACACCTCCTTTTATTTATGTCTCATCCTTCAGAAAAAGTTGGATAACGTTCATGCAGTATTTTACTTTTAGCCGTCGACGGGACATTTTGGTTTAAAGATGAGAGTAGAACAAGCGACACTGGGAGGAAAATGGGGAAAATGTCTGTTTTTCATGTATAATTTGTTTAAGAAAAAACTTTACACTTGAAAGTTTGAGGAAATTTCAGACTAATTTTGAGGACAGATTTAGAGTGATGTCACACATTGGAGCGGGATAGACCCGATGCTGATTCGTCTGTGAAAGTTTTATCTTCCATGACCCATTTGAACTTTAAATGAAGTGTTGGAAGTCTGCCTGAGTTATAGGGTTTCAAAGGGGGGTGCAGTTTTTTCTACTTTTGACAGAAATCCTATTGATTTTCAATTGGACAAAAGTTTCAGTTTTTTGTAAAAGACTTTTGTAAAGCAAGTCAAAGCACACTTTTCCCCATCACGACACACATTTTGATCTAATGTGCGGCTTGATTTGAAGTTTAATCCTGTGGAATAATTATTCAGGACATCAGCATGCGTGCCTTGTTGCCTATGGCATTGGCATCCATAGTAACGATGACCAAAAAGGCCTCCAGCTATATTTTCCATCATGTGCTCAGACTTCTGATCAGTGATTGTAAAATAAAAACGTCTTTGCCAGAAATCAGCCACAGATGGATAATTGTTTGGATTTGCATGAACTTTGCCTGACAGAAGTCTTCCCTCTGCTCTTCAGCCGTGTAATGAGAACAGCACACGTGGGAGGGCGGCATTCCCGCTCCGCCAGCCGGGAAAAGGGAAGACCTGTCCCGCTACGACAGAGACGGAGCCCTGCAGAGTCAACAACAACTGCTTTCATTATTCATACAACATCACGGGTGAGACGGAGACCGTTGTGCTGCGCATGTTTCCCATCCAGCAGCACATGTTGGGGTTGCTAACGGTGACTTATCCTGCAGACTGGAGCACCTGTCAGCTCAGTGACAGAGCAGTGTGTGGGAACGGCATCAAAACCCGCATGCTGGACTGTGTTCGTAGCGATGGGAAATCCGTTGACCTCAGCTTCTGCAAACAGGTGAGATGTGTGTCTCTCACTGTTGTCCAGTTTGTTTTTTAATGATTCAGATGGTTGAATGAAAACTTGGTGATGTGGCTTTGCAGCTGGGTCTGGACAGGAAGTGGCAGATGAACGCTTCCTGTGTTGTGGAATGTCCCATTAACTGCCAGCTGTCTGACTGGTCAATATGGTCCGAGTGCACGCACACCTGTGGCCTGGCAGGTATGACTTTATGAGACTTACCTGAGATAACATCACAAGTATTGCCCTTGTATTATGTTCATGATGGTAGTTAATTTCTTTATAAGTCCTAACAATAAGTTCTAATGAAGAAGCTGCCAACGGAAGCACGATGACTTGAGTTACGCTGCTTTTTCAGTAAAATCACTCACTGCTCCCAGTCTTTAACTTTCTACATTCACCTCTGGTACTTTTCTGATATTAGCATAAAAAGTTCATTCAGCTTAAGACAAGAAGAAGCTGGGATGTGACCGGTTGATCCAGGACTTGTTCAGTTATCTGGAAAAAAACTTTCTTGGAGACTCAAAAAGTCAAAAGTTTATTTTCCATTTATAAACCTGTAGATCTACCAACAGCTTATGTCAGCCTTGAACCTGCTGTATGTCCCTCTAACCAGCCACCTTGATGTTTTATGTGCTTTTCTCCAGGTAAATTGTGGAGAAGAAGAACAGTGATCCAGGCTCCTCAGGGTGACGGGAGGCCATGCCCATCTCAGATGGAGCAGTGGAAGCCTTGTCTCGCAAAGCCGTGCTACAGCTGGAGATACAGCTCCTGGTCTGAGTGCAAGTCAGAAGTTAGTCAACCTTTAATCAGCTATTTAAATCCACTATAAAAAGGTGCAAACAAATCACTTAGAAAGTGTTGGAAAAAAGAGAATAACCCCATCGACTCCATTTAAACAGTCTGAATGATGAGTGATTATACAAAGTTCCTTTTAGAAGAACCAGAGTTGTTCACTGCCTTGATAGTTTCCATGTTTTCACTGTAACTGAGTCTAACAAGAGGTGTCCCAAGACAACAGGATGTCGTCCTGTACTTTCAGTAGTGCAGACGCTGTGCTGTTGCATGCAATGAAACCGGATTAGAATTTTTCTAATATGTAGTTTTGATCCAAAAATGATTGCAGTTGTGTGAAGACAAGCTTTCCCAGAACTTTAGAGAGAAATGGGACGCTGATGGGTCAGGATTAGTTTTGTGATTGTTGGTCTGAAAACCTGTTGTCTGCAGGACTTTTCTGATTCTGAAGCAAAAAAGGCAGAAAATGTTTTAAATATCTTTATTGTGATTTTACTTCTTTTTTTTTTTTTACGTAGCCTTATTAGATTATTCTTGATGAAGCATGTACATGGTTTCGTTTATGTGATTGAGAAGATCTTTTTTTATTCTCCTGTTATTAATTCACCTCCAATACTTGTTCCATCCATAAGAAGAAAGTGGGACACATAATGGCCCGATGCCGCATCCGAGATCGGCCACTTTCTTCCTCTTGTCTGGGTCAGGTGCCGTTTCTTACGGCTTGTTCGGGGGAATCCCGACTTACACGAGGTCATCCCTCCAGGTATTCTCCAGACACTCCTGCCAGTGGGATGTACCCGTAACACCTCATCGGGTGTAGGAGGCATCCTAACCAGATGTTGCCCACATCCCCATAATGACTTAAACAACATTAAACACACTTTACAGTCATAATCAGCGAAACATATTAAGCCATGTTGGGTTTAACACAAAGTTACACGAAAGCAATAATTTACTGAAGGTATGAAATCTCTTAAATAAACCGAAATATTTACTTTTTCTCTCCGCAGAAGAAAGGAGCTTTTTGTTTTTTTCCTTCAGTTTGATGGAACGTATTTTCCCAAATTAAGTCACCTTTAGAGTTATGATATTATTCACAATCTAGGTCATTTCTATAACCTTTAAAGAAGAGCTGCAATGCTGGATGTAAGGTCAGCACACAGTCTATGGGTCAGAGTCAGGGTAACATCATAGATGATCACATATATACACATACGCTACCATTTCAATAACCACTGAGAAATAACGTAAACGATATTATAAACTTTTACTGAAGTAAAAGTGGAATGTAAAACTATTTACAGAAGGCTTCACAGACAATCAGTTTGAGCCAATCTGATTGTCATTCATTGATTCATACGAGCCAATTCATAACAACTAGCCT
>JAOXYM010000018.1:733430-745893 GCA_028567055.1 Leptatherina wallacei
ACGCTAAATCCTCATTTAAATCCTGCTGTTTGCACCTGTTATTAATTACGTGAGCAATGTTAGTCGATCACCCGCAAATCATGGAAACACAACAGGCGCTAAATAATTGCGGGGCAATTTATTTAGCGGTCGCTACTTGGAATCTTCTTAAATCAGGGCCTAAGTACTTTAACTGGTGGATCTCTTCCGTTCGGATAACGCAATCATCAGATGAGCAACGTTACAATAACCGGGCGGCTGTAGCTCAGGTGGATAGAGCCGTCGTCTACTAAACAGGAGGTCGGCGGTTCAATTCCCCTGACTACATGTCGAAGTGTCGTTGGGCGAGACACTGAACCCTACGGTGCCTCCCGATGTACCTATCAGGTGTATGCATGCTTAGAGAAGCACTGAGTATGTTCTAATATAGGTGTTGTGTGAATGAACATGTAATGTCAAAGCGCTTCGAGTGGTCACATGACTAGAAAAGCTCTACAAGTACAGTCTGTTTACCGGAGAGTGACATTTTGCAAAAATCAGACCAGAATCCTAAATGAGGGATTATAGTTCTAATGTGAAAGACTGAAGCAATTACATGCTTACTTTTGACATAGAAAAGTTTCAGAGAAGAAAATAGTACCCAACTCGGGTTAAATGAATAAAGGTTCAGTTTTCTCCTGCTGAAATCCAGGTTTTAATAATGTTGGACAGTTCTTAACCCAGTTTTAGTCTTTTTCTGCATCTCCTTCGATGCTTTCTTGTGTGATGCCAATGATCTTTTAAACAGACTCAGATGTTTCCCACGACCGATGGATGTGTCTTTCCACACGGTTGTTTAAGGGATGAGAAGCTGCTCATTGCATCAGTTGTTGCAGCTGAAATATCATCATCCATGCAGTAACTATCCAGTAGGTGGCTCCAGCTATGTTTGCTTGGTTAAATCCAGGTGGTCCAGGCAGAGTATTTGTGTTTGTTGTGTTGCCTTCAAGTTGTTGAGCCCCTTTAATTTGGTGGTTATTTATTTGGTGACTGACGTTGTTGCTCTGCATCATGGTGAAGTTGATCATTCTTGTCCTGGTGGTGGGACCATAGTCTGAGTAATCTGAGTAATCTGAGTAATCCCATTGCACTTTACAGAGGAAGATTAAGGCTTGATGAGCAGTCAGAGAGAAATGGATGAAAATATCAGGATCTGAAGCAAAGGCAAAGCTGTGTATGAGGATTTGTCTGCAACAGCAGCGTTTCCTGATTGACTCCATCACACCAATCAAAACAATAATTACATGAAATAAAACGATCCTTGCAGATGAATTAATGTTGAGTTTTTACTTGTTACAGCTGATGATGTTCACACGAACCTCCCTTTCATGAGTTTTTGTTTAACCCTGCAGAAAGTCTTCACGCAGACTCACACTTTACTTTCAGATGCATATTTGTATACTGAATAATTTAATGTGCTTTTTAAAAATAATAATCCTTCCTTGCATGTTTCAGTGAGAGGAAAAGCAGACAGAAGGTGCGATGCGGTTGCTTAAAAGCGTTTGAGGAGATGGTGGGAACGACGGCGGCAGGCTGTGCTCGGGGAATTATTGCTCCACTTACTTTACAAACTGAAAATCTCATTAAGTGTGACACTGAAGATTAGTTGAGAGGGACCAAAGTGGAAACAGAATGAACTCACAAAGGGGATGTGAGGAGGCTTTAGCTTTGTTTGCCATCATTAATTCAGCATTGAAACAGCTCGGAGGGAAGCTCTAAGTCACTGATCAGAAAAGCTGTGGATATGACGGGCGAACAGGTGCCCTGTTTCCTCTCCAAACACTTTTCCATTTCAGCTCCAATCTTAAGGTCTTAATTGAGGTGAGTTGTGTGTTTGGGCCATCTGTGTGCTGACAAAATAAAGCCAGCTTTGATTTATGGTACCTCGGGACATATTAGCTTCTGAATTTCAATTGCTAAACACTCAGAGATCTGCTCGTAAGTCGCATCCTCAAAATAATATTACTCAAATTAAACATCAAATGTCACATCAGTTGTTACGCCAGAAATGTTAAATAACGGTAGTAGATGAAAATAATATTTGTAGTTTGTAGTTTTGCTTTGACTTGTGCCGCTTCCCTTTTTAAAAGGGACGTTTATATCTACGTAATCTCTATTCTTCTATTTTCTCCTTTTTTTAAAAAAGGAGAAAATATTACAAATACTGTGTGTGTATTATTGGACCATGAAATATTTATACTCAACCAGTAAAAAAATAAAATAAAGATAAACACTAAAAGTACCCACTGAAGGTACTTGAATATAGTTAAGTAAACAAAAAGTAAGCAGCTTATTTTTATCTCCATAGAAACAGGCAGGTTAATTTATAAATTACAAGACAAATAGAAAAGAACTCGTAGTGCTTTACAGGAAACATTAACCCTTAAAGCCATTCTTTGCTACTATAGAGTCTCAACCCTTTAAATTCCAGTCACCATGGCGACATGATGTTTCCAGCCTCGGTTGTCAGATTATGAGGCTAAAATGATGTAAAATACAGAACTTTGTGGAAATAACACACAGGTCAACAGTGACCAAGCCTTTTCTCATCCCAACATCATTCTCTCATGTCTTTTATTTCTGCTACCATCTCCCTCCTCTCCTCAAACCAACTCCAAATCAGCTTCTTGGCTTTATTCCATCCATAGAGGACCATTATTTTTCTTCTTCTCAGACACACAGAGAATACGTGAACTTTGGCTGCTCCTGATTGGACATTATCCTCAATTTAAACTCTCTGATTGGTGGATAGTTTGACAGGAAGTAGCTTCATCATCATTTCCAGGTTAAAATAGAGGTTTCTTAGCAACATAGTAGTGATATGATGAAAATGTGATAAATGATGGTGTCATCATGGTGGATTTACCAGATAGTCTCTGAACAAACACCACATGTTGTTGCTGGATTGTAAACCTCCTGGACGGGACATAAAAGCCTGGAAAACTTCTGTAGATCATCTAAAGGGTAAACTAGACCCACAGAGTTGCACACCACCGTTCCTGAGACACTGCTGATGATGGGAGTGATGGTGCTCGGGGGAGCTGGAGGTGTAGGGAAGTTTTAAGGGCATCATATTTATAACTGTGTTCATATTAACCAATTAATAAACATAATACCAGCCAAGAAAACCTCTGATTGAATGAGAGGAGATTCCATCAGAAGCAGGACCAGGAAGGGAAACCTCCATCCGGACCACCAGAACCATCATTTTGTATCTTCTTACATAATTCTGACTTTCAGAGCTCAGTAAGAGTGAAAACAGAGATCTGATGGAGAGGCTGTTGCTCGAGCTGACATGTGATGCAGAACTTGTGGTTTAGAAAAGTAACTTCAGGCTGTCATTAAGGCCATTAACTCGCCACCAAGACAGGTTGCCATAGTAACTGATATGAGAAACCTTACCTGCTTCAGAGCAAGTTATGAAACGGCTGTAAATCATTTAGCTTTCTTTGAGGAGCATCTTTGAGAAACGTAATTAAATTGATTCAAATCTCAGTAAATGAAACCGTTTATTTAAGTTTGTGCCTTTCACATGTAAGATTCTTGATTTACATTAAATCATTTAAGAGAAAACGTGTAATTTCTTACATGTTTTACAATTTAACTTTGGAGATTGTATTTTATTGACGTCATCATTATTGATGATGTCATGCTGACATCACAACTAATTGATTTTGAATGGCTTGACTAGTCGACTTAGCAGAAATCATCTAAAATTCCCATCCCTGATATGTATATATATATATATATATATATATATATATATATATATATATATACATACATTAGGGCTAAGCTTCTTCACTGCTCCGGCGATTCGATGACAATGATCGTGTCGTTATGCATCGTTATGCATCGTTATGCATCGTTATGCATCGTTATGTGCTGCAACCACTATTTTCTGCACATTACTACTTTCTTCATCAATGAATAGAAGCAGTCAAATAATTATGAACTCCCTGTTTATTTATAATTGTATCATAAATTAATCTGAATTTCCTGATATTGACAAACATCATGTTAACAAATATGTTATTTTCACCTTCATTATTGAACTTTATTTTTAAATTGCCGGACGATCGAGAAACATCATTTCTATACTTCAGGGATCCCCAACTCTGGTCCTCGAGGGCCGGTTTCCTGCAGGTATTCAATGTGTCCCTGCTGCAACACACCTGATTCAAGTAAAATTGATCTCAACAGTTTGATGTCAAGTTCTTCACAAGTCCATTCATTTGAATCAAGTGTGTTGGTGCAGAGAACCGGATAGATCACGGCACACATGCAAGCAGCAGAATATATAACCCCTAACCCTAACCCCTAACCCCTAACCCTAACCCCTAACCATGTTTAAAAGATGGAGAGATTTAATACGTTTGTACTAATTCAGAGGAATGCAACGGCGAGGAAGATTTTATTAAATATTGATGTTAACAAGTCATTTTGGGCCTTTTGACAGTCGAGATGCTCAGTAATCCTGAACTCTTTCAGAGCTCCAACTAAATCCACCACAGTCTAGTTTTAATCCTGAAACTCTTAACGTCACCTCATCTCCATGTGGTTCAAGCCAGCAGAGAGAAAGTGCATCACAGAAACCATCAGAATGAGTATAAACATGGTTCTTTTCTCAGATTGTGGAGAAACGTAAACCTCTCCCTCTAAATCGGACAGAAGATTCCTTCCGTTTCAGGCTGATCGGATAAGTTGACGATGCATTTTTATTCCCATTCAGCGTTCAATCAGGTCAAAAGTGCTCCACGTAAACACAGATGTTGATACAACTGGAAAATATTTGTTTCAAACTCTGGTACTCCACTTCAGATATACAGTATATCCATTCTTACACATTATACTGTAGAGAAATCCTCCACCATAGTCTCCCTCCGCTGTTCCAGGACCAGGGAGAGAACATGCTAACAAACAAGAGTTGTAGAAAACAGCATCATAAGGCAGAATAATCTCAAGATGATCTAAATTTTGATGCAGTAAATAAATAAAATGAATAAATATGAGATCATGCAGCAAATGGTCTCTGGAGGAAAGATTGTAGCTTCGTTCTGGAGCAGACGACCGGACGGATCCGGTCCGATCAGGAACAAGGAAAAGCTGCATGAGGAGGATTATTGTTGAATGATCTTAACAGTTTTATTTTCAGTGATTGTGGTTGATTATTGATGCACACTGTGTTCATGCCGGTAATTCCTGGATGTTCCTGGTCCGGTCATGGAACAGTTCACTGTCTCTGCTCAGGATTAAATCCTCCTTCATCCTACTTTTCCTCCACTGCAGCTCTAATACCATCAAATGCTCTTTTTTCCCCCTTTTCTCCATCTGGACTCATTCTCTTGGGAAAGTCTTGGGTAAAGGAGACTCGCCCACATCATATTGTGCTCAAACCTTCCTTCATTCATTCTGGTCCTCCTCCTTCAGCTCTCTGAGCACCAGTCTGGTGATTGGAAACGACACGGAGAATATGAGCTTATCTGCTCTCAGATCTTTAGTCTTTTGTGTTACTTGACAGAGTGAAAGCCAGAGAGATTGTGCAGACCTTGTGGTCATTTCATATACATTTCTTTGCTCTTCCTTGTCACAAACTACCACATTGTGCATGCTATGAATTAATAGAATTTGCCCTCTTAGGCGGTTTCCATCTCCTGTCAGTGAGAAGAAAATTACCATATTGCTGGTAATACAGCGCGGGTCACAAGGCAACCGCTGGGATTTGATTTATAGTTTCATTCTCCAGCTGTTGGCAATAACTGAGGTACATAAATAACACCTTTATGACCAGCAAAAAGTGACAAGTTAATTACAGGGACGAATTAAAGAACTTTCCAGATTCTTTTTTTTTTATAAAAACCATCCGGGGCGCCGCAGACGAGAGAAGAAGAGAGAAGTCTGTGATTTTCCTTTCTTCATTAAGTGCATTTTGAGAGCTTTTTGGTTTCTACATAATCAAGTTGCTCACAGAGAAAAATGTTTAATTCAGAACCTTTTTTTTTTTTCTTCTGGTGCTGCAATTTAACTGGTAATTTGCTGCTTCAGCCGAGCCTGTGATTGGATGTTTAACTCCATGATGAACATTAAACTGGCCGGTTTACAAATAGATGGGTTTGCTTGTTCAGCAACCTGAGCAAAAACAAACCTTCTCCTGGATAAATGATGGAATTAGTCAGTTCTAGCTAGGCTAACCAACTGTTTGCTTTTCTTTCTCTGGACAACTGCAGCGTTTTGTTCTGTTTGTTTTTGTCTGGATTGAATTCTTCGCTGCTTGCCTTGTCCAGCACCTGTTCTTACCTCGGGGCAACCAATTGGAAGTTTGGCAGGTGGTCAGGAATCTACGAGGCCTCTGTTGACTGCTGTGCCGGCCATGTTTACCTAATGTGCTGCAACAGGTGAGCCAGGAGAGCTGGCGGCTCTGTTGCATCGTCAGGAAGTCCGATTACACACCGATGATGTGTAAAACCTTCTCACATTTAACAACAGCAAACTGAATTGTGTGCAAAACTGCATAATCTGAACTGATGGGACTCTAAGAAGTGACTCCAGGATAGATACGATGTTTCCTGGATGTTCCTGAGGAGGAGGCCCTGCTGTGGAGCCCGTACATCACAGGGATGAACTCAGTTTAGTTCAGAGGCCACATGAGGCGCAATTTGATCTGAAGGGCCGGACCATTAAAATAAAAACATTATAAAAACTCTGTAAAAATAGCAAAATATCCTATAAAAAAACACCTATTTCCCTTTGTTTACTATATAAAGATGTTTACATCTAATAAACTATCCTTTTAGAAAACTTCATGTCCAACCTGGAGAACTAAAGTGAAGTTTCAACCATATTTAGCCTCAGACACATTTTATTTATATACATTATTTTATTTGTTCCATATTTTTAGTGTAGATTTTATATAGATATGCAAATATATTCATATTAATTTATGCAATTATTCTTATTCATGATTTTTTAAAAACGTTTTCAACATTTCTAAACTTCATATATACACAAAAATAATTTAGATTTTATATATTTTAGATTTTCATTTTAATATTTGTATTAATACTTTAAATTTTTTTAATTTATTTGATTCATTTGACATATTTACACGTTTCCATACAACTTCCAGACCTCAGTGGCTCAACAACATCACCAAACATTTAATCCCAGGTATCTGGAGGGGAAAAATCCAGTTTTTCAGAGTTACTTTTCAAGATCTCCGAGTTATTTCAGATGTGCATACGTGTGCATTTCCACATGTGTGTAGTAATCCTGACTCACCTCTTCATACATGAAGTCACATCTCTGATGTCAGAAAGATAGAACAAGTTGTCCTCCTACCTTGGAAATGTTTTACATTTAAACATAAACAATTAAACCTCACATGGACACTTTTATTAAAATATTACAATAATAATCATTTATGTTATTTTCACATTTACCAGATTCATCCTGCGGACCAGATTGGACCCTCTGTGGGGCCGGTTTTGCCCCCCGGGCCGTATGTTTAGCATCTTTGCAGTTCCTCACCTTGTCCCCATGCCTTCAGGATGAGCTGCCCCCTTTCTCTGCTGCTTGTGCACCAGTGATAGTAAACAGACCCAGTTTCTTCAATTAGTTGCTTTTTAATGTCTGATTAATTGTTTTTTTCGATGTTAGATGTTATTTTAAGACTTAAAATACACTAAATATTAGTTTTACAACCCAGGTATGAGAACTGTGAGACAGCTTCATCTCTTCTGCAGCACCACATTATGTGATGGGAACCGGAACTTTCCAGTTAATGAAAATGTATTATTTGCTAACCCTTATTTTTCAACATTTAATCCCAACTAAAGTACACTAATTCTAATCCTTACCATGTATGTTTTAGTCTAAACTGTAACTATTTGTGCAGTAAATAATGTCGAGTAGACGAGTGAATGAAGTGAAGAAAAGCTTGAGAAGGAGAGGAACTGGACCTTTAATCTCTCTTTAGAAGGTTTGGGGTTCACCCTGAAGCACCTTTATTCATTTACAATGATATAAAACAAAATGAATACAGTAAAAAATAAAGAAAAAAGGAAGAAAAAGGAAAAATCTAATTATATCATACATGAATTTATAACAGTAACCAATCAAAATATATAATAAATGAATTATATATATGAATGAATATAAAAATAAATAAATAAATAAATAAAATAAATAAAATAATAAAATAATAAAATAAATCTTAAATGAATTAACAATAAAGGAATCCAAATAAATAATAAATGATACATAAATGATAGTAAATAAAATAGATACATAAATATAATAAAATGATAAGATAAAAAGAAAAAACATAAAAAAGAAGCAGTTTGTTGCTAATTTGTGTCAATTAGTGCAAAACATTACAGTTTGTGGGTGAAAGATTCACCGTGACAACCTCAGAGTATCCCTGTCCCAGCTCAGGGGGGCGACCGTCAGCTCCATTACACGATGGAGGTGAATGTGTTGCTAGTCATCGGTGCCATGATGTCAAACTTCATTCTGGACAATTTTCAGCCGACATTATGAAAACGGGGCATTTCTCCGATTGCCAGTTTATGATTTAGTTGACATTGGCTTCACTGAAAGTTGTTTTTTATGATCATGTTAGGGTGATAACGACCTGTTTGTTGGTTATCAGCCATTTCCTGCTGCCAAATACTGTTATTATATCAGCTGCTAAAGTTCCCTAGTAGTGGAGTATAAAGTAGATCAGTTGTTTGATGTCTCAACATTTCCTCCATCTAACAGCCTACATGTATCTGTTAACACTAACATTATACAATATTTAACTTAGTAAAACCTCTCTGATGGAGTTCTGCTTGACTTGGCTGAGATAATGTTCACATAAATGTCTATGATCTGATAGATATTTACAGCTTCAGCTGCACCGTTACAAACAGAAATGATTCATTCTGAAAGTGTTTGTTTTGGGTTTTTCATTTATGCTTCGTGCCAACTTCATTTATTTTTCACTAGTAATACATGTACTGATATTTACACATCTCCCTTTAATTTGACTCCAAAAGAAGTCAAATTGGCCTTGTGGTTGCAGAGATATATTCATTTCATTATCTGTATACAGTGTTCGAGCAGCAACCTGAAGTAGGTGCAGGGCTAAAAGGGCTAAAAGCCAATATTTCACCTGGATTTCCTGTCGTCCTTCCACTTTTCATTTTCTCTTACATCACAGCTCAACATCCGATAAAATTCAACGTCATTCTGCAGCAAAGCTAGCATGTATTATACCGTTTACATCATTTTCTATGGCTAGCTATGTGGACAAAGAAAGAGTTGGATTTTCTGTGTTGACTGTTAATAAATATCAATGAAAGCACTTTTAAAAAAAACACCACATCTCAGATCTTTGACCACTTCACTCTACTGAGTGGGAAATGATTGATAAGTGTTTCTGCTTAACAAGTGTCCACTAAATATGGGCTGTTTAACTATATATATCTTCTAATGACCCCCTTTTTGGTTTTCTTCATGTTTAATTTTCCATGTGGGTGACCAGTTGATTAATGCTTCACACTCACATCCATCTACAATCCACAGTCGTCATTCCTTCCTTCACAATACAGTACAATACTGGGGTTTCTTCTTCATCCCTGGGGGGGGTACGTCTAACACGCTTGACGAAAAAAGCTACCTGATGCCCTTCATTACATACTCCAGCCACATGAGACCGAGCATTGTCCTGCATCAGAAGGAACCCAGGTCCACTGCAGCAGCATATGGTCTGACAATGAGGCTCAGGACCTCATCTGGCTAGCACATGGCAGTCTGTTACGGTCCCTGACTGAAAAAGGCTCAAATGAAAGAACCATTACATATGAGTGACCATCACCAAGCAGCAACATTTGAAAATAAGTTTATTCCAGCCAAAAGAAAATAAAAGGAGAAGGGAGCCAAAATAAGCAAAAGAGGGAAGCAGACGTCAGACCAACTATGCAAGTAGGACCTGGGCTGCTCCCCAAACCAAAAGACTAAACCAACAAACACCCCCCGAAAACTGGACTAACGGAGGTTCCCAACTCAAGCAGAAATCAGAATGCTGTGGTTGGCGGTGGCCAAGGATAAGCCTCCCCAGACCAACGCTGACCCACTGCTGGAGAATGTGGCAGGCGGCAGAACGTTCTCCACTTGTTCACATCTGAGAAGAGCACAGGGCAGCTATGGCCACTCTGTCAGTGCTGGTGTTCTCTGGCAATCAGGCTGCACGGTGTTGCGCTGTGAGCAACACGCCCCACTTGTAGGCGTGGGGCACTCATACCTCCCCTCTCAGAGTCTGTTTCTGAGCTCTGGCTCATCCTGTTCCTCCTCAAACAAACGAGTGATAGTGGTCCTGCTGCTGGGTTGATGTTCTGGCCCCCTCCACATCTCCTGGTATACTAGCCTGTCTCCTGGAATCTCCTCCATGCTCTCCACTGTGCTGAGAGACACACAATTACTGTAACGTTTATGGACAGACCTTCTGTCACGTGACCCGTAGGTTTCTGAAGAGCTGAATTGAGGCTCGTTGGGAGGTTCACGTCGTCACCATCGTGGCAGCGTCACCAGTCTGGTGACAAGGTGGCGCTGACAGGGGGGCTGTGAGCGTGGGGACGGATGATTGACACCCATCAAACTCTGAGCTGCCTGTAGCTACGAGCTGACAAAGCTAACCCGGAGCTAACGGGGCTAACCAGCTAACAGAGGTAGGTGGGCTAAAGCTAAGGCGCGCTGTTAGCCGGCTGCTACCCTCTGCTTCCTTGCTGCCACCTGTCAATCAAAAGGACACGCCCCTAATTATGAAGAATTTCCATATTAGATAACATCAAAATGAATGAGTTATAAATAAATTCCCTTCCCCCCCCACAGTTGTCATGAAGGTAAACTTATGCTATTAAAGCTAAAATGTTTTTTGTACCAGGCTGTAAACATGTTTATTTCTGCTGTGAAGTTGATCTTTTTAACATGGGAGTCTATGGGGATTGACTCCCTTTTGGATGAGGGGGGAACTGCAATTCTTGGCATTTCCGCATACGCTTCACATTTCTCTGCCCGGTGTTGCCACTTGGAGACACAGCAAACCTTGCCATTGATGTGCCATCCTGGATGAGCTGCACTAACTGAGCAACTTCTGTGGGTTGCAGACACCGCCTCATGTTACCTCTACTGGTGAGGGCACTGGCAAAATGCAAACATGAACAAAAATTAGCCAGAAAGGATGAAGACAGGGAAAAGGTCTGTGTCGTCCACCTGCAGGACCATTCCTTGATAAAGGTTGTGTTGTACTCTCCACTCCTTTCCCCCTGTTGTCTGTTCCACCTGTAACAGCAGATTAAACTGATCCAGTCTGTGTTACTTCCTCACTGGACAGATTGATGTCTCAGACGTGGGACTCACTTTTAATTACATGCTTATGATTATGTGCTCCCTTTATTTTTTTTAGCAATATATTACAATTTCTATCTGGGAAAAATAAATTATTTTTCATTTCATTCCACTCAAAATCAAACTTCATAGTACTTTATAGTACCTTAGCACTCCTAATTAAAATATTAGCTCTATCAGACATTTTCTTTGAACAAAATATACTGAACGACATTCTGGATGTTGAACTTTCACATCATGAAAAATTAAACTGAAATGTTCTAGTCTCAAAGCAAATATTTTTACTAGATAGTTCTAATAAAGGTTGTGCACATGACTTTATTAGACTGACACACCTTTAACATCCACATTTTCCTCATCACATAAAAGGCATTTTGGTTGCATTGGTATTTGGATTAATGCTTTTGGCTTGTCAATCATGGAATTTGACGTAGATCACCTATTAAAAGATAGTTTCTGTTTCACCCACATTCACTGCAGTAGATTTTACTTCAACAAAGCAATATATTGAGAATTTGTTGTAAGTTATGACAAATGACGAAGGCCATAGTTTATTAGATCCAGTTTCTTTGTTAGTTATTGAAAGGGGTAGTAGAAAGTAGGAGATGGAACCTAAATACACTGTCAGAACATTTGGTGAACACAGACAGGTGAAACAGAAAAGACCAAAAAAGACATAATGGAGTGATTGTAGTTCAGAAAGAAGCCAGTTGGATGATTAGTAGTTGATCCCAGCTTTCCCAGGCTTTACAGTATAGTTACCGTTTCATAGATTAAAGTAGTTGCTACAGTAATCTTATCATTTTGCTGCCAGTACCTGTGCAACAGGAATATAATCAACTTGACTATGTCTTGCTTGACATGCGCAGGCTGGGAAATTATACCGATTTATTATAAACTCGCTGCCTCTTTGAACAGCGACACAGATTCCTGGTACAACATTAATGGAAAGTAGATTTTTTAAGCATGTTCGCTGGCAGGCTCATCCGGGGGGATCCCGAGGTGTTCCCAGGCCAGCCGAGAGATATAATCCCTCCAGCGTGTCCTGGGTCTACCC
>JAOXYM010000018.1:909188-920136 GCA_028567055.1 Leptatherina wallacei
CTTCTTCAAGTCCGCTGCAAGACGGAAAGATACCGGAGATCATTCCTGCCAGCAGCCATCACCCTCCGGAACAACAAAGCCCTATCTTCATCTTCATCTTCAATTTAATTTTTTTGTATCATTATTATTATTTTAAAAAAAGATTGAATTTTTTTTTAAATACCCTGTTACAACAATAATTTCCCTCTAAGAGGGATAAATAAAGTATATTTCATTTCAAGCATTAAAAAAAAAAAAAAATGAGCATTTTGTTTTCAGTTTTGAAATGAAATTAAAAAAAACTGAAAATGAAATAAATATGAGGCATTTTTCCTTTTTTTTCATTCAAAAACTGAAATTTTTTTTTTTTTGGTTTTATAGTTTGCATAAAAAAATAAAATCACTGAAATACAGATGTAACAGGTGTGTTAAAATGCTTTATATTTAACCAGAAATCCACCTTGCATGTCTCTGTATACTTTGTTCTGTATATGTTTATTTTTTTCTTTAATGCACTCATTTTATTGGGGAACTTTTATTTTCTTAACATGATCCCAGTTACCTTTTGTGATGTCACTGCCTGTTCGTGCTCTTGCTGAGGAGAAGTGCTCCATTCAATACAATGTGGAAAAAATGTCAAAATACGGTTTCAGTGTCTTCCAGTCGATGTTTATGGTTATGCTGAATCAGACAGATAACTCAGCATTAAAACCATAACAAACAAGTCTGGAAATCAAAATATCCTGCTCGATCACATCAAACCGCACTGAAGTCGAGCCACTAACGTTGAGAATTGACTGATGTCAACCAGCTATCTGACCAGCCTATAAGCATGTTGGAATAATGTTGTGAAATCATTATTGTAAAAGTCATCTTGCACTTGATTTGATTCAGTCTTTTCCAACAATTTACAGAAGCCAGGCAGAATGCTAACAGGATGCTAACAGAATGCTAACAGAATGCTAACAGGATGCTAACAGAATGCTAACAGAATGCTAACAGAATGCTAACAGGTCTACTATTTGGACTGCAAAAAGTTTAGAAATGTGTGCAGCAGATCATCTCAACATCCGTCAGTAGTCGACCCACCATCAGACAAGGACCCCAGCAACATTTCCACCTGCTTAGCACTGACCTGATGAAATCCAAACTTGCACATCTTGTTCTTCATAATATATTTTTTATCAGCTCTTCTGAGTTGGAATCAACAGCACAGTCCATTTTCTCTCCAAGTTTAGAAACCTTATCAATAAAACTATCATTAAAATCATTTGCAATCTGAGTTGGAGTCACAAAGACTCCGCCAAGGCTGCCCTTTGTCACCGATTCTGTTCATAACATTTATAGACAGAATTTCTAGGGTTGTAGCAGTCGCCCCAAATCTGTCTCCCAACCCTCCAATGTCCACTTACTGGCTGTGAAATAGGTAGACCCCTTTATGGTGATGGAAAATGATTGGCTACCGGAGGAATTTTTTTCTATGGTGCGGATGAGAAATTCTTATCACTCTGAAGGATGTTTTTATAGTTTTCTTGGGGGCTGAGAGGTTACATCTGCTTATAATATAGCCTAATATAATGTAGTGCAATGAAATATAACATAATAAGCTTATTAAACGTAGTAATTAGATAACATATGTCAACTGTTGGCTACCATGTGTTTAAGATCTGCATTAACTTCTCCTCCACCAGCTGCTGTTGTTTTCCTTATTTAGTCCATTTTCATGGTGATTTCCGTGACCATGTGATGCCTTTCACAAGTTTGCCGTCATAGCCGGTGTTTTGGAACCGACAACCCAGGTTAAGATGACAGAGGATTTAACAACCTCGAGCACAGGCTTTATCACAGGATTTGTTAATCCTCCTTTCCGGAGGAATAACAATTCCTAGACCACAAAACCCCCCAGGTCTGATGTGGTCTAGGTTCCCCCAAAATCAGTGGAATCATCCTTTACAAATTTTAGAGAATCTGAAGATAGCGTTGTACGATTCTTCCCTGTGTGAATGAAACTGTCTGGCACAAACCTGTCCCTCCCACTGCAGAGCCGTTCTGTTTGAGATGTCAGAGTAAACACAACATATTCAGATCACATGAACTCCTGAAGACATTTCTACATTTTAGTTCATCTTTGGCCTCCCAAGCAGCTGTGTGAAGAATCCTGCTTCCTTAATCATTGCTAACCACCATGTATAACTACAGGCATGTCACACAAACACACAAACTGGTTTTATTCCAGTGCATTGAGTTGTGTTAAATGGTGCATGAACCTATACACAGTGTGAACAAAACATTTCTCTCTCCCACTTCTAAGTGTCGGCTCACAAAGGTGACACAATATTACTTCATGGGCAAATTCATGTGTAAATGTGACTGAGCTGCCTTCTTTGTAACTTCTCCATCCACTAAATCCCTGGATACTGTGACTCCTCTCAGTGGTAACAATTTGCAGCTTGGATACTGAATTAGGCTGTGAATGGTACATTTGTCCTGCATAAAGAGCTAGTTTTGTCACAGGGAAGTTAGGTTTTTAGGTGTCTCCATAGGAGTGGAGTAAAAAACAGTTTCCACTGTCAGGGGGGTGACACGATTGCAACACCGGAGCTGTCACTCAGAGCTCCAGGGAAGCAGAACCAAAGGAGAGTCTCATGTGGCCTGCAATTTTCTTGAGGCCATTAAACCCACCCTTTTTAATTCCTTTTCTACGACTCCTGCTATTCTCACTGTAAAGTGGCCTTTCAGTGCTCAGCTTCCCATCCAAAGCTGATAGACAGGAAGGCACTTTGCAGAACAATGCTGGACACATCTGCTAATTTCTCAGGCTTAAAAGGAAATGTAATAGAGGACATGCTCATTCACCGAGGGCTCTGTGAAGATTCTCCGGCAGTATGTCATTTCATTTAGATTTTTTTTTTAAATATTTTTTTGATGCATTATCACATTTTGCACAACTGTGTATCATCATTTGATGAGATGCTTAAATGATGCAAGTTTATGACAATCAGGTTCAGTGTACATAACAGACGTTATTATAAGTGGCTCATAGTGTCGGGTAGGTAACCCCGCATCTATTTCCTCCAATAGTCCTGGTTGAAGAAGGTAGAAAGGCAACAGGAAGTACCAACTTAGTAAAGGGACTGTACTTATACAGTGCTTTTCTAGTCATATTTGTCATATTATATGTATAAAAAAGTGTGGATGTGGAGTTAAGTATCTTGCCCAAGGACACTTCGGCATATTTTGGAAAGCCAGGAATTGATCTACTGAACTTCCGATTGGCAGACACCTGCTCTTCCATCTGAGCTACAGCCAGCCCATTTGATGGAAACATCATGAAAGCATGGATCCATCCTGCCTTGGATCAACGCTTCAGGCTGCTGCTGGTGGAATGTTGGGAGGGGGGGGGGGACTTTCTTGTCCCACTTTAGGCCCTTAGTACCAACATGGCCTGGTTTAACCAGCACAACCTTTATGGTGTTTTTAGTTCCCAAGGGGCGCGCTTGAAAACCGACCGTGCACATGAAAACGGATCGCGCGCACAGTAAACACCGGGCGTGTGCACGTGATACGAGTGCGTAAACTAGTACCCGCGAGTGAAAACTCACATGGCACTGAGAGGGAACAACAGTATTTGCAAGCAGAGATCATCCTGGTGAGAGCCCATCAATCCAATGTGTGCACATATGTGGCCCAATGACCTCACAGTCATTGATATCACTCCTGTTATAAACCTGTAAACCGTTTCCAGCATCAGTTGCCATGGTGATTCAACACAGTCAGAAATGAGCCAGCGTTGTAACACTGAAAGTCCTGAGATGAACCTCAATAAGCCAGTGATCCTGCGTCATAGTACGGGCCCTTGTGGTCAGTTTAGAGTCACCACTTAACCTAACATGATGTGTTTGGGCTGTAAAAGAATCCAGAGGGAACATCATGTGTTGCCATAATAATCTGTATGAAGCTGACAAACACACAACAAGGACAAACACCGACAGAGAATCAAACATCTGAAGTTGGAGCACTTGTACAATTTTCTGTCTTAAACAGTCATCCGACAAATGCAACGTATTCTCATTACCTGTTGGTAGAATATCGTACAAAAAGTTATGCACAGCATTTCATGCATCTGATCGAGAGATCAGTGTACCAGCGTGCACATTCGTTCACCCGGTCCATGGTCAGAAAAATTTAGACAGCAACAGCAAACTAAGGACAGAATGCAGTTTGTGAGTAAAAAAAATACAATTTCTTAGTAAAACATAAAATTTTAGCTCTCTAAAAGTGTCATTGTGTGTCCTTGTGTCAATTCACTGCTGAGATCCATTATCCGGAGTGGAGTCGTGGGGGCGACAGCCAAACCAGGGAAGCCTGGACTGGGATTTACGTAATGTTTTGTCTAGAATATCTTTAAAAGAAAAAAACATCATACTTACTTTTTCTCACTATAGAGAATCTCTGTAAATAAAAAAAACATGTCTAGTTTTTCTATTCAATAATCTCATTTATTTAAGATCCATTGGGAAACGCATTTGCAAAAAGGATTTGAAAAAGTGAGAGGGCAAGAAAATGGAAAAGGGAATAACTTTTTTAAATGTGTGATATGAAAAGTTTATGAATTGTGTCATTTAATTCTGCTTTTAGAAAAATGCATTTTCAAATGACAGGATTTAATAGTAAATTAATGAATACATGATGCAATTCCTTTTTAATAATTCAAATTTGAAATTACAAAATGCTTTGCAAATTTGATTTCTTTTATTATAAATTAATTGTTGAATTTGAAATTATATTTTGAAATCTATATTTTTATTTCACAATTAATTAATCATCATGAAAATGCTGCATTGCTTTTTCGATGACTCTCCTGGTCCTCCATACAGAAAAGCCCAGCAGACAACATGACGGAGCACCACCACTGATTTATTGTAGTCCTGATGGGCTCAGGAGTTCGTCCGATATGTATCCGAGCATTATTTATCGTAAGAAATCAGACAAACTATCTGTGAGAGCAGCCTGACAAATGAAGACACAACTACACGCAGCAGATAATTATTGTTGGTAAAACAGTGGAGGAGGAAAGTCTGAACAGCAATGTTCATTTTTAACAACAGAACATTTGGATTTCCTCTGAAATATATTCAGTTTCCTCCATGAACCTGATTTATTATTAAACAGGTTAAACAGGTGCTTCTAATTTTAAAAATGTGTTTTTGTTTAGTCTCTATTGGGCAGCTGTAGCTGGAGGAAGAGCTGTCGTCTGCCAACCGGATTGATTCCAGGCTTCCCCTGACGACATGCCGAAGTGTCCTTGGGCAAGACACTGAACCCCACGTTGCCTTCTGATGTGTCTATGAATGCGACTGATAGGATGAGCACTTAGTATGTAACAATAGAAGTGCTGTATGAGCGTGACTGTGCCATGTAGTGTAAAACAGTGGTCAACATGACTAGAAAAGTGCTGTATAAGTACCGTCCATTCACCATTTAACATCCACTGTACTTTAAAAAACTGTTTTCCAGTGACTCCGACACAATTTACTGCCTGAACTCCTCCGTGTGTTCACAGTTACGCATATCGGACCAAGTCTGGATGCTGATTTAATATATATATACTGACATGTTTATGAAAAAAACATTGAACAACATCACAATTCAGTCTTAAAATGACTTTAATAGTTTAACTTAATATCCAAAATTTGAGAGAAATAAATATTAAAGCTAAACTACTTTTAATTCCGATTCAAATGCTTCTCAATGTTATCCTAGTTATGCTCCTCCTCTTCCACCAACACTGGACTCCCTATTTCCAAATTCAGACATCACATATTGCACCAATCATGAATTTGGACACACCCACCAATTTTTATATTTTAATGATTTTAACAGACTTGACCACGTACACCAGAAAGAACAAACACCTCAAATGGTCCAAAACACCAAAAACAGAAGTAATGTAGACTGAATAAACAACTTGTTAAACTGCTGAAATGTGGCTTACCTTTTATTTTCCTCCCTCCCTCTCCACATAAGTGTGCCGTACTCAATTTCCAGCTTCAGTGAGAATGAAGAAAGATAGGGGGGAGAAATTGGAAGTTTGGTTTAAAATGCAGACAGCCCTGGCGTTCTGCTCGACAGCCTGTAACATCTCTCGCAACACACTTTGCATGGCAAAATAGGAGTTTGTAATAGAATTTCCCCCTCTGGGGAGGTTAATTACCCCCTCCTCACACACACACAAACATACCCCACCCACCCTGCCCCTCACCCATCATCACCGTTGCTGTAAAATAAAACAAAATATAAATGCAATACATTGTTTGTAAGCCTCTGTGACGGGCAGAAATCCCTGCCCCCCATCTTACCTTCAAGATTTAATTCTAAGTTAATGTCTTCCATCCTGTCGCATTATAGCGAGACCCTCAGGGGATTTTGAGGGGCCTTCAGCCAAAATGATCGACATGACAGCTTGTGGCAAAAAGGAGAGAAAAAGAAATAAAACCAGGCTGTCTGTCACTGCTCTGTGAGGAGAGGTCATCATCCAACTTAACGGAGGCTTCGGAAAATGCTGAAGCTTGAATTTATCACAGAGTGGAGCTTACAGAACGGCTGGCAGGGTGTCGATCACACTGCCTGACCATTATCACCTGTCACGTTAGAAATTCAAAATAAAAAGCAAAAAAAAAAGAAGCCATTTTTAATACTTGATATTAAACTTTGAAGACTTCTGGCAATACAACAGGAGCACGAGAAACACTGAATACACACACACACACACACACACATATATATATATATATATATATATATATATATATGTATGGCAAGTACTATACAAAGGACATTGGTCTGTTGAGTTATTTCTACAGAGGACAGACTACTGAAACTGTATAAGCGGTGATGTCATGTAAAACTGTAGCATTTAAAGAAGATGATCGATCTTATATTTAATAAAATGTGAAGCTGAGAAGTCTCAATCGCCCCCTCCTGACAGACTGCAGTACTGCCCCTCCTTCACTTTAAGGGGTAGTTCCACCTAAAAAATCTTTTGGACAAACAATTTCTCCTGAAGTGGCTATTTTTAGCTGTGACAGAGGAAGCATCTGCAGTGGTTATTTGCTTCAGGTGGATCAGGCTATAGCCGCTTTGCTTTCACCTCCAGGGTTTATTCTGGGAGTAGCAAGTAACCCCCTGCATGAACGGTAAAGAGCCGTTTCATCCAAGGGAGAGATGGTACGGTCAGTACGCATGTTTTTGTGTTTTAACTGGCAAAAAATGAGAAGGTTGTCCAATTAGAGCCATCCTACATTCATGGGATGCTTCTATTGGAGCCCAATCTGACATCACTTTCACAAAGAATCGTAACTTTCTGTGTGACTCTGCAATAAGAACAAGGCGAGAACAGCACCGTGTTTAATACACTGTGGACTTTTTGTTGTTTAAAGCCACATACCAAGAAGAGAGAACATAAAGCTGATGTTCACCATTCTCCTCCTTTGTTTCTGTGTCATGTTCTCCTTCATTATATTCTATGTTGCATCACTGTGACATCACACTGACACATCTATTGTTATTGCTTTCTCCGTTAAGGGTCAGGGTACTATTGGCTGTGGAAATGCAACAGAGATCAGAGTTTACCAAACCAGACTGCACCAAACTGTTTGGTCCTGCCTCGTCTTCCACCAGACGCAAGGTTTGGTTCTTTTGTTGTTGTTTGTTTATTGAGTAAAACGAACATCGCAATGGAAGCCGTAACGTAAAGTTTGGGATAATGTTAGATTGACATGCAGGCACGCACAGTAAGGATCATTTCTATCCGAGTTTCATAATGTGTGTTTTCATGCATGCTGGTCAGAATAACAAGAGTCCTGAAGGTTACATGAAGGTCGCTCAAGAAAGAGAGACTCACCTGAAAAAGTCAGAATAAAACTAACACTAAGGTCGGGCGTGGAGCATCGATTGGAACCGGGACTAACTTTCGGATTCTCCCGGAATCGTTCACATTTTTAAACTTGTATTCCTAGTTTTGATACCCAATCTGGAAGAAGAAGCCGTCGAGCGCCAGCAGAATCCACTGGAAGTGTTTGCGTTATCGCGCAACCATAGACAGTGTGCGGCACCCGGCTTCAAACCTCAGCCTAGCGTCGCACTCCAGTCCAAATCCGGTAAGTAAAACAACAAAATACGTCTAATGTCAACATTGAGGCAGCTAACAAGTTATACCTAAACGGTCAGTCAACTGAAATGCAAAAACCCAGCTAGCATTTATTTATGAGAATGCTAACGTTAGCCAGGAAGTTGACAAGACTCTGCGATGTGCTACGCCTACTCCGTTCACCATAAGGACCAAGGGAAAGATGTCAGTGCAACAAGTAGAGGTGGCGTAGAAAGGTTTGTGTAAAAACTGTATCTCTTTTCAGATGTGGAATCACCAACATTTAGGTTAGTTAAGCAATAACGATAGAGCTAAGCTATACTGAGCTGAAGTTGCAGTAACAGCGACATTAAATGTTCATGTTTGCAGGGACACGGTGAAAACCCTAAAGCCCAAGTACACACCACCTTCCAGGGACAACTTCTCAAATAAATTAATCCTGAAAAGATATTGATGAAGAATAGAAATATATTTATTCATGTGGCTTGTTAAAAGATCTAAAGAATATGTGTTATATGTGTAAAGAAAGATGAGATTGGGAACTTTTCACCGCGTTGGATCTGCACTTTAAACACAAGTTGGATGATGGCGCCGTGTGGGACCAGATCCAGAAGAAGCTGATTGAACAGGTGAAATGTCATTCATGCACAACTCTCATTTTCAGTGATTAAAACCTAAGATCTAAATGTTAGTCATGTTCTTTGTAGTCAGCAGAGGAAGACTGTGGAGCTGATGGGACACCATGCAGTCTGGGAAAAGGCCTGAGAATGAGGCGGAGGAGGAGAGTGTAAAAGCACGATCGCTGATTTAGGTTCTCAATCTTAATGATGATCATGCCTTTAAAGGATGTTTTCCTTTTTTAGAGATAATACTGATGAACCTTTTGTTTTCTTTAGCAACTGCCTCCCTGCGAACTGTCCAGGAAGACTCCACTGGAGGAGCTGTTCGCTGAGGAAGAGGCACAGGACCTAATGTCGCCGCAGAGCTCCATGTTCGTCAAGAAACGAGTGGAGAGAGATCTGCAGATATACCAGGAAATTCCACTGGACTGAAATCACAAACCTCCTTGCTTGACTGAAAGCCTCCGAATCCACCCTCCAAACCCGCACTTCGTTTAGCTTGAAACGAAGGATACTGGCGTCACGACCTCTTTTCTCCCATAATGCATTGCGAACAAGACGCCAGGCAGAGCCGCGGCTCTGATGACAGGCAGCTGCAAACTGCTGATGATACATTTTAACTGCAAGTTTCTCTTTTAACTCAGAGATGTGACAGATTATAAAGAGTAACTTTACCGGCAATTTTTTCTTTTTGTGTTTTTTTTTTCTTTTTTAAACAAAGCCACTAACATAGATTTTTAAATGAAACTTTTGGCAACATTTCTGGCTCCATTTGCAGTTAATCTGAAGGAATTGGAGGCAACCCTCTGGGGACTGGAGCATTATGGGAGATTCTCACACACTAGGTAGGCTGTCTCATTTCATGAACGAATTAATGGCTTCGAAGTGTGCAGCCTACGGAGGCCACTCAGTAGCCTTCGTAGGCTGCACACTTCGTAGTGTGCAGTCTCCGAAATGAGACACACCTTATGTCCCTTTCAGCATCAAGTCGTTCCACAAACACAGCTCAGCTTTATTTAATCCAGACAGTCCAGACAGACTTACATAGTGTTTGCATATAAGATATTTCTTATATAAAGACAGCGGCACTTTAAGGGTTAATAAGGGGAATATTTTCATATCTCATCCACCACTCCCTGTAAAGTGATAACACTAACGAGGGATAAAGAGAAACTCAAAATAAAAGAGTTGGGGGAAACACAGAGACAGCCTTTATGTTGACCAACACATGTTTATTCTCTAGGAATAATTCAAAGCTCCAACTGGCCGCTTTTCCTTTGGCACCTGGCTCGTGGAGAAAGCATGCACTATCAATTCTAAACAATACAATGAAGCAGCACCGGCTGGCACCCAGCAGGCTGGCTGTTTTCAGGCTGTGCAGGGCTTCTGCACACTACTGGACGTATAAAGGAAGGGAGAATGATGGGAGATGCCCTGCAGCTGCACTAATCAGTCTCACCTGGCACTATTCCCCAGAGCCCACCTCTATCTTTGTCCCCATATCTGAGCCAAAACTAGACCCTTCCACCACAGAAACACAGGCCAGTCGAAGTCAATGTGAAGAAATAATTATCATGGGCACAACTGAAGACCATTCAGAGGGTTTTATCAATTTTCCTGTACTATATAACTAAGATTATTAGATTTTACTTTCTGTTTATTAACAGCCATGTGTAACGAAGCCTACACTCTCACTTTAACCCTTAAACAGCCTGTTGTAACGTTTGGTAGAGCAAATATTTCAGTGACTGTAATACATTTTATTAAAGATTTGTCTGATTAAACCTGTCCAAGTGATCTTTACCAGCTGGTTTGGATATAAAATACTTAAAATGTTTGGAGCCATAAGTGTTTGCTTACTCATTACTATTTCAAGGTTTGACCATTGCACTATTTTTACCATAATTAACAGTTTCCTCAACCAAGAGTTAAAAACACTGATTCTTATTATTGTGCAAAAGAGAAGAAAAAATCCAAAGAAACATTTCTCTCTTGCTTTTATCTTAGTTTGAACATTTAACGTTTAATTTTGATCGCTCAGTAATAAAATACATTATCATATATATATATATATATATATATATATATATATATATATACACACATATATATATATGTGTATATATATATATATGTATATGTGTGTGTATATATATGTATATATATACACATATATACACACATATATATATATATACAC
>JAOXYM010000018.1:931801-942773 GCA_028567055.1 Leptatherina wallacei
GAGGTGTACGATGTGTACGATGTGTACCAAGTGTACGAGGTGTACGAGGTGTACCAAGTGTACGAGGTGTACGAGGTTTACGAGGCGTACGAGGTGTACGACGCATACGAGGCGTACGAGGTACGAGGTGTACGGGGTGTATACGAGGTACGAGGTGTACGGTGTACGAGGTACGAGGTGTACGAGGTACGAGGTGTACGAGGTATACGAGGTGTATACGAGGTACGAGGTGTACGAGGTACGAGGTGTATACGAGGTGCGAGGTGTACGAGGTACGAGGTGTACGAGGTACGAGGTGTACGAGGTGTACGAGGTGTATACGAGGTACGAGGTGTACGAGGTGTACGAGGTATACGAGGTACGAGGTGTACGACGTGGGACTTCCACAGCCCAGAGATGAAAAACCAGATGAAGAAAACCACATCTGTCATTTCTGTAAAAATCTACCATCATCATTTTTAAAAAGCCCTGTTGTGGCCAGTGTGCCTTATAAATCATGACTTTGACCTCATTAGAAGCCAAAGTGCTGTGTGATTTCTACCTCATGTCTGCATGCTGCTGATTTTCCTTTGAAGTCAAAATAGGGACGTGTCTGATTATGTCTCAGTCCAACACATCCATTGTCCTGCAATCAATGCCCTGATTGCAGCAGAGACAGAAGATGTGCTCTGTAGTTTTAATAATGGAGAACCATTCATCAGTTGTGGAAGTTGGCAAACCCTGCAATTCCTTCATGCCGTAGCGCCGTGCTGATCACAGCCGCAGTCTGAAGCATTTCCACTGTCCTTGCCGGGTTTTAAAGTAAAGTAAGTGAGCAGCTAAAAGAGGTTTGTCATTGAAACACTGAAAAGGTTTGACAGAATCCTGCCTGTAATTTTCACAACAAGGTTTACATTTTGTTTCCAAAACAATTTTATATTCTCAGTCTTGGGCTGAAAGTCTATTTTTCTTTACAGTTTTTAAGATATTTTTTCATGGAGACAAAGCAGACGCAGGTGGACATTGTGCATGTCTCTGAGACATTTCTGTAGGGCTGTGGAGAGGTCTGTAGAACAACTATGACTACTGGAGGGTCATAGTGGACTACTCCTGCTGTAGAACATAGCTGCTGCCTCCTTATTGGTATCGGGGGGGGCAGGATTACTTATTACGACTAACTTGTGACTATTTTTTTACTTGTTACAAAACATTTATTTAGATTTTTCATCATCAATGAACAAAAAGAACTGATAAGAGTTAAATTAAAGAAGCATTACTCAAGCTGACAGTTAATCCAGCATCACCTTCATCCTGTCTCTTCTCTGAGATCTCTCCAACCAGTTAAAGTCGGTCTGATGTTGACTCTTGTCTTACCTCCTGCTCTGTCCCTTTCTCTCTTCCTCTTCTTTAATGTCTCAGCCGTGGTGGACGTTCCAAGCAGCCAGTGTGTTGATATCCAGGTGTTGGTGTGTGACACGGTGCCATAAAACCCAACTCAGCGCAACAAAACTCAGGAAGAAAAAGTTGTTAAGTGTTGTATCTCATACTCAGGATGCTGCTGGACGACAGCTCCGGGATCAAAACGAGCTAGACGCATATATTTATAAGGGCAGAAAGTTACACGGTTAGTTTGGTTTGTTGGTCTTTAGACTAGTATTTCTTTTTTCTCTTTTTTTCTTTGTCAAAGTTTAGATCCATTCCTATAACACTGGAGCAAGCATGGGGAACTCCAGACCTCTTGGGCCACTATCATGCAGGTTGTAAACGTTTCCCGCCCCAACACATCTGGGCATCGAGGGAGAGCAGAGCCATCCAAAATACCACCGAGAGGGCATCAACATGGCTGTGGCTCAAGAGAGGAGGAGTTCCCTGGAGTCATGGTAGTTAGTTAGCCATCTGGACACAAGCCGAGGTCTCAGCAGCCTTGGCTGGGTCACCTGGATGTTGAAAGACCCAAAACACCCAATGAGTCCAGGAACATCACTGGAGATGTGTCCAGAAGCATCAGCAGATGTATTTCCACAGTACATATTGAAATTGTGTTGTGTCAGAATCTTCATAAATAAGGAGAATAAAGTGGTTTTGTGTATTTTTGGACCCCAATATATCAATGAGGGGAACGGAAAGCAGACAAGCTTGGAGAGCTTTTGAGCTCATTGTGAATGTGATTGTAAAAAGTAGTTCCAGGCTGATGTTCAGCATGGTGTAGCACCCCCTCATCTTTTAACAAGTGTCTGTAAACGTCTGGGAAGTGAGAAGACGAGTTGCTGGAGTTGTCCCAGTCTGATAATGGTCACAGTCTTAGGCTGTTTCAGTCCTCTCTGCACCAAACAGACTAAAGAAGAAACAATCAGTCTCCAGATGTGTTTTTGCATCCAGGCTTAAAAGAAAAAGGAAGTTTTTTAAAAATATAAATATTTTCTTGAAACCTTTCATTAGCTGCATATCTTAGAAAATGAACCAACACCACCCTGTTTTGAAGCTACGGGAGCAGTTTGCCTAAAGATGCAGAGGACGAGAAAACAACAGGAAACATGAATCTTTAATCTCCAACATAACATAAGTTACCATGGTGACACACAGCAAACAGCATATATACGGGACCGTGTATGTGGATGTACATTTTTTGATGAAGCAGCCATTTCTTGTGCATGTGTGATATCCATCCAGCTCTACTCTGATGGTGGTTGGGTAAAAAGTTTAGTAAAAAGTAGGGCATGAACCAATGTTCATAAATCATTTCCTGGGGTTGGGCTGATTAATTCTGGCTTGGATTGTGTAAATGAAATTTGACTTTATTTTGCTTCTGTTTATCAGGAGGGAGATAAGATAATCCGGATTGTGAAAATTGCTGGATTACACAGAAAATCATCACAATGGGAGTGATTGGAACTTTGCATAGCGCCCGTCTGCCTGGCGCAACGTTGATGCAAGTACAAATCATGACATCAGATAAGAAAAAAAAAAGCAATTTAAGCTTTTATGGATTTAAACAATTTTTCCATTCTGTAACAAAGGTTTGGTAATCCTCACCCTTCATTCAACAACCAAGGCAGACATGATTGAAAAGATTATGGTGAAAGTTATTTGATAAAACTGCTGGCATGTTGCTGCTGGAGATCGCCACGTTTACTCGTAAAAGATGTGGAAGCTCTTTCTCTAGATCTCAGAAGCTGGAAATATGAAGAGAAATCAGCTGCGTCATCAGCTCTTCTTTTATCTGCGCATATCAACTAAACCCATTCCATCTCACACTCATTTAGGAAATGTTGGAAATTAATTTCAGTCCGGTCTTGCTGACAGTGAGAAAACTTACTAATCATATTGTAACCACAGTGATTATACGAGACAATGCATTGTGCAATAATTCTAAATAACTATTTTACTCTTTTTAGCTTCATCTCTAATATATAAATCATTCATCACATTCAGTTCTAAGAGCTTAAATGTCCAGGTCCGAGTTCTTGTATTGTTCTGATGCATTAACCTGACACAGAGCAGTGATGGAAATATAAGTAGATGATTTGATTCAGGACTCAGGAATGAACACTTTACTACAGCCTGATGATTTGTTTATGAGACAAGAAAAAGACCGGACCCTGAGGCTTACTGGAGCTACTGGAGCTTTGACCGGATCACCAGACTCTGCAACGATTGTCAGCGATGGTATGTGTGACTACAAACATACATGATGGAACCTCCTGAGGCAGTATTGGCATTTAAAGGTGCAGCGTGTAACACAATCAAAGGTCAATGACAGAAAAATGTAATCATCAATAACTGTGTTTCTATTGGTATCCTTTCCTCAAATAACTGTTGTGTTTTTATTCTCTTGGAGCGAAGCATTTATATCTACTTACCATGGGTCCACCGTGTTTATACGGTGTCTCTGAATGGACAAACAACGGTGTCTGAAGCTTTAAAGCTGCAGTACCAGCTTTGTTTGATCGGAGCTAGAGCACTGTTTGGGATAAGTAATGCCTTAAAAACACCATAGAAGAAGACAGTGCACATGTAGTTACCTGCAGTGCAGTCCTCGGTCCATCTGAGGCCACTGGATCCACTCACACATGAAAACATGTTTGTGTCTGGAAGAAATTTGGCCACTGATGGCCACCGTCCATTCACTACTGTGCTATACCCATCTTTACCACTAGATGTCAGTAATTCGTACATAATGGACCTTTAAGCTGCTTGTTTGGAAATGAAAGATCAACACTGACAGCACCAGAGCTCTAAAGTAACACCCTCCAACCCACCAAATGTAAGTCAAAATCCTGTTTAGTGGGTATAAATGAAGACGTCCAGCCATTTTGGTGGGTGATGCATCAGTGATGTGTCTTTGTAGTGAACAAGAAGAGCCGAATCTTCAGCTCCGCTGAAAATCAATACAGGCAGGGGCGGGACTTTAGTTTGATGGGCATACAGTTCAGCCAATCACAAGTGGTATTAGAGTGGGATCCTACTATTATGTGAAAGAAGGAAGGGGGGCAGATGAAACCACCTGTCACTGATAGTGATGCAACAGATGTCAGTGATGATGCTTTTATGATCACTTGACCGAGCCAAACTAGAAGAGATAAAGAGTTAGGGAAGTTCAGGATGAGGGGCTAACCCACCAGATAGATGTCCATCCTGGTTAGTAGGTTTTAAAGAGCCCAAGTCTACTGTACAAGTTGTGGTCCCGAGGAGATGACATTTCAGGTGTATGTTCACATCTGGCTTCTTCTCTGCATCATAGAGTTTTAACCTGCATTTGTGGATTTCTGGGTGAACTGTGCCTTGTCGAGAATCATGTCCGGTTTATCTAATGCAGTGCTGCCTGAGGAGGAAATGATGCTAATCATGGTATCGGATTTGTATTTTGGGAGATTTTTGGCCCTTGCACAAGAAATATCTCCAAATTTCTAAATGTTTTGATGATATTGTATCGTGAAGGTGGATCTTTAAGATGTCGATTTCACATTGAGGAACAATTTTCAGAAACTGCTCCACAATTTGTAGAAGCAGTTTTTGCAGATTGTTGAACGTTCAGTTTTTATGCTCCTCACATGTGGAGCCTGCAGGTCTGCTGAAAGTTTTAAATAAGGAATAAAAACGTTTCTATTTGCTGCCTTTTGTCAAAACAACTGATAATTAACTCTTATTTCTTGCATTTTATCCCATCCTCTTTGAGGTTTCTTTTTGTCTTCTGTTTTTATTTCATTTATTTCAAAAGTTTGTTTTAAATACTTCTTAATGCTTCTTCTGCACCGCGATGTAATGCTTCTAATGTTTTATGTAAAGCACCTTGAGTTGTCTTCTACATGAAATGTGCTTATAAACTTGCCTTACCAACATTTAAGATATGATGCTGCCATCAAATTCAAGATACTTTAACATTTTTAATGAAATTCTAAAAGATTTTCCTCATCAACACTGAATAAGTTTTCTGTGTTCTATTGTGAATAATATGTTGGTTTTCTAAGATTTACAAATCATTGCATTGTTTTAGAAGCCACTGCTTTAAAGTGATTAATCATTAATAAGATTGGCGGTAAATTATGCACACCTCAGCTTGGTGCAGCTCTACTGCAGGACCATTACAACAACAAGGTCTTCAAATGTTCATGTGAAGATCTGGATGGAAATTAGGGATGCAGAAGCCTGAGAGTAGCATTGATGCCAATTAGATGATGAAAATTGATAAATTCCCTGACAAGTGGAAGTCGGTATCGTACATGGAGAAGTCGGTGGCTTTACAGCTTTGGAGCAAAAATCAAAGAAAGCTCCTGTGTGACGACTGTGTTGGATGCTGGCAGTGCTCTCTGGCAGGAACACAACAGTAGTTTAACCCAAATAAAAGCAGATAGATTTAAAAATTGAAAGCATACATTTAACAAGGCTTTTCTCATTTTCTGTGTCCATGACTTCAGGCTTTATTAGTTTGAACGAGATTATTTGACCTCTTTTAAAATAATTTATCATGATTATTTAAAGGTATACTGTGAAACCTTTGGCCACTAGGGGGCTAAACCTGTTACTTCCCACAGGCCACAGGACACTATAGCAAGATGAAACAGTCTTTCTCTTTCTGGGCTCCTCAGCCACCGTGTTCACCTTCTTGCTTTGTTAAGATTTGACAAACTTTTAAGGAAAAAGTAGCATGAAGCACAGCCCACTGTGTTTTATAGCTGTAGAGCAAAGAGCTGCAGGTCACATGATCCCATGAGAGACGGATCCGCTCATGCAAAGTTACAATGTCTGGTTTCTGAAGAGGGCAGCCCCCTCGGAGCGTCGACACGTGTCAAACACTGTGTTGACCCCAAAAATCATCCATTAAATCTCACATTAGTCGAATATTTGGGTAAAAAAATTATATTTTGGGGGAAATTACAGGTTTAGGACCCCTCGTGGCCAAATGTTACACATTATCCCTTTAAAATGATTGATTTTAGACTTTTACCAGACAGTCTGCATCAAATAAAATAGCCCTCTGACATTTTCAAGCATTCACTCAAACTGATGCAATATATATTATACTTCACATTCCGGTGACATCTATTTGGTGTATTTCTGGAGGCAGAGAAACCGTTTCACAACTTGTTCATCTGGGATGCTGCTTGACTTTAAGCCACGGCATCGCACGCTAGCAAGCGGATATAAACAATCCGGCCATTTTGAAGGCGCGCTGTGGCTGATTCAGCAAAGAAACGTTGGAAGACGTTATCGACTGTATTTTCCTGTCTGGAGAGAGCTCAGGATGAAGATTCTGGATTAGCCGTTGGTAGCGGGTACCTGTCGGAGAAAATCTGCAAGTCAGTGTCTTTTAAAATGGAGCATTTATAATTTTCGGTACCGCTTAATCCAACTCAGGGTCGCAGGGAAGATGGAGCCTATCCCAACAAATCGCAGGTGAGAGGCAGGGTACATCCTGGACAGGTCCCAGAAACAGAAGCCCCTTTCAGACTTGCTCTGACAAGCAGTAATGTGCAAACTTTGTCTTTTCTACCGTTTACATTCAGACAAACGTTCCACTCTTTTACCTCGGAGCTGTAGCGGACATTTACCGGCTAGCCCCCATGTCATAAGAGCGGAAATGTTGCGGTACGTTGTTTTGCCTGAAGGCCTGAAGAAATGTTCCGGACAAGTCGCTCCACTAAGACGTCTTAACCTGCCATGCCTGCTGGAAGCATGACATCAAGCACACGTGAGGCTCCTCCTCCTGATCTTCACCAGGGCCGATATAAGGATGGATCTTCCTCCTACACAGCACCTGTTTGTTGTGGAGCCAAGGCCAAGTTTGCAGATGCTTAAAACCAGTTCAAACAAGGAATCATCAGAAGTTGGTCCGTTGTTTCCTCAGTCTCTGATCTCCCTGTCGGACCTGGATTACCTGAACCTGTCTGACCTGGATCACAGAAAGGGAAAACATGCAATAAATATCGTTCTGTTACTCTAACTGCTCGGTCTTAGTCCTTCCTGCCTGGCATGTGACATAACCATCGACTTAAAAGACAACTCCAGTTAAAGAGCGGATGGACTTTACCGCAAATATTCTGCAATGCAAGTCTGAAAGTGGTTCTAGAGAATACAGAGTGACCAATTAACCCATCATGCATGTCTTTGGACTGTGGGAGGAAGCCCACCCGGACAGAACGCACACATACACGAGGAGAAGATGCAAACTCCACACAGAAAGGCCGCCGTTCTGAACCAGGACCCCTCCCAGTTCAAACCCCGCCCGAGGATTGAACCAGCAACCTTCTTGCTGTGATGCTGCGGTGCCAACCACACCACCGTGGAGCATATGTGTTATTTAATAATATTTCATTTAGAATAGAAATGTTTTTTCTGTGTTTCTCAGTAAATATTTCAGATTCATATTTATAGTCCTGATCAGAAACATTTAACCCTTTAAACTCCGCTAGATCTCCGGCTCTTTCGAGCTCTATCAGTTATATCATCAGCAGTTTCTCAGGGACAGCAGTGTGCAACTCTGTGGGGTAAATTGTGATGGATAGTTTACCCTTCAGGTGATCTACAGAAGTTTTCCAGGCACTTCTATCCCGTCCAGGAGGTTTACAGTCCAGCTATAAAATGTAGTGTTTATTCAGACTCTATGGTAAATCCACAATGATGATCCATGATGACATCATTATTTATCACCACTGTCATAAATGATGGTAACGAAGGTAGGCGAGCTAAAGTTAAATAAAAAATTTCCTTGAGGATCCCTTTCATGCAATACTAAAAAGCCGTGGACCCCCTGCCCCATCCTGAAACCATGCTGGTTTTATGCTTTTATCACTGAGATTTTACCCATAAATACTGTGTTCCGGCTGAGCCCTGCTTTTCCATGAAGCATAAGTATTATTTTTTTCTTATAATAGGTACAATGTGTGGAAATTACAACAAAATAAATCTTAACTCCGCGCAGCTTAAATAGTCTTAGTTGTTTGTTTGTTTTAAAAACGCGAAGCAGGGTGGATGAAACAGAATATATCATAACTCCCTTCAACAAAAGTTTCCTAATTATGCGTCTGAAAAGAAGAAAATAATGTTCCTGTATGGCTGGAATAAAGCCAAGAAGCTGAGCTGGAGGTGGTTTAGTGAGGAGAGGAGGGAAATAGTAGCAGAAACATCTGGAAATGAGGAAAAAGTGGAAATATGTAAAGTTTCTGTTGTGTGTTTGTTTCAATGCCGATATGTTTTTCTCCTGAGAGCCAAGACTTGAGAGAATGATGTTAGGATGAGAAAAGGCTTCGGCTGTGTCTGAGTGTCCATCCTAACCCCTCATTCCCTACATAGGGCTGCACTCCGTAGCTCACTACATAGTCACTCGTTCTGTTGCGATTCAGACACAAAGCTCACTTCTTTCCCCCCACGGCAGATCACGTGACTACCAGCTGTCGCCATGGCAACCCCGACGCCATGAATATGTCGTTCCAAATCAAATCCAAACCCATATGTCAAAATATATATTGTGTTTTATTTATTGTTGCAGATCCATTCACATTAAATGATGGTCTCTAGCTTATTTTAAACTGCTTTGATGTTCGTGACACTCGTCACCTGATGCAGCGTCTTCCATCAAAGAAATGGTGCCAATTTTAAATTTGAGCATCTTCTTACTGAAACGACTCTAACTTATAATCATAAAAATAAGAAAACGACGGCAGATAAGAAGACGGATGGGAGAATGCCGCTTGTTACGTTAGCAAGACATCACGTTAGCTCCCGCCCGCAATGCATCGTGGCCTGTAAAGACCCGTCTAGGGACCATCCATGCTCACTAGTTATGTAGGGAATAGGGTGCACATTCGGACACAGCCTTGGTCACTGTTGTTCTGTTTGTTATTTCTATAAAGTACTGTTAGTATTAAACTCCTTTATGGTGCTATGGTGACATTTATTTTACATCATTATAACCTCATAATGTGACAACCGAGGCTGTCCTGTCCGGTCGCTGCTCCTAAACGGTGGAAGTCTTTGCCACTGCAGGCTAGAGACGCCCCATCACTGTCCATCTTTAAAACCCGCCTGAAGACCCATTTCTATGACCTGGCCTTCGGTCAGCATGAGATTTTCTCTCGTTTTTATTTGTTTTTATTTGTTTCTAGTGTTTTTTTTTATTGTTTTATCACTTTACTGCTATTGTTTCTGATTTTAGTTTGCACTTTATTTATTTTTATTCTGTGTTCAGCACTTTGTTTCAACCCACGTTATGTTAAAGTGCTTTATAAATAGAGTTGAGTTCATGATGTCGCCATTGTGACTGGGATTAAAAGGATTCAGCCAATACAGGCAGTTTTCAATAAGATATTTAAAACTAAAATATTGGCAAAAAAGTGGCTTGGAAAAGAAAAAAAGGCTTCACAAATAAGACAGAAACGACTTTATTTTGAGCGTTGACGCCATCTCTATCAACACACCAGTGGTTTTGCTGCATGAAATCCGTCTAAATGTTTCCAGTTTCTTTCTCATTTGTGTGAAAACAAAAGTTGTGTGAAAGCATCAGAGCAGAGTTTTTTTATAAAATTCAGCTAAAATCTTGAAAATTTCAAGCGAAATGTTATCCTGAAGATGCTTCCAGGCTGCGGTGCTAAAGAAGAAAGTGTGAAAGAGGTCTGTGAAGACTGATGCGGATTGTGGAATAAACACCATGAAATACATCAAAACAGCTTCAGGATGACCTGGAGCAGTCTTAAATGGTGTTTCCAGCCAGAACCGCAGATAAGACAGTCTTTCTGGGAAAGGGAGCCGTGGACAGAAGAGACCAAGGAGAGCTCTTTGAGAATTCAGTGCATCAGATTATTTCTAGGTCAGTAAAAATAACCTTACAAACAGTGAAAATTGTTGACAGCTTTATTGTTGTGTGGCTGCTTTGTTGGCTCCGCTACTGACCGAATGTCCCACAGCACAGATTAAACTACTAGATGAGGAAGTCCTTGTGTCTTTGTAGATGTTATTCAGAGTCAAAAATCCAGATTTAACACTGGAAAAAAGACCACTCCAAAAATAAGTAAAAAAAAATTAAAACAAGGTATTTTTGCTTGAAACAAGCAAAAAAATCTGCCAATGGAACAAGTGAAAATTCTCTTGATAAGATTTCTTGAAATAAGACAATATATTCAAGACTTACAAGATCTTGAAATTAGCTGGAAAAACTCATTTTCAGCTATATTTTACTAGTATTGTGAAGTTTTGTGTCTCATTATAAGTTTGTGTTGCTCAAAATAGTATTTCCCCCCTCAAAATTAGCATCCTGGTTTTTACCTTTCAATGTCTTCCTCCTCATTTCAAGTGTAAATAGCTCATTTCCAGCTCTATGCTTGTGACGCTGTTCTAGATTTAAGACCACCACCTACTTGAAATGAGATTCAAAATTCGCATTTCAAGATAACATTTCTTGAAGTTAGCAATACTTACTTGTATTAGACAATGTTTTCCCATAATAAAAATCATAATTCTCCAACCATTTCTGGTGCATTTACCTTATGAAAAGCTTTGC
>JAOXYM010000018.1:1012196-1023333 GCA_028567055.1 Leptatherina wallacei
AAAGTGCCGTTGTGCAATAAAAGGTTTGACCTTAGCCAGCTGTCTGATGTGGTAAAAGCTGGACTTCACCACAGAGCTGATTTGCCGATCCAATGTGTAAGAGTTGTCTGTATTTGAACAAACTTTAACTTGTGTCCTTGTGTTTGTTTTTTCCTTGGCCAGTGGACCGTAGTTTGAAGAGACGGCAGGTGAAGCCGCTTGCTGCCTCTCTGTTGGACGCCTTGGACTACGACAGCTCTGATGACAGTGACTTTGAAGTGGGAGACGCCTCAGGTAAATCAGTCATTTGTAATGTCTATACATCAAACACACAACGTGTTGTTTGCAACGCAACGGTGACAGAGACACATGTAGGGTCTGTTGCCGACAATATTAACATCCTGCTTCTTGGATAAAAACCAGCTCAGTGTCACCACAATGATACAGTACTGTATTCTATGTTCAGTTGTACAGATTTCACAGTATTTAGTGTTTTTTCCATCCATGACTGGATGATTGGGAGAATTACTCCAGTAGATTGGCTGAGAACAGTTGATTCTATTGTCAGTGTCTTGATCTTCATCATCGTCGTCATCTCTTTCAGTTTTACTGAAGATGTGGACGGTGTCGATCTTAGTTTCAGACATTCTTGGTTCTCTAAAGCATGTTTCCAGCTCACGTGGTGCAGCAGATTCTTCGTGTTGTTGCCGCTGGCGACAACTTTATCTGGACATCATTATCAGTTAGGAGTTGCTTGGTCCACGTCTGACCTTTTAAAACCAAAGTATCTCCAGACAACAGATACGGCTCCTTTTTTCTGTGTCTTCATGTTTAACTTGGTCTGCTACAGCTTCAAGTCTGCTGTTTAGCTTTAAATAGTCCTCATGTTTACAGGACATGAGTCCACATGCTGGATGGTGGGGTTTGATAAGAGTTTTGGTAGCTTTCCTCCATGAAGAATAACCTGGGAAACAATTTAATAGTAAATGCATGATGTTATTCAGACACCAGACTGGTGTTACAGCTGCAGGCGGAGCTCTCTTAGATGGCTGCAAAGGGTCAAAGTACAGTACAAGTTGCCTCTGAAGACGTGAAATTATGACAACTGCCACCTGGTTTTCCAGAACAGCCAACTTTATTTGTCTTGTCAACTTGTTGTGTGTTCTGTCAGGCTCAGATGGCACAGGAAACGGCAGCGACGACGAAGGGTCGAAAGTGAGCGCTGCTGGTTCAGAAAGTGAGTCAGAGAACGCTGCATCTGCAGACAACGGCATAGACGAGGAGGCGAAAGACCTGACGGCCGAAGACAACCTAACCGAGGATGAGGAGAAGAACAGACAGCAGCCCGCTTCGGACAGCTCCACCAAAGACAACCCCTCCGTCAGCCCACCCAAAGGCAGGCGGAAGAGCAGGAAGAGCGCCGAGCCGGAGCCCTCTGCAGCTGGAGAAAGCGTCTCTACCTCAGCTTCTGGAGACGGTAACGTGAATGCTGAAGAGTCTTCAGTTGAGCCCAAAAAGTGGAATTTCCGCAGGAATCGCCCCCTCCTGGACTTCACCACCATGGAGGAACTGAACGAGATGGACGACTACGATAGTGAAGATGACAACGACTGGAGGCCCACTGCAGGGAAGAAGAAAGGCAAAGCAGCCACTCAGAAAGGAGGCACAGAGGAAGAGGACGGAGGCAGCGCTAGCGATGACGACGATGATGATAATGACGACGACGATGATGATGATGATGAGGACGACGACGACGATGACGATGATGACGACGATGACAAAGAAGATGGTGATAACGACAACCACAACACGAGCAGTGATAGTGAAAAAGAGGTTAAAAAGCCAAAGAAGAAGGTGAAGAGCAGCAATACGTTTGATGATGAACTGACCAATGACAGCATGTCCCAAGGAAAGGGCAACGAGGTGAGTTCAAGGCCTGTTTCATGAATTATGACGACAGAGAGGATGATCTTTTCAAGTCAAAAGTTTATTTCTGTCGCACAATTAAAACATCAGCTGGGCAGAAGTGAGTAGAATGCACCGATCCGATACACCGATCCGATATTGGCTCCCACATTGCCTAATTAGCTGGATTGGATATCGGATGAATAAGGGCCGATCCAGTCATTTCTTTTTTTTTAATTAGTATCATACACATCAACACAGTTACAGCGATCTAGTCACTTCAGTTCTATGTTTGTAACGCCCGTTACGTCGCAGAGGACTCACAGCAGCTAGCAAACACAGCAGCTAGCAAACACAGCAGCTAGCAAACACAGCAGCTAGTAAACACAGCAGCTAGCAAACACAGCAGCTAGCAAACACAGCAGCTAGCCAACACAAAGAAACATGGAGCAAGCGCCGGACTGAGCCATTTAAAGCCTGATGCCTTCACTCGCATCGTATACGTTTATTCATTCAACAGTAGTATCGGATCGGTATCGGCCAATACGCTCAGCCCAGGTATCAGATTGGATTGGAAAAAACTGCATCTGTGCATCTCTAGATGTGAGCAGATGTGAGCAGATGTTAGTCCACTGGGTCGACAGCTGTAAACATGAAGGGAGGTTGAGAAGACCAGCCTGTTGACCGAGTCCATGATTAATCTTTACGCCGTACCGTTCCCCTGCATCGTGACGAACACAGTTAACTTCCTGCTCCTACGTTCCTGGTCTCACTCCGACCTGCGTCACCAGCAGCTGACCTGCTGTATGTCTCTCTCTCCTCCTCTGTAGCTCGACCGTTCTTAAAGTGCCGGCGCTGTAAACAGAGTCATGTCTGCACTACGACACAGGGCTCCTGCAATCAGTTTTATTCTTTTTGTGAATGTAATCTGGGGGCCAGATATTATTGACGGCAGGCCATCGCGGGCCGCCAGTTGCCGACCACTGAAGTAAAAATCGATATTTTCCAATATTAAATTTTAATGCTAATATCTGCCGATAATATCGGACATCTCTAACATATACACATGGGAAGGTTTCTTGTGATGGGATGATCATCTATAAGGTTGAATTGTCCAAATAAAATAACTGTTTTGTTGTTGGTCAGAGTGAGGAGGTTTACATCCGCCCATAATTGTGTATTTGGGCGCATGGCTGTTAGTTTGTATGGGACGAAAGATCTAAAAATCATCTGCAAAACAATTAACGGAGATGTTCCTCATCTGACAAGCTTCGAAAAAAAAAAGACCCAAAGGAATCGTGTAGAACAGGAATAAAAAGGGGGCTGGTATGGAGCCTTGAGGTACCCCACAGTTAAATGGATTCAGTTTTATTTGTCAGGCAGAAATTTCTGAATGCATTTAGATCAACTTTTATCAACTGTCTCCACTTAAAGGCTTTATCTGTAATGCTAACACATGCTAACACATGCTAATTCATGCTAAAGCACAAGTCAAGGTGTGATCGAATATTGTGATCCACAGCACAAAGTCAGGTCCAGTAGCATCAGCAGGTCGTGTAAAACTCTTAGACAAATCTTTTTTTGCTTTGTTGTGATTTAATTCTAGACAGAATTTCTCTGAAAGTTATGCTACATTTTATTAAACCTTTCATAGTAGAATTAACTTTGGAATCGGCCTAAAGTTACAAACCAGAATCCAGACTTTTCTGTTTGATGAGTGGCTGTATGTGTGAAAGTTACTGGGATGCAGCCAGACATCAGAGAGGAATTAATCTAGTCAACAAGTCATGGCCCAAAGATATTCTGTATATTCATGGGGACTAAGATGCTCCATGAAGGACGAGATACCTCCAAGATATTTTTCTCTGCTTGCGTTTGCTTTGCAGATAGGAAAGCTGAAGTGAAGCGGGAGACGAGTCCGACTCCCCTCCCTCTGAACCCTGCATAAATCATTTTCTATAAAAAATAGTAAAGCATTCATGAAATGATAATATAATACAATAATGTTTATTTATATGACACTTTTCAGAACAACTGTTACAAAGTACTTTACAACGTTACAGGATAAAACATAAAGTTTAAACATCATCATTTGGCTCATAAACATAAAGTAAAATAAAAACCATCAACAATTCAACAACACACAAGACTGAAATGCCTGGACATGAGAAATACGAAGAAAACATAAGTGAATAAAACCAGATGTTCTCTGAAGAAAACGTGTTCTGAGAAGAGACCTGAAGGCAAGAACTGAATCAGCTGAGCTGACTTCCATGAAAATATCATTAATATTATTTATAATAATATAATAATTTCAGTCGACTGTTGACCCCGTCTTTACATCACTAACTGACTGGAAGGTGGAATGTCAATCACAAATCAAACTGTCCAATCAGAGGGCATCGTTGCCATGGCAGCAGGTTGTAGGGAGTAGTTTTAATCCTCTGGGGTTCCCAAAGAAAAACTCACACTTAGACCCCCACAGGTTCCTTCAGACAAAGTATAAAAATCATTTAATTTAAATATTCATTTCCACTTTCAAAGCTTAGATTTTTTTAATCAAAGATTTTTTTTAAATTTTTATGTCATTTTTGTCATACTAGTACCATATATATCTACAAGACAAACAAAAATATGAATTATGAAGTGCTATTTAGTGCACTTCTTTTGGATTATATCATCCAAGTTGGGGTTGGGGGCATTTCTGTTTTCATGCATCTGTGCGTGGAGCCCGCGCAGTGGCTTTTGACTTCTCTTGCTTTCAATCTTTTTGGTGATTGTTTTTGTGTTTGAATGATTTTGTTGTGGTTCTAGCTCCTTTTTTCCCTTTCTTATCTGTAATGTAACCAGTAAAGAGTCCAAGTCTTCTTTACTGGTTTTCATCTAGGATACCATGTCCGTCTGATCCAGTAAAAACTGAAACAACTCGTTAAATCACACCTTTTTCTAAAGCTTTGAAACACTTTAGTTTATATTTGTTATCAAAGTTCTTGTTGACCTGAAAAAGTTCGTAAAGCCACTCACACATCCTCTGTACAGAAATACATGCGGTCTGTGGTATTTCTGTAAAAGCACTGCAGATGATTTCGGCTGGCAGCTCTGCTGTGATTGGGTATTATAGACTCTGATACAAAGTCAACATATAATCCAATGAGATGTTTAGATTTTATCAGGCTGATTTCAGGGGAATGCTTCTGTTTTTGTTGTAATCCACTTAGTATGCATGAGCATTGTTTGTAGGATTTACCGAGTGTCAGTCATTGGATCTGTGGTCAGAACAGACGGATGGTGCATTGTTAAGTGGCTTTACTGTGGTCCGATTCCCCAGGACGCTCTGCTCGACCGATCCCAGGCTTGGAACACTCAACACATCCTCATCTGCTGCGTTTGCTTGGGAGACAACAGTGAGGATGCAGATGAGATTATCCAGTGTGACAACTGTGGGGTGACTGTGCATGAAGGTAAGCTGGTTCACTACAGCACCGTATCAGTAGAAGCTGGGCTGGAACAGATTCAAGATGAAACCAGTCACGACTGCAAACCCTGCAAATCTGAAATAAAGATAAATGGCTCATCCAGAGCAAAGGCCAGAACGAGCCGGATGTCATGACTGGGTTTCAGTCACATGACTTTTACAGGCCAACACATTTAGGTCTGGTTTACACGCCTCTGCGTCGTCCATTACTTTCACCTCGTCGGGCATCATCCCTCACATATACTACTCCCAAAAAAATAAAGGGAACACTTAAACAACACATCTTAGATCTTTCATGTTTTTGAGCAGCGTGTAATGGTAGTAAAGAACTTGTGTAAGTGTTTCCTCATATTCCAACACAGTAATTCTGTTGTGGCAAAATCATTGAAGAGTAAAGAAGATGAAGTGATTTCTATTTTATCCGAAACATGCTTTGATTTAGCTAATACTGAAATGTTTCTAGCTATTCTTGTTTGTATATATTTCATATGAATCCTGTGATGACTGAGTTTCCCGTGAGGAAGTGTTAACAGGAAGTTGTTCCTGTGAGGTGTGTTTTAATGAAGTCAGGCTGCAGGAGTCTGTGTTTTTGTTTACAGCATATCAAGAATGCCGGCAAAGCGACCCACTAATTGACATTGATGACTGTTTTGGCTTTTTAATTAATTGTGTGTGTGTGTTTGGGCGTATCTGCCACACTGATAAAAGCACGGTGACATTTAAATGTTCTGCAGAGGCACAGTTTTTTAAGATATCTTTGAATGCATTTAGTCAGGGTTACAGTGAGTTACTGAGCACCTACCATTAAACCTCTGGGCTGCCACACTGTTTACTGCTGGACATGAAACTTTATAGACAAAATATAGATGCACCTTTTCTGACCAGTCCAACCAGCTCCAATATTTGAAGTTTCTATTCAGTTTTTATCCTTCAAGGCCTTTTACATGACCATCAAAATCCAATATCTGGGAGTAATCAGATTACTGTAAAAATCTGATCTGACATGCACTTCTGAAACTCGATATTCTAAAAACATTACATTACTTTCTCCAGTCCATGATTGGGTTTCTACGTACGAAGAGATGGAACGTAACCTGTTACTTCCTCTGTTGAAGATGGCGGCGCGTCGTCTTAGCGTTAGCTGCTAACGTCTGAGTGATGAGCGGCAGAATATAAATGTTTTACTTGGTTTGGAGTCCAGCTTCCTGCTGCTGAACGTCATCATGTCTGTCTTTTGTGCTCGGCTCACGTCGAAGCTTCAGGTCCGTCTTTGTAACGGAAGACGTTGAAAAGAACGAAGTGACACAGGTTTCTTGCACATGCACAGATGTAAGAAAAGGAAATAAATCGAATATACAGGTTTATATGCACTTAAACATCAGAATATTGGGGAGTAATCCGATTTCTCATCAGATAGCAGCCATTAAAAGATACTCAGATTACTCTGTTTACACGATCACTTGAATAATCTGATAACCCCAAACAGAATTTTATTATGTGCACGTAAACGGGTTTGATTTCTCCCTTTCTCCTACATGCACGTAGACCCGTAAATCTAATCAATTTAATTTATTTAGTTCTTTCTACATCCTCACAAAACCACTGCGCTGCAGTCACAACGTGAGTGGAACAAAGAAGAAGAAAACCACGATGGTGTGAAGCAGCAGGAAGTATGAACAAAGAAAAACATTCCCACGTAGACATGGCTGGGTCCAGATGTGCACCTTCCCTACATAGGGCCCTACGTAGGGGTCACGCCATTCTGTAGGGGTGTCCGAATGTCCAGAGGGAAAAATGTAGTGCACTCAAAATTACCCACAATGCATCTTAAAAAGTAGTGAGGATCAATGCTCACTAGACGGGTCAATATAGACCACAATGCACTGCAGGTAGGAGCTAACGTGATGTTTTGCTAATGTAACAAGCAGCATTCTCCCATCCGTCTTCTTACCTGCCGTCGTTTTGTTATTTTTATGATTATTAGTTTAATTCGTAGAAGATGTTAAATTTAGAACTGGCACCGTTTCTCAAAGCAGGTTGAATAAACCAGAAACCATCATTTCATACGAGTAGATCTGCAACGCAGAAAGAATAAAATACAATATAAAGACTTAATATGTTTTCAGAGTTTGGATTTGATTCACGGGCGTCGGGTTGCCGTGGTGACAGCTGGTAGTCACGTGATCCGTAGTGCAGCCCTATGTAGTGAATGAGGGGTTAGGATGGACACAGCCGAGGCTGCAGCTTATTAGCAGCTAATGCTAAGGCCACGCCCACATAGCAAAAAATGTTTGGCTCAAATTCAGCCTTGACTAAACGGTGTGTGGCGGCCGAACCTCAGTCACATGACCAGCGCATGCAGCCCACAAGGACATTACCCCGAGGACGGCTCCAGGGTCCACTTCTGGCCCATAAAATACGTCCAGGCCAACTGCTGACATCTGGACCACGTCTGGGCCACATCTGGACCACGTGTGGACCACATCTGGGCCACATCTGGACCACGTGTGGACCATGTCTGGACTACGTGTGGACCACATCTGGGCCACATCTGGACCACAAGTGGGCCACATCTGGGCCACATCTGGACCACGTGTGGACCACATCTGGGCCACATCTGGACCACGTGTGGACCACATCTGGGCCACATCTGGGCCACATCTGGACCACGTGTGGACCACATCTGGACCACAAGTGGGCCACGTGTGGACCACATCTGGGCCACGTGTGGACCACGTGTGGGCCACATCTGGACTACATCTGGGCCACATCTGGGCCATGTCTGGACCACGTGTGGACCACATCTGGACCACAAGTGGGCCACATCTGGACCACGTGTGGGCCACATCTGGGCCACATCTGGGCCATGTCTGGGCCACATCTGGACTACATCTGGGCCACATCTGGGCCATGTCTGGACCACATGTGGCCCACACAACACAGTGCCATAACCGAGCCATAGGAGCCAAAAGTGTCCCAGATATGGACGGGAAGTAATAACTGGAAGTTCGGTTACTACGTACCAACTCTGAAGGAAATCTGACGATGGACTGGTATGTAACCAGGGTTACATTTACATGTAGATGGATCAGATCTGATTATTACAGTAATCTGATTACTCCCAGTTGTTTGAGGTTGATGTAAACGGGCTCATCGTCATGTTGGAGATGATCTGAGCTTTGTGACATGGTGCATCATCCTGCTGGAAGTAGCCATCAGAAGATGCTCCACTGGGCTCAGAAAGGGATGGACATGGTCAGCTACAATACTCAGGTAGGCTGTGCTGGTTAAACCAGGCCATGTTGGTACTAAGGGGCCCAAAGTGGGCCAAGAACCCCCCCACACACACACACACCATCCTATCTAATAGCAAAAGGTTAGAAAGCTGTTTGAAACCGAGCCTTTGGTCTGAATGGGTTCAGGTTTGATGTTTCTGGTGTTTGAATCCTAAATGAATGAGGGTTAAAAGTCAGGATCTGGTGTACAGGACAACAACCAACAACTCCTGTCATTGATCAAATCCCTAAACAGTCAACTTTTTTCAGCAAAGTTACATATTTAGAATTATTTTTTCATGAAAATAATCCCTTCATGCCTCAAAGTGACTAGATATAATGCTACACCTTCGCCTCAGTATGCATAGATCTATGAATATGCAAATTGGTCCCAGTCTCTTATCTCCACCTTCCCCTGTGCTGCTCGCCTGCAGCTGGAGCTGCTGCTCATCTCCTCCTCTCCTCAAACACTGGAAAACTGCTCCATGCTACACAGCAGCAAGTTCTATTACTGGAGCAATTCAGGTGTGTTCGAAGCAGACAGAAGAAGAAGAAGACGACGGTCTTTCCACCCCAACTTACCCAACGTGTCCTTCGTTCTCACTAAACCGCCTGGCGGGGACGATTTCTACAATCCATCCAACACGAGGTCGCAGTAAATGCTGTTAAAATACTTTATACCACGGTCCGTGAGCATTGTTATGCCAACTGCCGTTTGTTATTGTCGTGTGTACGCACACGTAGTTCGGCAAGTTAAATCGCAGCTGTATCACTCCGTTATGGGCGTCACCATAGCAACGCGTTAATGAACTGGTTCAGATCAGCTGGCTTTTGACAGGTGAACGAGAGAATCACGCTGCAGTACATCGAGTCAAACATAAAATAGTTCCTGTACTTCAGCGTAGTTAGCAAGTTTTGTGGAAAAAATAAACATTTGTTATGAAATGTTTACTGTTTGGGTGCATGGTATAAGATGATTAAACAACTTGGACCCGGGCATTAAGTTAACGCCCGACCAGGTGTTCATTATCAGAAACTAATGGACGACGCGGAGGCGTGAACCGGTTGCTTCCATGAAGTCCATTAAGTTCTGATAATGGACACCTGGGAGGACATTATCCTGCTTTATACCAGGGTCACTTACTAAGGAAATGAATATTAAATCAATTATTAACATGTTAATGTTGTTTTTACCGTTAGAATCGTACGTTTTTCACAAGAAGCGGCTGAGCGACTATTTAACATCTCTTGTTGAGACGTGTTGCCATGGTAACCGGCTCTGGCCGCAGCTCCTGCAGCTCGGTCGGCCGCAGCTGTCATATTATTGCAAGAAATGGCCGTTGATGGTGAAATGTGATAGAGATACAGGCGTGTCCATCATAGAGGCGTCTGAAGGACGGAAGTTTGTTTATTCTGACCACTGCTGGTCGGGACGACAACATGTTGCTCCATCCTCGTCTCTCCTGGACTGACGGAGGCCAGTAAGCCTGCAGGCTGCTTTCACAGCGATGCCCCGTCACAGCGGTGCGTCTCCACATCCACCACACAGGTTGAAGGAAACTCTGAAATCACTCATGTTTGTCTGGACAAACTGTGAAATAATCTCCCGACGGTCTAAACCAGCTCACGTTCCCTAGTGGGTGAACAATCCAACGCTGGTGAATTCTGCTTCACAGCCGACATCGAAGGGTCAAAAAGCGACGTTGCTGTATGTTCTGACTTTCTGTTGCCACGGTTACCAACTAGCATTTTAGCCAGCGCAATAATTTAGAACAATCAGGCTGTTTGACTGGGACTTTTTTAACTGGTGTCCTGTAACACTTTTTAACGGACACCCTGCAGCCAATCAGAATCGAGTATTCACCCAGACCACTTCGCTTCGCTTCGGTTCTAGACTCCACGCCATGCATTAAAAGCGTGTAATGCATGGGTCCTCGTTGTTTAATCCTTACTTATATCAACATTACAGGTAAAATTTATCTTCCATCAGATTATAAAATATTCTTTATATTTATCTTTTATAGCACAAACAGGAAAGTTAGCATCTTTACTATAATGTCCAAAAAAGGGAACCAAATATTAAACATGGATGTTTTATAACAGAAGCTGTGAGCTGCATTCATTTGGGGTCTCCTGGCTTCGTGTATCAGATGGAGAGAGAGATTCTTCAGGTCAACACACCTCCAACTCTTACATCAATAAAGAACTAAAATGATTAAAATCCGTGTTTCTGATAGAAGGAGATGGTATCAGTGGACTGGAGGTCCAGGAGGAAGGAGGATGACTTTACAACCTTCACGATTCCCTTTGCTCATGGGTTGGTTTTATGTTGAAGCAGGTTGTTGGTTCTAGTTTATTCTGAACATTTGGCCGCCATGTTTCTGGTCCTGGTCCTGATGGAGGTTTTCCTTCCTGGTCCTGGTCCTGATGGAGGTTTTCCTCCCTGGTTCTGGTCCCGATGGAGGTTTTCCTCCCTGGTCCTGGTCCTGATGGAGGTTTTCCT
>JAOXYM010000018.1:1302124-1317291 GCA_028567055.1 Leptatherina wallacei
ATCGATTTCAATTGATGTAATTGATAAGTCCATGTGAAAAAAAAAAAAGTTACACGAAGTGACACCCTCGCTTTAAGATGCACTTAATTCATTTTGGGGAATGTCATTACAGACAGGAGGCTGAAGAAATAAGCCCCACCCTGAAGGGGTTAAAGGATCGAGTCATACGTTACAGTTTAATGGCTGTAAACAAAAACACCTGTACTAGGACTTTCTTACAGAAGCTGCCTTTTGTGGCTCGACTTTCCCGATGTACTGATCCCACACACAAGAAGTTCTGTTAGCTTAAACGTTCATATAAACCACGTAGAGGAAGCCGAGGATCACAACTCCAAACATCCAAACCCTGGGCTTCTGACCTGATGCCAACTCAGCTCCAGGTCTCCATTTTTGCTGGAAGGAAAAACACGTACCTGGTGCGAGTTTGCTGTGGCTTTGCCATTTGCTGATGACGTGGTGACTGCAGCGCTCGGCTTGGAGCTGGAAGCCATGGCAGCTACTTTAGGAGTAAATCTGGGAACGGAGGGTTTCTCTTCGGGGTTGTCTTTGGGGATGTTGGCATGGCTCAGGTCATCTTCCCAGGATCCAATGGTGGCAGCCAGGTTTGCCAGGCGACCTTTTCGCCCGAGAGGAGTTTCTGAGGAGGTGGAGGGTGCGGCGGGTGGCTGGACGTCAGCCTGCCTCAGCAGGGACAGAGGGGGGCAGTCTGGTGCTGCATCAGCATCAGAACCTCCTGAGAAGGTAGAAGCATGGATCATCAGTGATGAGGAAAACCACGAGACAAGTAAAGACAGGTTAAAAAAAAAAAATAACATTGATCAATTTTTTAAACAAAAGAAAATAGATTTAAAAATCATGAAACAAAAAAACACGATATTTATGTGAATCAATTTTTTCTCCCACCCCAACTAGTTTCCATAGCAACAGCCAAGGTAGGTGAGGGAAACTTTACCATCTTGGTTAACAAACCGCAACTACAGAAGTGTGTTGTATTCATTAAAAAAAGAAAATTAAAAAAAAGTAAAATATTTTGACTAAATTTATTAAATAAATTGACACAAAAATTGAGATACTTTTTATTTCTGCAATTATGACGACGGATGTCCACCATGGTGAGGAGGAGGCATCTGCAGTACTGGAAGCTTGACGACAGCGACCTCTCAGAAGTAGAGTCAGAGATGGGCTGCGAGAGAATAACGACCCTGCGTATGAGTGACAACTGAAAAGCCCTAAAAGCGACTATGACCACGTCAGAAACTGGACCAGCGCTTTGGCAGCAGGGGTGACCAGCAACCAAAGGGCTCCAGGCTGGGATTCGAACCTGCGCCTAGTCTGTATACAAGCAGTCGTACAGTAGTTCTGTGGACATGGACTGATATTTCCCCACGGACCTGCAGCTCAAACATTCGGGGGAAGTGGGTGTGATGGAGGCTGCTCTCCTTCTCTGACAACGCTTCTCTTTGTTTGTAACACTTCACTGAAAACAGAGGCAGCTGTTTTATTTCTCTAGAAACACTTGGAGCAGCGTTTCTTCATTTCTGGGACAACTTTGGTGTCTGTGGTCTCTGAGCCATGGCTTTCTGGGGGAAACGCGAGTCCTGCCAGGTCAGGCGACGTCGCGCAGACAGGAGGCCGCATCGGCCAGAAAACGCTTTTCTTCTTTATTTGGAAAAAACTATGTGATTAGTAAGGAAAGCAGATCTCAGCCTCATGTGAGCAAATTCCCCCATAATCCACATTTTACACCAGATTCTAGTTTTATTGTCAAATTCCGTAATTCCGTCTGTGTTTTCCACAACGTTGGAAATCATAAAGCCCCTATGTTAGATACTAGATGACATATTTATCTTTTTATTCATCTACATGAATATATCATGGACCTTAGGATCTGATAAATTCAGAAAAACTGAATGGAATTTCATATATTTGTTTATTAAGAATTATTTCAGTACTTTTTGTTGTTATTAACCAATAACCCATAGACAACCACCCAGCGACAGGTGTTTTAAAAACTTGAACAATAACAGATTCAAATCTTAAAATAATAATAATAATAAATCTAAAGAACCTTTGACAGGAAGTGACCTTGGCTTCGTTCTGATCATTGTAAAACTTCCCTGTTTGTTTACGTCTTGACGACGGCAAACTAAGTCACATGATCTTCCAGCGGAAGCCAGAACCGACTCACCGTCTCCATCCCAGCGCTTCCTCTGCTCCGCCAGCCTCTGCAGCCGGGATTTCATACCAGCAGCAGGAGGAGCAGGATCCACCACCAGGTCCTCTTTGCTGCTTTGCAAGGCTGACCCGGTGGCCGCTGTCTGTGCCTCTGTGCTGCAGGGAGGATCAGGACCAGGGCTGATGGCCATCTTCTCTGGTTCTGGTTCTTTCAGCTGGACGACGGGCCGTGTTGAATTCTTCTCGAGGGATGAAGAAGATCGAACGCTGGACGGACCTGCTGGGGGTTTTTTGTTCGTGGGAGGGTCGGACAGCACAGAAGCCACGGGTCGTGCGATCATTGGCTCCCGGTTCTCCTCGTCTGCTGTGGGCTGGCCGTTCTCCTCCGAGCACCGGCGCTTTGAAGGGCAAGGTTTGGAGGACGCCTGTGGGACTGGACGCAGGTGACGAGGAAACATCAGCGAACAGTTCAGGAGGAGATGGATACGAGATAAAAAACGTGGTCTTACCTTTATCGATGACGGACTCAGCGGTCACACTGTTGGTGTCGGCCAGCGGTTCTCTGGGCCTTTTGGCCATCTGTCTGTTGGCTGCATTCGGTCTCTCAGCCATTTTCTTCTGGAGATTTTCTCTGCGGGCGCGGGTCCGCTCCAACAGTTTCTAGTTTACCAAACAGAGAGAAAGAGAAGATGACAAGGTCATACATACGGAGGACAGACTAAACAAAAACCCTGCTGTATGCTGCTCGTTAGATCGTCTATGATGGTGTTCAGCCAGCTGAGAGAGAGCTGCACACGGAGAACATGAATCACATCCCAAGTGAAAATATCCGCAGTATTGGCATCTAACCTGCTGAACCACGACTACTTCTACAGGAATGTGGATGAAAGAGTTTTCATTGATGAAAGGGGCCAGAAATCCTGACTGAATGGCACACAAGCGCTTGTATTTAATTAAAATTCCCCATAACATCATAATGTGATAGATATGAGATGCACGAATGAAAAATTCTTTATTAATGCCTGAGGGTAATTGCACAAATTAATTGGCGTTAAACTTATGGGCCCTCATATCTTTCGGATTCGTTTTAACGGCACATTGACATTTATTATCTACATTCCTGGAGTTGGACTTTACGGCAGCGGGTCCCACCCTAGCAACTGGTTGTCAACACACTGGCGGCTTTGAACGCGCATCATGGCTGATTCAGCAAAAAAAAAGAGGACATTATCAGAAGAAGAGAGGAAAAGAGATGAAAGGACAGGGTAAGAGATAAGATAATAGTCAACTTCGGACCGACTTCTACTGTCTGAAGAGATCTTAGAGAAGAGACAGGGTGAAGATGGATGCCACGTTATCTGTTGATAGGGAGCGCCTTAAGAGAGAAAACCTGGCAAAGTTCAGTAGTGCCGCTTTAAGATTGTTGGTAACTTTGTCCACAGCCAAAAAGTGACCAAAATAGGTCGAGTTCAAAGTGTTTACTGAGTGATGTGCTTTCAAAGGACTTCAAGATCCAAATTTCCTAACATCACATGACTCAGTGATCAATACAATATTCACCATCATCAGGCTTCGACTGGGAGCAGCAGCATAAATACAAGGATTCAGGAAGATCTGCAGAACCCGGGGGGGGGGCTTAGTTGCTAACTCAAACTTCTGCCCTCGACTCAGAATATCCTTATAGTTACACCCTCCGCTGGGTGACCTGCAATTGTTTTGTGGTTCTTAAAAATTACCCAACTTTCCATATAATTGCTGGATATCTGCAGGACAAAAAAAAGAAAAGGGGGGTAAAAAATGCTGGACCAACCCACATCACCCTGTCTGTTTTTGCCTCAACAAATAGCCCATCACACTCAAAACAGTCCTTCCCCACCAGTCATAAAAAAAAAGCCTTCTTCTTTCTGGTCTCCTTCCTCTTTTCTTCATGTTGCATCCCTCCTCCCCGAGTCTAACTAATGGCCTGTCCTCAATCTGATTTACTGAGCAGGTCCCAACACATTCCTGTCTCTGTACCGCAGACCTCCAGGCAGTGTGGAAAAAATAACAGCATTCCTCAGGAATGAGCCACGCCTGCTTCAAGCTTTCCAAATGTCAGACTCTACTGGACAGTTAGCAGACACGCATTCATGGTTTATCTGTAATGGCAGGCATAGGAGGGGGAAAACAGAAAGAAAGTGAGGGGAAATAATGGAAATGTACCAGTACTGGCACACATACCTTCGCCTTAAATGGAGACTGATACACATAACGTTACGTTTTATGGACCATGGTGCTTATTTTTTAACGATTTAAAGTCAATAACTCACCAACCGACCACATCTTTTATATCAACGATTTGTATTATAGTAATAATTTTTAATTATAATAACACAATAACACGTATAAGACAAAGAATGACACGTGACACTTTTCATTAGCTTAAGCGTTCAGAAATAAAATTATAAAGAAGATAACATTACTGTATGTTATAATTATTTTACGTAAAAATAGTCTAAAGGTGACCATGTTGCCTCTTTACTGTTTCCCGGAAGAAATCATAGAAAACGAAAAAGTAACGTTTGTGTTGTTAGCATTAGCAGGTAACGTTAGCAAAGGTATTTTTGACACATTCTTACCTTCGGTAGATAATTTCATTAGCTTAACGACTCACCTCAGTAAATGGATCCATTCTGGATACTTTATACCCACTGGAGGAATATAAAAAAAAGGAAGCTAATTATGTTTAAAGTCTCGTGAACTGAGAGCGTGAACAGAAACAGGGCGTCTGCCTCTGACTTCTCTCCTCGGCTTCTCTGCACAAAACAGTTTCTGTTCAAATTTGAATTTCAGCGCTGCGCCTACTGCGCAGACTCCAACAGTTGACTGAAGCCTGAGAACCAATCAGACACAACAAGGTAGGCGTTATGATTCGTCAGCCAATTACAGCCTGCGTATTTTCCTGAAAACCAATCAGAATCAAGTAAACTAGGCTCTACGATTTTTTTAATCTTTAATTTATGGCCAGTTACAGTCCGGTTACATACACATACGTATGTATGTATATATATATACATATGTATGTATGTATATATATATATATATATACATAAGAAATATTTAGAATATTTAGAAGAAAAAAGACAATAAGGAATCTTAAAAAAATATTCAAATTTTTCTGAATACTTGACATGCACTAAAACAGTAACTGGTAGCTGTTTTTTATTATAATCATACCTCCATATAATGTCTCTACACTTTATACTGACTGATGCAGTACTGTTCCAGTAAATGCTGATGTTTAATATCATCACCTTTCCAATCAATTAGTATTGGTTCCTTGGCATTTGTGAGGAGATTACTCACTCAGCTTATAAAAACTAAGAGAATAAATTGCTTTAATTCTCACAGTTAGAAACCTACATTAAACAAATAAACATCACCATAATAACTACATCTAGTATCAGTATACTCTGACATTTTTCTGAATGGAATTATGAGGTTTTGGGTAATTTTATTACACACAGATATCAGCTGTGCCACAATTTGAGGGACCGGATCCTTTAAATCAGGCATGTCCAAAGTCTGGCCCGGGGGCCAAATGTGGCCCGTGTTCAAATTTCCAACGGCCCACAGCTTATGTCATAAAAGCAATGATATGCGGTAAAGTATAAAATATGCATGTACAAAAACACCATTTTTGATTTCACCAGGAGATAGCAGTAGACTTTTGGGTGCACTTTCACCTGCACCACATCTGACCATCAAAATCTCAGTGAATTGATTTTTTGTGACAATCTAAACCAAAGGTTTTAATCTGCAACGAGTCTTTCCAGTCCATGTATCATTTGTTTCTTTGTTTTTTAATTGACAATCAAACCAGGTCTCATAAACTGTCACATTAAAAATATAAATCAAATTTGGTCTGACACCCCATCTTTCCATTTCTTACTTTTTACTTTTTGACATCTGATTCAAAATCAAAAAGCATTTCCTCCATTTTTGAAGTTAAATTAAAAAGCCAAAGGAGTGATACAAGGATTTCTTTTGTACTTCTGAATAATACAACTGTTCGTATTATTTTCCTTTTCACATGTTTTGACTTTAGAAGTTTACTGTGAGGATTTAATAGTGAATAACATGTAATGTTTCAAATGAACCTAGATGTGTTAAATCTTCTCAAAAAAAAATTCAAACATTCTCTTTAATAATTTTATGTGATCTCTTAAATATAAAAAACAGAGAAATGCCATTTTCAATAAAAATGTTATAAATTGTTTTAGGTTAATGGTTCAAAGAATGTCGGGCTAAATGGTCGGCCCCCGCAAATTTTTATTAGCCAAATCTGGCCCTCTTTGCAAAAAGTTTGGACACCCCTGGTTTAGAGCGAGTAGTGTCCATTGTTTCACACTGGATTTTTGGCCGTTATTAGGGCAGCATCCGGGTACTTTAAGAAAACTTAATTTTAGCTTAAACATAATGTTCAAAAGGGCGCAAGTGTGCTCATTGAGACATACCATTAGCTTCACTTAATCCATACAGTTACGTTTGAACACCAAAAAACAAGATGGCTGCAGCCAAATGGCAAATTCTAGACGTCAAAACAGGAGAACACAAATCAACATCATATCAAGCTGACTCTTACCTATTTTACATTTTCTACGCTACGACTACTTTTTATTCAGAATAACGGGAGGACATAAGTCGGGGCCTTGGCTGGATTTGAACAGAAATTTTTCAGTTTGTAAATAACTTGTGGGTGAATAAACTTTTAGCAGATTTTAGATCACTTATAGGAAAATAAATAATGTAATTAAATAAAAAAGAGGGAGAGTGAGTGATTATGTTGCTTAGTAACAGCTGGAGGTGTAAAAAAAAAGAAAAAGAAAAAACTGTTAGGAAATGTTATTTCGGTAAAGTTTTCTCTGCTGCATTACAATGAAAAGAAAAAACCTTTTATCATTCCATGACCCCATAAGATGCAGAAAACTGATCCATTGAGAACATTTACAAATTCACAACAAAAACTACTAAAAAGAAAGAAAAAAACGAAAAATAGGCTAGAAGAAAACCCTCCACACAAAGATCTCCATCTCAACAACAGCCTTTTTACAGTTTGTGGGAGGCATTGCTCAACAATGTGTCCTGCTGTGTCCGCAGCAGGATACTAATCAGAGATCTCCAGGGAACTGACTCTCTCCACATGAATCACAGATGACTTTTACAAGACGTCCCCCTGGTCTTGTGGAGTCGGCATCCATTTCATCAGCAATGCCAACATGTTTCAGTTTACTCCCACATCCGTTCTGCTTCTCTCATCTCCTACAAACTTTCTGCGTTCAGGATGTCCCACTGTGGCCTCAGTAAGCATGTCTCGTACAGGAAACACTGGCACGGAGAGTCTGTGGAAAACTCCACTGGAACAAAACAGCTGAACTCTGATAGTGATATTTGTAGTTATGGAGAACAAAAATCGATTTCAGACGAGAATAATTTTTCTTTTATTCTACAAATCCTTCAATCACATTTTTGCAACATGACATTCTGAAAAAAAACTGTCTGAAATGCCACCATTTGTCCGCAATATGTTCACAAATCCATAAATCCAAAAGCACTTTTCTCTGTGAAGTGTGATTCTCTGTAGAAAACTGAGAGGCCAAAGCAGCTTGTGTGGATACAACTCTGAGTTTCCCACACATAGACCAATGTGTGGCACAGCGCCACAGGATCAACTCCAAGCACCACAGATTCTGTGGGCCGCCTCTGCCACATTGTTAGCACCACGCCTTCAAAATGCCGAGAATCAAATCGTTTCACATGGACGTCAATATTTCTTGGGTGGGAAATGTTCTCCAGGAACATTTTTTACTATATTGCTTAAAATCCCCTTCACACCCCAATTGCAGCCAATTAATGAAATGCTCTAACACAAAAATAAAATATTCTAGTCACCTGTGGAATAGACAGGACTGAATTAACACCATCCAATCCATCAAAATGTCTTAATCAATCATAAAAAAAAATTAACAATCGATTTTCGATTAATCATTAATATTTTTATATCAAAATTTTGTATTTATAGGCCATATTAAAATTCAGTGAAAGAAGAAAAAACTCAGAGTGTTTCCTCATTTAGATCTTTACTACAAGATTAACCACTCCAAGGCAGTTTAACGGGATTCATTCGATGGTTACACTCGAAAATATGCGCTTACATAAAACTTTCGCACCAGTCTAAAGATGCATTAGTTTTATTGATTAAAAAATCATGTCATCTATTAAATTGTTAATGATCGATTGATCGATTAATTATGCCCATCCGTAGTCTATATCAATTCGGAAACGGAAACCTGTTTTGGAAGAGGTTACTGCCAAGAAAACAGCTGAAGGGGAGCAGAGCAAGAGCAGAGTGTGCATAGGTGGTGTCAACTGAAGCAACAGAGAGGGCTACAAAGTGATGCCATGGTGCCCCTATTTCTACTTGATAGGTAAGATAACATAATGTCTTTGTGACTTTTGGAGAAAACAATTGATGCTGCTCAGCGCTCGTGAACCCTTGTGATCAAGCATTGTGCGTTCCTGTGCTCTGAGGCATGGCTTCGGTGGGAAATCTGAAGAAAAGGGTTTGGACTTTTGAATTGTGCATTTTCAAAATTTAGTTTGCTTGGACCGTTTTTCCAGGATCTCCTACCCTACCGTTGCCGCCTCCAGAAGTGCAATATAAAGGCATGAATTACTGTCTTCAGCTGCTGCCTCGAAAGAAAAGGTTTAACCTTCGCCAGTCTCCTCAAATAATAAAAGTTTGACTTGACTGTAGCATTAATTTGACAGTCCAATTTAAAATCCCTGTCCATTTTAACACCAAGATTTATAACTGTGGGTTTGAAATAGTTTGCTGGGGAGCCAAGCTCCGCTGGAGGGGTCTCACCTGAGCGACAAGGTCTAAACACAATTACTTCAATCTTCCTTTCGTTGAAGTTAAAAAAGTTAATGACCATCCATATTTTAATATCCTCAAGGCAATCTAAAATAGGTTTAATTAACCAGGTACCTTTTCGTGCTAATGGCATGTAGATCTGGAAGTCATCTGCATAAAAATGGAAAGAAATGCCATGTTTTCTGAGAATGGACCCTAGGGGAAGAATATATAATGAAAAAAGCTATGGCCCCAAAATTGAACCCTGAGGGACCCCACAAGACAGAGGTGCAGAGCGGGATTCATATTCAGCTATTTTTACAGAGAACGTTCGATTAGCCAAATAGGACCTAAACCACTCCAGGGCAGTGCCACAAATGCCTACTTGGTGTTGTAAGGGCGAGATTAAAATGCTGTGGTCAACTGTATTCTGTTCCTAGAAGAACCAAATCCCCCTTCAATTCTAACTTCCAGCTCAGTTATTCCAGTTTCCAGTGCTCCACATTCTTCTGCAGCTGCTGCAGAATCACCTTTCAGCTGTTTGGGTTTCAGTGTACTTCTTGATGCAGGGACACTTATTCCTACAAGGTCCAGTATGTTGTTAAAAACTAGCATGGATCCATCTCTGCATACGGCTCTTGCTTCCACTTTATCTGATCCAGAACGCCAGGAATCTAAAACCACAACAGAGGAAAATCCTGTCCAGTCAGAATAACCTGTGGCTGAAATAGGCAGAAAAGATCATATTTGCTGAACAAATATTAAAACCAGTTTTAATGAAAATTGATGTAGTTTTAGAAAAAGGTCAGGGACCAGCAATGCTTCATGATTTTATTTGACAAAGTTATTGAATATGCAAATTTTCATAGTTTTTTGCAATTTATTCCCTGAATGTCACAGAATCTAAAAATTCCCACTAAAATAGGCAAAAATTACGGTAAAAACTTAATTTTGATTTCAATTCTCAACATGAAACTTAAACGACAGGTTTTGCTCCAACATAAAGTCCAAGGGCCTCATTTATCAACCGAGTGAACGTACAAAAGTGTGCTTAATGTGTGCGTACGAGCATTCCCACGCAAAGTATGGGATTTATCAACTTAAATACTTGTGCTTAGAAAATGTGTCAATTTAGAGAGGAAACCGTGTAAACTAATTTTGTAATTGTTTGGAGCCGGAATCTAAATCAAAATTTGATATACAGTATTGCACAGGCTCTATTTTAGAGCATTCCCTGCTGCATTTCATGCAGATAACCTGCTGTAAAGTGCCTGTCTAAATAACAAAAATAGAGAAAATCTGGACCTAATACCAAGTTTCCTTGTCTTCACATGTGAAAAAACATTAATCAATGCAATTGTTGTAAATACCCATCAAAAGGGCATTTCTGAGAAAAAGTCGGATGAACCAACTGACCTTCATTAGTATGAGCATTGACTTTACATTAGTTGACACTGTGGTAAAATGTCAGTGCATGAGTTAATTAATTACTGTTTCCCAGAATATAATTTGAAAAATCTGATTTGTTTGTGGAAGATAAAAAAAAAAGTTTGCAACTCCTAAAGCATTTCTCTCTTTTACTTTGAATGCACTGATGCACAAATGCGACTATTCCACCGTCACATGCGCTCAGCTGCTTTGCTCCAATAATATTTTCACACAAACAAAGAGGCTGACAGGAATCTGAGAATATTAAGACTGAAAACGAGGAACGAAGCACAAACCTGTGGCTGTCTGTCTCGATGATAACAAGGTCTGTGTAGCCCACAAGTAATGACATCCTCACTGCACTTCCTTTACCATTTCACACTCACAGATCTGACAAGCACCTTTTCACCAACAACGGATGTTTTTATGTAAGAATGAACAACATGTACCAGAAAACTCACCTAATGAACTCCTGATTTCCATCTAACATGCCTAATCAGTCAGTTGTCAGCATCTAAATGGCCTCTTTGCTTCAGAGACAAAGGTCTGTGCTCTGTTCCGTCTCCTTTAATGAGTCCCCTCATCCACTTTCCATTAATCTACTCAAACATAAAATCACTTTACATAAGCAAACTCAGCGCAGTGCACAACTGTTTACTTAACATTTTCCAGTAACTTGTACCGTGGCCTGGGTGGAGGGGGGAGGGGACTATTACAGTCAGCTAGAGGATGTCATCAATTGAATTTAATGCACAACATAAGAGGACAACTCTGCTGTTCAACATATTTCCGAATGAAAGTAGCTGCAGTGCTAAACAGTACAGTGAAATTTACAGTATGTCTCCTTCAGTGATGGCTTCACCGTTTCCTGAACTCGTACAAAACAGCATACACGCAGCAACCCAACACAATGATATGCCATGTTTATTGACTGGTTCCAGAAACTAAATGGTCTCTCAGAGGTTACCAGGGAAACAGAAGTACAACCAGCACAAGAGTCTGTTAATATCCCATCATAAATGGGAGCATTTCTTTGACTGGTTCATAATTTATTGACAATACATTAAAAAAAAAATTGTTTCTTTTCAGCTCCACATGTCATGAGTGAACCTCCATGAATCAATGGTTGCATAGTTCATGGTATGGGTGCAACAGGAAGCTGGGCCAACATACATATCCTCCCAGTAGCCAGGTGGGATCTCCCCAGAGATCCTTCAGATCAACACCTGTCAGAGCAAGAGACGAGGCTGAGGCGTTCAGGGCACTGAATCCAAAGAATAAGAGGAAAGGAAAAGCACTGCTGGTCAGAGAACCTGAGGCTCAGAGGCTTAGCTAGAGTATGTCATCCTCCTGGGATGCCACAATGTTTATTACAGCCAACAATACTAATGGGATGCAAGCCCCAACCCTCATAATGAAGATAAAGGGAGAGAAATTGGGAAGCACAGAAAAAGGCAAAGGCATGCAACGCTCCCCAGGGCCGTACGTTTTAAAGCACCAGGTGGCCGCAGACGCAGCAGTCACTCAGTATGCTGAGTGTAAACAGGCAGCAGCTTGCTAACAGGCTTGTCACAAAAAGGATGATATTGTATTTACGTTTGTTTCTCCTTTTTCTCAAGTGGCCACAAATTCAGTTTTTGATGGTTTAGTCAGAACTGTAGTTTCATCTGTGCAGTACAAGTTTTTTTTGTATCCATCTGGCTTTATGTCAAACCTTGATGGAATGAAATGTCTGTTTTCAGGGGTTCCCTGCTCAAGAAAACACTTGGACATGATGATGATGATACAAGACCTTGTTCTGAGACCCTAAAACCAGCTGAAACTCCTTCCTTGCAGGCCTGCAGAGATGTAGTCTCCATGATCAAGTCAAAGTTCAGTGTCTACCCCAGGGATACTCAATTCGGCCTTCCCTATACTTCCCCGTGTCTTTTATGTTGCCATAGTTGACCCCCACTAGTAGGCAGTGCTGAACCCTGACCCTGAAAACGCACCAAATTACGTGCGTAACCGATGCACGACGAAACTGTCCGTTCGTCTGTGTATCCCTCTTCTGGGTCGAGCATAAATGGGCCTTTACATCCATTTAATTTGATGCAGGTGTGTTGAAGCAGGAACATATTGAAAACCTGCTGGATGCGGACCTCGTAGGACCGAATTGAATATCACTGGTCTACACCATGCAATGATATTGAGTCATGATATCTGTCTACATGTTACGTAATGATCTGTAGACACTGTTGATTTGACCAAATATACCATAAAAAGTAAAGAGGGCAGAAAGCATGATTTGATGGACCTCCTTGTGAGCCACATTTTATCCCACCAACGTCCACCTTTGTCATTCCCTCTGACTAGCGAATTGTTTGAATAAGGAGTTGAGAATATATTGGTGGAGAATGGGCTCCTGCAGCCCCATTGCTAAGGAATTCAGTTGAGCTGTCATGTGAAACATGTTGATAAAAGATCACCAAAATTAGATTTAAACAGATAATTTTATCCTTTTTTTTTAAACTAACAGCAGTGTCAGATGTAAATTAGCAGCTGACTGATGGTTAGACCTAAAATTGTTCGACTACCCTGAGAAAAAGAAAACATGTTCAGAAACACAAAGAATATGAATTGTCAGATTAGGCTGATGAGCGTCACGCTGATGTCCACTGATGTTGGTAGTAGGAACTGATTTGGAGTCCAAGCTTTCACACTCATCTGTTCAATAGAGATGGGTAACTGGTCACAATGTTTAAAAGGACACAGAAGTCCGTCAAAAAATAAACAAAACATACTGAAAACTTTAAGTGACTGAGTGTGGCATGGTTGCTGGTGCCAGACAAGCTGGTCTAAGAAATTCAAAAACTGGCTTCCTGGTAGTTCCATTAAGGGGGTCTTCAAGGATAATAGGTTGGGATCACTGATCTGGAAGTCCACACACTTCAGGCTGCTGGTGGTGTAATGGCTGGGCGGGGGGTCCACTTTAGACCCCTTATGCCCCTTTCACACTAGCACCTAGTCAGCCTAGCCTTCATTCAGCCAACACCACACAACCCCGGTTTTGTCTGTTCCGTTTAGGCAATTGCGGCCGTCGTCAGTGTGGGCGGAGTCTTCATAGCAAGGTTTCTGGAAGTCATTTGTTTGTGACACGCGCACTCCGCTAGCTAGCAAAGGAACGTCCTCACTTCTGTATTTGACCACAGTGTTGGTTTTCGAGATTTCATCACTTCTTTCTTTGCTTCTCCTGCTGCTAATGTTTTCTCTGGTCTCGGCTTTTGGTTTTGTTTTTGGCGCGGTCTGGAGTCGCACTAATGAGTCATCCAAAGACGTCACATTCTGGCGGCCTGCAATCTGCACACGTCACCATTTTTGGCCCTACTCGGTCCCTTCAGAACCTCGATGGAGTTGATGCTAAAAGTGTATCGACTTGCCCCGGGAAAATTGTAATGTGAACACAAACGAATCAGGCGGTATGGTGCTGGGCTGGGCTGACTAGGTGCTAGTGTGAAAGGGCCATTAGTACCAACGTGGCATTATTTAACCAGCACAGCCATGGTCAGCACAGCACATGCTGACCATGTCCATCCTTTTATGAGCACAGTGGAGCATCTTCTGATGGCTACTTCCAGCAGGATAATGCACCATGTCACAAAGCTCAGATCATCTCCAACATGACAAAGAGTTGTACTCCAACGGCCTACACAGTCAACACATCTCAGTCTAATATTTCACCTTTGGGATTTGGTGGAACGGGAGATTCTCATTATGGATGTGCAGCTATGTGTATATTTTACATATTTATGGTGTGCATACTTCACAAGCTCTATATGAAACAGTATTCATAAAGACTTGTTTGATTCATGTCTGGAAAAATAAATCAATTAGAAGAAATGATTTCGGTTTAAACTGATCAGACTTATAAATGTAACAGGTCCGTTCTACAGGCTCATACGCTGACTTGTTTATGAGCTGAAGAAGTCAGTCAAAATGTTCCACGGCTAGGTCAAAGCCATCAATAAGCCAGGCACTGCAAGCTGCTGGATGAAATGATTAAATGGTTGGAGCTCAATTCATCCGGAGCAGACCAAACAACATCCTGTGCTCAGACAGAACTCCTTATCAAAGAGCAAGCAGAGAATAGGTACCTGCCTTGAGCTCATCCTCTCTCTGTAGCAGCCACAGCTATACTTTGTCTTAAAGCATTTCTGCAGCAAAATAGACAAACTGGGTCTCAGTCATTAATAGGGTGAGACACATGACACGGCAGTCCAACACAGCTAAACTGGATGAAAGAAATGTCAGAAAGGGCTCACCAAAATAAATACCTAAAAAAAAAAATCCAACCTAAATAATTCCTGGAAAAATGCAAACACTGATGTCATGCAGGTCTGCAGAGGTTGAGGATATATTTAACTACCAGTATTGACGATTTTAATCCATGACAATGTGTCTGTAGTTCACTTTTATTACACTCATTGGTCACTTTATCAGGCCCAACTTGCTAGTACCGGGTTGGACCTCCTTTTTCCTCCAGAACTGCCTTCATTCTTGGTGGCATAGATTCACACAAGGTGTTGGAAACATTCCTCAGAGATTTCAGTCCATGACATGGTGCATTATCCTGCTGGAAGCAGCCATCAGAAGATGCTCCACTGTGCTCATAAAGGGATGGACATGGTCA
>JAOXYM010000018.1:1631029-1641044 GCA_028567055.1 Leptatherina wallacei
ACGAGACTGTCCTCAGCCCATTCAGACAGGCCGAAACATCCCATAGTTACCTCTGGACAACACAGGACCTCCACTGGTCATGAGGAGAACGGCATGTGAACTGCAAACATGGCGTCCGGGAAGGTAACGGGTCTCGTTGTGCACAGGACGACATTTTAATCCCATCATTTCATAACCTCAAGTCGAGTGAAGCTATGTGCTAAACGTTGGCCTGAAGGTAACCATGGCAACCAGCAACATGCCTTCTATGAAGAAAGCTGAGGGGCAGATATTCATTCCTCCCCCCCCGAACCGTCATCATCTCCCGACCCCAACGGTCGTGTTGTTAACAGAATTTAACCGGTTGTCATGTGTCACGTCTGCTCATCTACACCCCCTCACCCCTCACCCCTCACCCCCCCCCTGGTAACCTGGGGTCCCTGACCCCCTCAGGGGGGTCCCCACAGAGCTCAGGGGGTCTGTGTGATTGTTAAAATGAAGACCATGTCCACACAAGGACGAGTTGAATCTGCTGACGTTTGGATGTTTGGTCCACATGGAACCGACGTTCCTGAAAACACGAACTTTAGCAAACAGGTCCTGAAATGAATAATCTGAGATCATCGAATCTGCTATACAACAATATTTGACCTACAAGCTGCTTGTTAGGCTGCGTGTTGTGCTTGTGATCAGGTTTCAGGTCTATGACTTCTTGGTAGTTGCATGAAGGACAATAAGTCAGGAGCCGGCGCTGCAAACACATCGAACTGGAGGGTCCTCCATCTTTTCTCAGGTTTACCAGACGATGTAGAAGACCCTGATCTTAGTTTCAGCCTATTTCTATTTTTCAATAATTATTAGTTTGTTTTTATTTTATTTTATATCGGATCACAAGGACTTGAACTTGGGATGATTTTTGTTGTGAGAAATATAAATAAAGCTGAACTAAATGACTCAGAAGCACGTTGACAGCTAAGGAAGTGCAGCAGATTGTTGGGGTGAATATATAACTTGTAGTTTTTGATCTTTTAAAACCAAAGTGCGTCTCCGTGACAACAGATGTTCGTCTTCCTGAACTTTCTCCGTCCATTTTCAAAGCTCAACATCTGCAGTAGCTCAGCTGCTCTGCTGCAGGTTTAGTGGTGCAACAGTGAAAATGCCCCCCCCTTCAACACCTCCCTGCTGGGTCACATTCCCATCGTAGTTTAGGCTGTTTGAACCCGTGTTTGCGGTAAAAGACCAAACCAGAATACCAACCTGGACTAGGACGACCCAACAAGACAAGAAGCCAAGAGATGAATGTCAAATGTTCCTTATTCAGAGTTTATGTTTGTGTGTCCTTGTTGTATAAAATGAGACTTGTCTTTCCCAGAGGAGGACAAACAGCTCTTCTATTGTTAGAAATCAAACAATCAACACCGTCTACGGGCTGCGGATGACAGGGAACTTCTGAGACGAGTCATTGTCGTTGATGTGAAACTTGGGAACGTGCAGCTTCCGTAGAGACGGAGGCCGCTATCTGTGCCGACCCGCGGGTATCAGCGTGTAACCCTGGTGGGACCTTAACACCGTCCTAATCATGTCCATTAAACATGCCTGGCATCAGACGGCTCTCATTTCATTTCACTGTTGTACACGGCTTTTTATTTCCCCCCGTCCGCCTTTCATTTCACACGCCCACTAAATTAGCTTGGTGTGCAAGCTGTGCTAATGGCCTTTCATGTCCACATCAGAGCCGCTTAAGCCTTGAAGACAAAAAAAGGCCCAATTATCCCATAACACACATCAGCTGTACAATACATATCCTGCTGCAGCATCACAGTCGGCCTGTTTAAGGCTCCATCACTTCCCTGATAGCTTTGGTTTAATGTTTATATCTTTGCCACTGAGTCGCCGTCCTCGCGTGAACGCAGCTCTTCACTCGCGTGACGTTTGGAGTCACGTTTCTCCCCGAAAAGGCCGTTTTATGTGCGTAAAGGAGGTCCTTGATCATCGCTAATTACCATCCAGTCTGGAGGAGGAAGTGCATTAATGGTCGGCTTGTTGTCAATGCAGCTAATTAACACCCAGGAGGTTTTCATTATCCCCAATAAATAAATGAATAAACCAACATCTCAGTGACCCTGAGAGTTTTTTTTTTTTTTTGTAAATCAAAGTCTTATTTACACAGCAACCACATAAAGGGGGAGGGGGGATTTAAGGACCGATTAGGAGTTTGTTGTGAGAACATGTGAAGAAAAAGAGCATCACGGTGCGTTTTCGCCCCAGTTCGCGCTTCATCCGTCGGCGTGAGCGCACGTGTTAAAGGGCAGAGACGCTCTGGTGCAGCTCAGTGTGCTGCAGCTGGGATTTGATGAATTACTTTAAATGACGTTGAGTTGATCCTAAATGTCGTGGTGAGTGTAAGAGAGAGACTTTACACGTAAATCACAGAGTTTTGGGAAGCACAGGTCGGAATAAGTCACAAACGGGGTTCCAATGTAGACGTTTTCTTTAACAGGACGCAACATAATCCCAGTTTCAGGATTTATTTGAGCAGAATGATAACAAGTCCTGCATATGGGATTATATTTTATTCTAAATTCACTCTTTATTCTTAATTTAAAGAATTTCTTTTAAATGTGAGGAATTAAAACTGGTTGAAAATGTCAGTTTCCCTGAAATAAGAACCATAATATGTCTTCAGTTTAAAATAAATGGAAATCATCACTATACTCACCCAAGAACGGTTTTCTAGCATGTATATATGTTTCTGAGGCATGTTTTCTATAGTGCACGGTGCAACACGTGTGCACTTTGCATCGTGTGCACATCTGTTTGAATTTTCCAAACACTTGAAGGAGGAAGATGCAGTTAAAACCATCCTGACCAAAGATTTTCAAACAATTCTCACTTGTTTATTTTTCAGTAGGTCACGGCTGGTTAATGTTTTCCATTAAAAAAAAAACAAGGTCAAGGTCAGACGTCAATGAAACCATCTGTGGGGGTTTAAATCTTGACAATTACTGTCAAATATTCATATACGTGCGTATCGGAGCTTTATTGATGTCCTGTCTGAGCGAACTGTTCCTTTAAGGGTTCAGGCAAATCTGACTTGATATGAAATTACACACATGACGATGCCAAGCAGTTTGCATTATTTTATAAAATTACATATAATTTATAATAAAATTGATAAATAAGACCTTCGATCCTAAATCAGCTTATAAATAAAAGAAAGAAAAAAAAACCCAAAAAGATCCCTTTTTATGTTCCTGTTAAAAATCTTTACAATAAATAAGAAAAATAAAGTAAAATTCTTCCCTAAAGCCAGATAGAAATGTATAAATGAGCCAGACAGGTGAGTAAAATCCCACTGAAGGCCTGGAAACAGCATCTATGGAGAAGATTTCTGTGAATAAGGTTCTACTGAAACGAAGGATTTTATTTCCCAGGGTTACAAATCCTAAAATCACATTTATTTCATACATTCGGTGAAATTTAACTAAACATAATCAGGATTATGTTTAAAAATAAAAGCGACTGAGTTAATATTGGTTTGAATTAAAGCTGAAATTTATTCAGGATCATATTTTTTGGCATCACTGCGCCAGTTTGGGTTTTTTTCTTTAAGCTCTTCGCAGCTCCTGACGGAGGACTGAAAGATGGAAAGACGCAGATGAGATGAGATGAGAGGGGTTTCCTCCCCGTTTGACCCGCAGCGCAGCGCAGCGCCATCTGACACAGCTGCGGGTTAAAAGGTTGCGGCTGTAACTTTTGCTCTGATACGAGCCACGGTGGTGCTGAAGTGCCCTTGAGCAAAAGGGGCTTCCTGAAGAATGACGACTGGAGGCGGCTCGTTATCAGATGGGGATAAATCAGAGCAACGACAGCGCGTGACGAACGAAAGCAAACACGGAAAAGTGTCTGAAATGGGCGCGAGGGTGTTAAACATGTGTCATTCATTCGTTTTTACTCATCATTGATCATGATAATTGCATAATTCTATGCAAATTTGCGCCTAAAGGTTGATATTTCGGACGCGTCGTATCTGATTTTGGCGCATCATTCTGCGGGATTACCACCTATCCGGCGCAGCGCCACTAATCTGGTTGAGAAGTCAGCGGCATCATTTATCTAAATCAGTGTCTGGGAGCGCAGGTCGCAGCTCGTCGGGCCCCTCTCCGTCATGTGCGGCCCGGGGAGGGAGGCGTGGAGACCCGGCCTGTGTTTACGCTCCGCATTCCTCCAGCCAGCACGCGGCTCTCTGAACCGAACTGATCCGAGACGAGCCACCACATCAGCGGGTCGGAGCTGCTTCCAAAGTATTTAAAACAGGACTTTTCTGCTCCATCTAACGTCCTAAACCTGTAAATATGAGCTATTCTGCTTCATAAAACATCCTTCTCTGAATCTGGGTTCATCAATCAATATTTAGATTATTTTTCCTTTAAATAATTCCCCTGATGAGAGCTGGTTGACTTCCATCACCTGCAGGGCCCCTTATCTGTAGAGCAACATGTTGGGAATCATCACAGATGACAGAGTCAGGCTGCGCTCCCAGCTAAAAACAGCAATAACAAGAAGAAGGAGAAGAAGAAGAAGAAGAAGAAGAAGAGGCAGATGAGGAGGAGAAGTTGGACCTACAGTGTGCGTTCCGGCGGTGCTGCCACTCTCTGTGCGCCAGTCCGCTGATGCAGGCTTTCAGAGCTTTCTCCTGCAGCATGCAGGACGACGGGCTGGACGTGTAGAAATCCAGCATCTGCCCCGGACTCACGGCCAGCACGTCCATGCAGTCAAACATGATGACGGGACGCTTCGTTCAACTCTTACTCTTGTGCGTTCTGGATAAAAATCGCCGGCATGGGCGCACACAACTCCATCAAACTCCTCTCCTTCTCCCAACCCCCCCCAGAATGGAAACTTTCACACACCTCCGCCAAAGCTTTGAGAGGTGACAGTGGATGCCAAATAGCCCCAATTATGTTATTTTCCACGATATCCTCCCTCATCAATTGATTTTCGCCTCTCTTCCTCTCCAATTTGCGTGTTATGTAGTGCGCTCCTCTCCGGTATAGTCTCTGAGAATGGATGCTGAGAAAGCAGCGGAATGAGGCGAGCTGCTTGTTCTCCCACCGTGTGTGTCTTTCTCTCTCCCTCTCCTTTTCACCCTCCCTCATACATGCACCCTCCCTGCTTCTCACTGCACCTCCCCACCCTTTCCTTTCCTCTCTCCTCCTCCTCCTCTCCTTCCCTTTATACACACCGAGATATGCACTTCTCTTGCTCTGGTTTTTGACAATTACTGTTGTGCAGTTTCCAGCCATGTCAGACAGAAAGGTTCACCGCCCATACTCCTTAGCGAAACAAATAATGCTTGATAAATATGTAAAATTAAATAGATATGAAGAGAAAGAGCAACAGCATGGCAAAGTGCATCGAGCCAAGAAGCAATCTAATCTCCTTTCTTCATCCCCGTAACCTGATTGCTAAATATCCCTGGGGCTGATACTGTTTTGCATCTCTTCTTTGTCATAACTTTTCTGTTTAGGAGAGTCGGTTCAGTAGTCGATGCTGGCCAACTGTCAAGAGTGACTGAAGAGGCAGACGAAAATAGCAAGCAAGAGCAGCATACTGCATAGAAACAAGGACGATGCGTGTGCAGTAGGAGCTTATATTATATAATTAGCCACTTAAACATTTTCTCTGTCATTCTACCATCATCATACAGAGGAAATATAAGACAATCAGACAATGGTCAGACAATGACAAATGATATAAACAAGGAAAGAAAAATCAAATATAATCTAAATTTCAGGAAATGCCTCCCACACAAAATGGAATTTCACCACCTCACATAGATTTACTGAGAAACCATTAATGGCATACTCAATTTTTCTTGTACCAAGAGCTGTATGACACCGAAACACACAGCCTTCACAATACAATATGAATAACTATTTTCCTAATTCTGGACAAAGAAAGCAGCTGCTTTCTGTTCAATATTATGTGTAATCCACTTGTTTTTTTTCATTTGAAATACCACAGAGCATAACAATTCATGTTTGATTACAGGACACTCAAAAGTAGTCAGATGTCACATTGCTCCTTCTTTTTAATCTGGTCTTGTAAAAAAGGATGGTGAGCCTCATGTTATGAAAGCAAGGTCACATCACATCAACACCTTGTCACCAAAGCTATAAGCTAAATGCTAACATGCTTATGGCAGTCACTTGGTCACTTCCCTGGAGAGCCATATCAAGAATTTCTTTAAAAAGTACTGCAGTACAAATAGCCATCTCCTACTTCAATGTTCACACAGGCTTTTTTTTTTTTTTAAATAAAGGTATCTGCCACATGAAAAGTTGTGCAGCACCTTTTTTATGCTTTTTGTTACAATATCTAATTTAATCAAATAGTTGTGACATTTTAAACATTTTCTTTGATTGGATTATATATTTGTGGATGGGAAATATTATCCTACAATGGTACCTTTCATTTATTTGTTCTGAACAATTTCAAATCAGCCCAGTTTGCTGCTGAACATGATATGGATGCATAGTTTAAAGCAAAATAATATGAAATCAGAAAGTCCTGCAAAGAACAAGAGGTTTTTTTCATGTAGTTAAATTTTAAAAGAACTTTAATTTGGTACAGATTAGAAGGTACAGTAGGGTGTCAATTGTGTAGTCATATCTTGTCAAGCTGGCATTCTGTTAGTCACTTTGCCACATTGTTTATCCAATTTCCTGGCACACAGTATGATCTCCCTCTGATATCCAAAGCAAAAATCAAACAAAATTCTCATTCAAATAGAGAGGCAAATTGCAGAGGGAAAAAACCCCACACACAATCACATATTAATAAAGTCTTTTTGTGCATATTCAACTGATCAGCTTCCATAAAAGTTAGATTACATCACCCAAAATGGGTATTTATATCATTAGGTTCATACCAATAAAGTTTATCTTTGGGTACTTTGTCAGTGCCTCCCATTCAGACCTGCCACAGTAGATTACCCGTTTCCACCTATTCTTGCCCTTTAAATCTCACTATTTCGCACCAGCAACCTGGATGTCCCCAATCTCTACATTAATAAATCTCCTCTTTGGCCTTCTTTTTCTCTCGTCAAGAAGCTCAGTGTTCGGCATTCTTTTCCCAATGCACCCAGTAACTTATCTTTACACATGTCCAATCAACTCTATCTCATCTCTCTGTTTCCCAACTGTCCATTTTGATCTGTCCCTCTTTCTTCATTTCTAATTCTATCTATTCCCAAATCTAACCTCAGTATACTGCATTTAACTGTGACACTCAAGTACAGTATGTCTTTCCAATGTCATGTTGAAAAAGTGACATACAAAAAAAGTTAACAGAAAACTTATTAGAATTTTTTGTTTTTAAAAAAGCTGCTATAATATGAATAACAAAATATAAATAAAATATAAATCTATGAATATTTATTTTGCCAACCTCAAAATAATCACAGAGATTTAGAAATACTACAGTCTGATGGAAAATGTAAAAGAAATAGTGATCATCAAAAATCTTAATCCCTTTTGGTCTTCCGGGTCAATTTCTGGATTGAAAAAAAATGTAATAAATAAAGTGACAGCGTCATTAGGGTTCCTTCACTACAAAAAAAGACAAAGCTAAATCACTTATGCCGATTTTTGCTAAATTAAGAAAACAGACTCCAATGAGCAAAAATACTGCAAGACTAAGGCTGGTAAGTAATATTCTCGGAGGACTGGATTCAGTCTCCAAAGCATATCTCATGAGTGGAGATGAGGTCAAAAGCTTTTGGTAGGTTATGATGGAGCATTTTGCAGTGGAAAACTAGAAAGAGTCCCATTTACTGATCATTTTAAGTCTGATTTCTATTGGTCAAAGAAGTGGGTATGTAAGAACACAAACAGAAGTGAGAGAGATAGTGCTGTCTATCATACCAGCAGGTAAAACAGGTCAGTGGGACTTTTCAAGCTCTAAGGCACTTTGGACACCTGCTCAACTCCACTGAGACCAAAAAGAAAGTACCACTCAGTACTTCAGAGATGTGCTATACTCCCTGGTTTATATATTGGAGAAGAATAAATAATACTGCACCCGGAATGTGATCAATTCAGAGACAGATACACAAGTTTCACACAAGGTTGTGCAGCCAATGCAACTCATGTGTGCATTGATGTTAAAGCAAAATGTGGATGAAATGCTGTTCTCAACTTTGAGTACATTTTCAACAACTCAATTCAACTGGAAATTTTGTTTATGTAGCACATTAAAAACAACTTCAATTGACCAAAGTGCTTCACAATAACAACTGCACGATTGTGCACAAATTTTGTTTTTCTCTCACAATTTGAAGCTGATCTCAGTCAGGAAACATTTTGTGTTCAATAAGTCTAAAACTTTTTGTCCCCACTATAATTCTAATTACTATTCATTTTGAGATCAGTTACCTATGAAATGATTGAATTTACTACCCTGGGTGGCACCAATTGCATGGAATGGCACATGTATCCTGTGTGTTTAGTGCAATACAATTTTATCCTACAATAATATGTTTGAATTTCAAAAAAATTGACCTCAGTTCACCCACTGCGAATACACCAGAAAAAGTAGAAAAATTAAGAGACTGAAAAAATTTTTTTTTTTTTTCATGTTCTTAAGGGACAGATTCTGTCAGATGGCACAGTGTGACTGAAATTGTCAGTGACTCAACTTAAAAAAAATTCATATGTGATGAATATTCTAAAATTAGCAGCAGTAGTCATCATGTGCCACAAATGTCTGCTGTTAAATTAAAGGGATACTGTGTAGCTTTTGACCCAAATATTATACTAATGTTAGCAATAATGGATTATTTCTGGGGTCAATATAGTGCTTGAAGAGCGCTTTGCTTTACGACTCCCCCTCTATAAACACAGAGGGCTCTGCTTTGTGCTACTTTTTCCTCCTCTTTGATCGAAAGTTTGTCATGGCTGAATGAAGTAAGAAGGTGAAAACAGTGTCCGAGGAGGTCAGAAAGGGAAAGCAGGAAAGGGATTGCTCCAGAGGAAAAACACGAGTAGACCTTGGCAAAGAATTTGTTCGTTGGAGTCTGATGAAAGAGCAGTGTGAATGCAAAACCCACTCTCTGTTTGCTTCAGTATTATTAGACAGGTTAGTTAGCTCTTTGCCTGTTGTGAAAATGTACCAAAATGTGATGTACTTTTTCCACCTCTTCCAGCCAGCATTTATTCAAAACAGTGGCATTAAGTGCCTGATGGGCTGCAAAACGTTGCAGTATACGTCTGTGTCTTTATTTTGCTGTTTAGTAGAAGCTAAATGTGGTTATCCAAGATCATTGAGAATGTTGTATTCAACCAGCTAAATGACTTCTTAAATGAACATGGAAATCTTGATAAATTTCAGTCAGGCTTCCGATCCCCATCACAGCACTGAAACAACTCTGGTCAAAGTGTTAAATGACATTTGGTTGAATACTGATTCTGGTCAAGTTTCAGTCCTGGTTCTGCTGGATCTCAGCGCTAGGTTTGATCCTGTAGATCACAGAATCCTGTTGCACAGGCTGAAAAACTGGGTTGGACTTTCTTGAACGATCCTTAACTGATTCAGGTCTTATTTAGAAGGGCAGAGTTACTTTGTTACAATGTGCAGCTATGACTTGTGTGGAGTCCCCCATGGGTCAGTCCTTGGATCTCTTCTGTTTAACTTTTATATGCTCCCTTTGGGTCTAATATTGCAGAACTTTAATGTTAATTATCACAGTTATGCAGAAGATACACAACTTTATGTGTCTTTATCACCAGACAACTGCAGCCCAATAGACTTACTGTGTCAGTGTGTGGAGCAAGTAAACATCGGGATGAGAGAAAATTTTCTACAACTCAATGAAGATAAAAGTGAGATTATTCTGTTTCGTAACAAAGAGAAGAGGGTCACCATCTGTAAACACCTGGAGACTAAGGCTAAATCCTATTTCACCCCTTGGCCCTACCCCTTGGCCCTACCCCTACGTTTTGCGCGTTCGCGTGTAGGGGTAGGTTGTCCCAAT
>JAOXYM010000018.1:1930000-1940055 GCA_028567055.1 Leptatherina wallacei
AGAGTCTCTGAATAAACTACATGTTGTGGCTGGATTGTAAACCTCCTGGACGGGATAGAAATGTCTGGAAAACTTCCATAGATCACCTAAAGTGTAAGCTTACATCACTATTCACCCCACAGAGTTACACACTATGATGATGATAGAAGAGACGGCGTTCGGGGAGATTTAGACGAGTAGAAAGTGGTTCAGTCCAGCTTTGTTTCTGATTTATCCATCAGTCGAGATGTAAAAGAAAATATAATAAACAAGGACCAACATGAAAATAACATGTTAGACTTAATAACTTCAGAAATTGGTCAAATTACTTGTTTAAACCAAAAAGATCCAGGAACTAAACTCAGGAACTAAATTAGGAAGTGAGGCACATTTTGACCAAAAGCACCTTAAATTTGAACTTTTTTTTTTTTTTTTTAAGGAGCCAAAGATTTATTCCACCTCTGGGTCTCTTTCCTTCCTGAGGTCAGAGATTGAGAATAAACTTGTTGTTTGTTGTTAGAACAAAGAAAATAGAAAAGATTCTTTCTGAAGAACATTTTACAAATGATATCTGCAGCCATGTTTTATCCAGATTTTCAATTTGGGTCATTGATCAATGAACTGTAGCCCCCCCCCCCCCCCCCCCCCCCCCCCCCCCCCCCCCCCGATATTGCCCCCCCCCCCCCCCCCCCCCCATTACCACCTCCTCATAAACTATCAAACGTCTCTGTTCAGCCCATTAGATCCAGGAACTAAATAAGGAACTATAAAGCACATTTTAACTAAAAACACCTGAAATTAGTGGTATTGGTAAACGCCATCTTTGTTCACATACCCTCCCATGTACTATGCCCACTACTTGAGGACTCCTCTGGGGGCTCAGACCACTTTCAGGACCATGAGTTTACTAAATGGATTATGTTTATTTTGCTGGAGAAAACAGAGCAACTCCTGCTTTACAAACAATATAATAGACTGCGAATAAAGCGGACAGCGGCCTCTAGCATCCACCGTTATGATGCATCTTGGGTAAACATGAATTGAGGGGCGGCACAGTTTTGGACAAACGCGGGACGTGTACGGTAGTGGTAATAAAGATTAAAAGCAGGTTTATTGTCGGCCTAGAGGACGTATTGGTGTTTTTATTTGTGCCGTTAGGACGTAACCGCTAGCTTCGTCTCTGCTCCTCCTCACCGATTGGCTGATTGAGTGTGCAGGTTTTACAGACGCTACATGAGGAGTTAACAGATCTGATGAGCTGTGTTGTGCAGAAAATGTGGGTCAGAAAGGTGGAAGTAAAGCAGGAATACTTCGTGCTGCACGCCTCGCCTGGACCATCTCCGATGTTTCAGCAGGACGTCAGGTTCCTGTGCTGTAAACCAACAGGTCTGAGCAAAGAGCCCATGAAGAGTCCTGAAAACGGTTCCTGTGGTTGAAACAGAGCTTCCGACTCTCTGTGTTTGTTGACAACCAGCGAAGCTTATATATTGGCAAATGAAACAAACAAAAAAGGCTTTAGAAACTTTTTTTTTTTAAGGCTTGACTTGCTCACGTGCTGCTGTTGCATTCCTAAGTACAAAACCACACCTAAAAAGCACTTCTTACCTCTTTTGTACACTTGAAAAGACTCCGTCTTGTCTCAGGAATTTGGCTGCATAACTTTGTTAAATCATGAATATGAGGATAAATTGTGAAGCGGCGGTATGCCAGTAACACCTGCTGCTTGTCTGGATGAAAACTGTGTCCGGTTGGAAGCTTGTGCTTCAGCTCAGAGGGCCAGAAGACGCTTTCAGACCGCAGGAACCTTTCAGTTTCATTACAACCTCAGTTATAGGGACTGTTTTCAGCTCCTACCTCAGAGTCCTTACTCTCCCAGCACTAAACCAACTCTCAGTAAAGTAAATGTTTGGCCATTTTGTTGCTTCGGTGTAACTGTTGGCAGTGTGAATGTAACCAGAATTTAAAGTCCTTTGGGGAACTCTCCAGTCCCCAGTTACCCTCAGGGAGACCCTAGAACTGTTTAGGTACAAAAGGGCATATAGAGTACTGTTAAGACCACACTTAAAGGCTGCCTCAGGAGCAGTGGCCGTTCAGTGGGCCACGGTGAAGTAAGATCGCAGGTTTACGAGTTGCATTTATCATATTTTTGCTCGTTTTTACCACCAGAGTGTTGAAATCCGACAAACTTGACGGCTTGGTTTACTTAAAACGCTTGGATTGTTCGTTTGCTGTGTTGTTGCACGTAAAAACATTCTGCAGAAATAAAGCAGAACCCCAAATTCTTAGAGTCATATCAGCCAGGGGCCCTGCAGAAACCTGGAGAAGCATTTCCTGGTTTTACTCTCCACCTGCAGTGGAGACAGTTTTAATTTTAATTTGATTCAGAATTAAAATTAAATCCTGTTTAAAGAGATTAAATATGACCATGTTAACGCCTCATTCTGAATTCGACCTAAAGCGGCCGGTTTCGTCTGATTCCCGATCCGAACTGAATAATTCCTCCATCATAAAACGTTCATACCGCTTTAAAATAATTCTGGTCGTTCTGAGCATGCTCGTTCCCTTGTCCTGTCGCCATGACGACCATATTCGGCGCTAGCAGGCATATTCCGGGATGGAAGCGAGCGTCGGACTGGAGCCGAGACTGTGTAACCCACCAAGGCCCAACCCAAGAAAAACTGAGGAGAAAATTACACATTTGTAAAATCTAAAGTCTTAATTGGCCCTTAAACAAAATGTGGGGGAAAAAATGTGCAAATTTTTTGGGGGGGTATATCCAGCATTTATTACCCTGTGACATGTCAAAATGATTGTAGTGTTATGCTTCCTGGTGTCCATTAGGGGGCAGAAGACGGGTATCGTGTTGTACACTGCAGGGTTTTGACCAACGTTTTTACCATAAAGTGATGCAAAATGTCTCAGAAACTGTATGTTTACGTTTGGCTTCATAGGGTTAAGTGACAGTGAAGCCGTACGCTCGCGTCCAGCTGCTGCTTCACAACTACAATCCAGATCAGAGTGAAAATGGTTCTTATTAAGTGGTTTTCCATGTTGTAGCCGAGAGAAAAGAAGCAGGAAGTGAAGTTTGTTTTCTTCTGGTAGACGTAAGTACGTCACGTCCGCCCCCTGACCAATCAGAACCCTTCCCACCCCCCAGATCTTAAGCAGAATTAAATAAAGGCGAATAAATCTCAATCCAGAATTATTATTTCTATGTAAACGCAAAGAAGAAAACTTTAATTCTGAATAATTAATTCAGAATTAAGAGACACGTTGGTTCACGTTTAGCCTGATTCTTTCCCTTTGTAGTCTGCAAAGATGTTGGATCCATTTGACCAAAGGCACAGAACTCTTCACAGCCAACTTTGACTGGGCGATGCTGGGAGAAGCTGGGAGATGCTGGGAGATGCTGGGTGATGCTGGGTGAAGCTGGGTGATGCTGGGTGATGCTGGGAGAAGCTGGGTGATGCTGGGTGAAGCTGGGTGATGCTGGGTGATGCTGGGTGAAGCTGGGTGATGCTGGGTGATGCTGGGAGAAGCTGGGTGATGCTGGGTGATGCTGGGAGAAGCCGGGTGATGCCGGGTGAAGCCGGGTGATGCCGGGTGAAGCTGGGTGATGCTGGGTGAAGCTGGGTGATGCTGGGTGATGCTGGGTGATGCTGGGTGAAGCTGGGTGAAGCTGGGTGATGCTGGGTGATGCTGGGTGATGCCGGGTGATGCCGGGTGATGCCGGGTGATGCCGGGTGATGCCGGGTGATGCCGGGTGATGCCGGGTGATGCCGGGTGAAGCCGGGTGATGCCGGGTGAAGCCGGGTGAAGCCGGGTGATGCCGGGTGATGCTGGGTGATGCTGGGTGATGCTGGGTGATGCTGGGTGATGCTGGGTGATGCTGGGTGAAGCTGGGTGATGCTGGGTGAAGCTGGGTGAAGCTGGGTGATGCTGGGTGAAGCTGGGTGAAGCTGGGTGATGCTGGGTGATGCTGGGTGATGCTGGGTGAAGCTGGGTGATGCTGGGTGATGCTGGGTGAAGCTGGGTGAAGCTGGGTGAAGCTGGGTGATGCTGGGTGGGCCAGATGGCGTACAGCTGCCTTGTCCAGGGTTTTCATCCACATAACTGCTGTAAATGTAGAGCTAAAAACCCCTGAGCTGCAGACTCGGGTGATAAATGTCCCTGAGAAGCGTTAATGTTGCAGACAGTTTGCATTCAGACAAACGTTCCGCTCTTTCACCTCGGAGCTGTAGCGGACGTTTACCGGCTAGCCTCCAGGTCATAAGAGCGGAAATGTTCCGGACAGGCTGCAACACAAAGATGTCCTGTCTGGACAACCGACTTATCCGGAACATTTCCTCATATCTGAACGTAGCCGCGACGTTAAAAGTCCGCTAGGAGGCGACATGTTTGATAAGACGACTCCGGTAAAAGAGCAGATGGACCGCACATATTCCGCAACGCAAGTCTGAAAGAGGCTTTACAGTCTGGAGACGACCGCTGTCTCACCAAGTAGTCGAGGGAGCTTTTCGTGGCCGCAGTCGAAGACGGCGGTGGATAAATGTTGCATCCAGATCTCTTCTTTCCAGCCAGCCTCGAGTTTGTGGAGATTATCTTGTAAAAGTTGGCCAAAGTAGCTTAAAGATTTCATATTCACCAATAAACGTACAGTATATCCTTCATTCTCCAAAGGTCATGAAGTAGATATTTGTATATTTGTTGCATGAAGCACGACGTGATAACGTCCCGATCTAAGAGTTTAAACAGGAAAAGGTCGTGTAACTCAGAAAGACGTGTAGCCACAGCTCACCTGCAAGTGTACAAAGGCGACGACCTCATCGTCAGGTTTCTTACTGAATATGATGATATCAGCATGTGTGGCGTGTTTTTGGGGAAAAATGGTTGACGAGCAGCTGAAAGTACGACATCACTAAAGTTTACAGTTTCCTCAACATCACGCTGACGTCGTGAGTCGGTTATTAACTCCATATGAATGTTGCTTCCTGGTCAGACGGTGTGTGAGGCTGCAGAATGACCAACACACAGCAAGCTGCACCCTTTAGGGCCGGATTAGTAAGACTGGGACCCAAACAGAAGGATCCCAAAACAGAAGGAAGGCCTGGATCAGATACTCTGGCAAAATGCAGAAAAATACAGACCTGGTCCTGGACCTAGACCTGGTCCTGGACCTGGACCTAGACCTGGTCCTGGACCTGGTCCTGGTCCTGGACCTAGACCTGGTCCTGGTCCTGGACCTAGACCTGGTCCTGGACCTGGACCTGGACCTGGTCCTGGACCTGGACCTGGTCCTGGACCTAGACCTGGTCCTGGACCTGGACCATGTCCTGGACCTAGACTGGACCTCGACCTGGTCCTGGACCTAGACCTGGTCCTGCACCTAGACCTGGTCCTGGACCTGGACCATGTCCTGGACCTAGACCTGGTCCTGGACCTAGACCTGGACCTGGTCCTGGACCTGGACCTGGTCCTGGACCTGGACCTGGTCCTGGACCTAGACCTTGTCCTGGACCTGGACCTAGACCTGGTCCTGGACCTGGACCTTGTCCTGGACCTGGACCTGGTCCTGGACCTGGACCTTGTCCTGGACCTGGACCTGGTCCTGGACCTGGACCTAGACCTGGTCCTGGACCTGGACCTTGTCCTGGACCTGGACCTGGTCCTGGACCTGTTGGTGATAACCGGCAATTTGAAAACCATGGGATCTGTATCCGATGTAGGATGGCATATGAAAGTAAAGGCCTGTTTCTGCTGTGCTCCTGGAGGTTTCCGATGTTTCCCTGCTTCACACACCTGATTGAAACGAAGCGGATCCGACAGCCTATCAGGTTCTGTTCAGTGACGCGTTCATTTCCATCAGACGTGTTGAACCAGGGAAACGTCTGCAGGACTCTGGCTCTGTAGGACCGAGCTTGCCTACCCCTGCTCTACGCTAACGACGGACACGGAGCGTTTCATCCACCTTCTGCGTCATTAACGTGCGTAATTATGTCAGTTTTCGGGGCTCTTGCAGATCCGTAGCCTTACGTAGCAAACGGAGCAGTACCGCTGGAAGCCATGGGGGGGTAGTGTTGAGCAGTACAGCTGATGCACCAAAAGAAACACAGAAGAAGAAGCAGTGATGTATTTAATGGCACAGACCTCCTCTGTCTACGGCGGAACATCGTCGTGGTCTCCTCCATCGTCTTCGTGCTGAAACTGATGTCGGACCTCGGAGTTGAACTCTGAACTCTGCACTGCCCTCTAGTGGATGTATTGGCTAACAGCCACGCTGACCTAAAGGCACGAGGACGCTGACGTTTAAAACCTATGTATTTCTTTGGGGTGTAAATCACCAGTTTGTTCACGATACGATATTATTTCGATTTAATGGATAACGATTGGATGTTTGCCGATATCTCAAACTCAGTCACGATACGATTTTCAATTCAATTTGATTTATGATGCAACGACTGACATGAAACACAAAATAAACTAGAATATTATTTAACATTTTTAATCCTGAACTTTTAAATCTAGATTAAATAATTTAATTAAAAAACTTTCTGTTCAAAGACAGACTAGTGAGGAAGTTTCTAGATAATGCTGGATAATTTGGTTTATTGGCTTATTGGCTTGAATGATGTTTGCATTTTTGGATCGATATCGATCGATATATCGATTTAGATTGAGGTATCGTTACACCCCTAGTATTTCTGTACGTAAATTGAGCATAAATGAGCCTTAACCTCGGTCAGATTAAACAATAAAAGGACTCGTGCTGTTCAGACTGTCTAAAAAGATCAGATACGGGTCACATACGGACAGAATATGTCAGATTTGCCTGCAGTGTGAATGCAGCCTTACAGTCGATGTTTCTGATGAGTGGTTCTTCCACAAATCCGGCCTTCTTTGTCAGATTCCCATGATTAGTTTCGGTGTAGCCGAGAGTTTTCTGTTGGGATGTTTCTACACATCAAGTCGTGTTTGTGCTTCAGAAAGACCAGCAAACATAAACGCAGCTGTCGCATGTGAACGCGGTCGGCGCCGGTCCAGAAAATGTTTACTGTTCCCGAAGACGTCCCAGTTCGCTCCCCTCTCTCCCACGAGTTGTTACTCAGTTACAAACCAATAACAAGACTTGCACCATAGAAAAGCTATTTTACAGTACAAATGAAAAGGATGTATATTTTCAGACTGCAGGTTTTTTTTTACAGATGTCATTAGCATGATAGGAACATTGTTTTTTGCATAGTAATAAGGAATACAAGCATCTTGCTCTCCAGTCCATTTCCACATCATTTAAATTAAGTATAAAAAAAAAGAAAAGAAAAAAACTGAGCAAGAGAAATCATAAAAATAAATGAACGTTAGTTTTTGATTTAAATGAATAAATAAGAATTTAAAAAAACAATTGTAGTTCTGGACAGCTTGTACACGGTCCACGTACGACCAGCAGCAGAGAAAAACTCACCGGATTTCTCTCCTCGTGTGTTCGTGTCCTCTTGTTCGGATCATCTGTTACCGGGAAGAAAAGCCGTGAGCGTTTAATGTGGGTGTTTCTGTGTCGGTGAATCTGTGGCTGTAAACCCCGTTTTACTGGAACTCTTGTCCAGGACTTGTTTGTCCAGAACCGAACAGTGTTTTGACATAAATGTGGAGGACTTCCAGGGGAAATGCACATGATGGGTGATGATTGCAGCTAATGTGAAACTGCTCTTGATAATAAAGATGGTTTTGAGAGATTTTTTTGTGCCTTATTGTTTGTGTTATGTATGTTTTGACTGTTTTTATGATTGAATTATTTTTTCTGTGCGTCTGCTTCTTTTTGTCCCTAACTGCGCTCCATACACCCGGTGCTGTTTGACCCTGCTGTTCATTAACCCAACATTTACTGTGTCACTTATGTTCACTGTAGACTAAAATAGGACATTTTTAATGGTTTATTTACTATTTTACATTGGTCTACTCATCCTCTTGGACTAAACTTTTAATATATATACACATTAGTATTGTTATTACTGGCATTTGTACAACCGCAATTCCCAAAAAAGTGTAAAATGTAAATAAAAACCATATTTTATTCCCAGTAAAACATTAACAACAAATCAGATGTTGAAACTGAGACATTTTATCATTTTCACATACAAGCAGAGGTGGAAAAAGTACTGGAAAATTGTAATTAAGTAAAAGTATTGTTACTTTGCTTAACCCTTTAACGCCCAACCCAAGAAAAATTGGGGAGAAAAGTCAATTTTTTTTATTCTGAAGTCTTTATTTGGTCCTTTAACCAAACCTGGAAAAAAAATTACACATTATTTTGGGGGGTATATCTACTATTTATTACTGTATGACATGTCAAAATTATTGTAGTATAGTCTTCTGCTTCCTGGTGTCCACTAGGGGGCAGAAGACAACATGTTGTTACTGCAGGGTTTTTATCATAAAGTGATGCAAAATGTCTCAAACTGGATGTATGAACGATACGTTTGGCTTTAAAGGGTTAAATTCTACTGGTGTAAAAGTAAAAGTACACATCTAAAAACCTACTTGAGTAAAAGTGGAAAAAGTACTTGATTTAAAATGTAATTTGAGTTACTTTCATTATATCATGAGGGAATATTTTGCTTAAGGAAGGCAGGGGTCAAGGAGGGGATTGAACCTACAACCTACCAGGTGAGAGTCGTGCACGGTGACCAGTCAGCCGAAGGGATAACTCTGTTGCCAAGTGGTCAGGGTACATCATCAATGAGAGGCACAGTGACAGGACCACACTGTCATATAAGGTAAACCACAAGGCCCACCACAAACCCAAAATAGTTAATAAATGAAACTCTGTAGCCGATAAAGTCCTTTTTGTCAAAGTGTTTTGAATAGAAATCAAACATTTTTTAGCATTTTATTTGCAGATAGTAATTAAATTGTTTTCAAAAAATGTTTTTTTTTAGACCAGTTTGGTGAAATTGGATCATTTCCCAGGGCACACCTGACAATCTCTCACGGCACACTAGTGTGCCACGAGCCAGTGGTTGATAAACACCGACATAAACAATGAATGCAATGCTTGGGATACACAGAAAACACCAGACGATCCTCTTGGGTCAATATTTACTTGAGTAAAAGCTAAATTACTTATTTCAAAAGCTACTTACAAAATTACAAATTACTCACAAAAACTACTCAATAACAGTAACTGGAGTAAATGTAATTCATTACTTTCTACCTCTGCGTACGCGGGGTGGTGGTGCAAAGACAAAATAAAATAAAAACAGAACATAAATAGTATTTACAGGGTTTAGTTGTATAAAAGGTTTCTTTAAAACTGCACATCTATATAAAGGTCTGCTTCATTCTAATTATAAAGTGTATAGTGCAAAGGAGAGGTAAGTAAATATAAAGCAAGATGAGAATTTGCAGCAGTGTGTGCAGGGCACCAGATGGAGATGGAGGTGTAGAAGTGCACCAAACATCAACCTGGGTAGCTTGACTTTCCTCAGCTGTCCCACAAAAAACATCCTCTGATGGAAAATATGAGCTGAGGTTGAATCTGATGGCAGCAACAAGTCTGTAAGACGTTGGAAACGGGAGCCGGAAGGATGGAAAAACAACCGGAGGAGCAGTTGACGACTAATTAGGTTGCCGTGGCAACAGGTCAGTAACATGACTGGGTGTAAAAGGAGCATTTCAGAGAGGCAGAGTCTCTCAGATGGACAGAGGTTCACCAATCCGAGACAAACTGGGTCTAAACGTTGTGGAAAAATTATCCAAAAATGTTCCTCGACATAAAAGTGTGACGACTTTGAAGATCCCACCGTCGACGGTGTGTGATGTCATCAGAGTCAGGAGGAATCTCTGTGCGCAGGGGTCACGGTTGAGGGTGAATAAGATCCATCATATGAATGTGATGATCAGAAATCTCATAAACTGGGACTAGACTATGACCTACATTTACTGTAACATTCAGTAATTATAACAGTAATATGAGTAAAACATCAACATGTGATATCAGACTTTTTTCCACTCTAGAATGCGCCGCTTGCTGGCAGCAAATTGTAGCAGCTCCAATCATACAGTTTAATCATTACTTCACT
>JAOXYM010000018.1:1958598-1970530 GCA_028567055.1 Leptatherina wallacei
GCTATGTCTGCTGCGGTACCAGGTATGATATAAACCGCAATAAGAATAACAGAGGTAAACTCTCTGGGTAGATAATAAGTCAACCAATAGTCAAGACCAGAGTCTTTGACTAGCTGGAGAGATCAGGTCAGATGAAGATGATGCTGATTAGCCGGGGATCTTTAAGATGGCGTCTAAACTGCAGCATCGAGGAGGAAACATATATACGGGGGGGGGGGTCCAACGGGGCTAAACTCACTCTTTATAAAGATTCCCGACTTAAAACGGGCTGGTACAGAACCGCTGGGGATGGAAGTGTAACGCAGAGGAAGGGACTCGACATGGGAATGCTGGAAAGCCTCCTCCATGGAGGGGTTAAAGAAGCCCAGAATGGCCTCCACCTGCTGAGGAAAGTCTGGTCTACACCTCCCTCATAGAACCAACTCTCCTCCAATATTTCCTCCTGGTGCAGCTTCAATGTTTCTCCTACAACCAGGCAGGCTGGCTCACCATAAACACCCTGATCACAGAGGACCCATCACGACAAGCTTCCCATAGCCCAGTGGTCCGGTTCTACCATGCCCCCCCCCAAAAAATAAACTGAAATGTAGAAATTTTTGCAAATATCAAAAAAGAAAAACTGAAACATCACATGGTCATAAGTATTCAGACCCTTTGCTGTGAGACTCGTATGTAACGTACATGTTGTCCATTTCTTCTCATCCTCCCTGAGATGCTTCTACTCCTTCATTTGAGTCCAGATGTGTTTAATTAAACTGACTGGACCTGATAAGGAAAGACACACACCTGTCTGTAAGACCTGTAAGGTCTATATGCGTCCCGTAAGGTCTAGATACTCAGAAAGACTTGTGTCGAGACACAGATCTGTTTGGGAAACCAGAACTCTTCCTGGTCGTCCACCCAGCTTGTTGGCAGGTATTCTGGCCCACAGCTCATCAGCAAAGTGCTCTCATTGGTCCAGGACCGTTATGGTTTATTTTTTTAACTCAATTAAACTTGTATTTCACTAAATTTAGCAAATTTATATTTATGACTTTTTCCAGTCTCCAGTTATTTGAATTACTATTAAGAATTTTGCCTTTTCTTTATGGGACAAATCATTTCTCGCACACACACACACACACACACACACACTCTGACTTCACCTGTTAAAGATGGCTGCCACCTCCCAGATCAGACCTCTGACCTCCAGGTCAAATCACCATTAAGCCAAAATTCTTGATATTTTTTGGTGGTTGACAAACGACTCGGTACGTTACGGCCACCAGGTGGTCTGGAGTGTGGATCAGAATGTTTCCCAGAGCCAAAGTCGTCAAAACATTAGTGTCCCTGCTACATCTTCCCAATCCCCCGCCCCCCCCCCCCCGGAAAGTTTGCCTGAGAGATCTACAGCAGTCCTGCATGTAAATGTAACGGTTTAATCTAGTGTGAACGTTTTCTGACAGATTTCTGAGAGTAACCTGGGACCAAGTTCATGTAAACTGACTCATGTGCAGAAGATTCTCTCCTTTATGTGCAAGCGTTTACTTTTTATACAAGAGTTTTACTTCGTTGTTTTATTCTCTACGGTGACAAAAAGTCCTTCAGTTTGTTGATTTTACTGAAAGTTTCAGAAGTTTCTTTAGTTAGAAAGTTAAGAAAGTTTCTTTAAGTTTTAAGATAAAACCAGTTTGTGACTCAGGAATCCCGACAGCCTTGAACACACCAGACCAGACAGACGGACGTTGACCATAAAAAGGGCTGTTTATTCGTTTAAATGTACAGACGTGTGCGGCGCGGCCTAGCGGTAGCGGTGCAGCTGCAGGGTGTTGCGCCTCTTCCAGGCGGCGCGGCGCGAGCCTCCGATGGTCAGGTGGAACTTGTGGCCCTTGCCCAGGCCGCGGCTCTTCTTTCCCGCGGAGGTCAGGCCGCGCATCTCCCTGTGCTTGTGCACAGCCTTGGTGATCCATTGGGTGTCCGGGTTGCGTCTGATGGCCTTGTGGAAGGTGTCGACCAGGATCACCTCGTAGAACTTGTAGGTGGAGTCCTCGCCCACCCAGTAGGAGTTGAGCACTCGCAGGGCTCCACAATGGCGACCGGCGCGCTCCTGAAGACGGCAAAGCAGATCGACACACATTCATCAAATCGGTTGCTATGGCAACGGCGCTCCACTTATTGCAAAAAAACAAAAAACAAACATTAAATGCGACACAAAAAACAACCTAAAATCTAAGTCGTCCCACCTCCAGACAGCCCGATTATCCTCGGTGTTCTGGTACAAAACAAGCCGGTTGCTACGGCAACATGTGGGTGGCATAACCCAGGTTCTGATAAGGACTCCCTGAGATAATTGGTATGCAGAGTAGGGCAGTGTTTCTCAGTCCAGGACCCCCCGCCCTGCATGTTTTAGAGGTGATCCTACTTAAACACGCCTGAATGAAACAAACGGCTCGTTAACAGGCTTGCAGAGCTCGAGGAGGCAGTTCAATAATCTCACTCAGGCGTGTTGGGGTAGGAACACATCTTAGACTGGATTAAGAAACTGCAGCAGGGTTAAAAACAAATACGCAACCAGCTGGGGTGTCAAAACATGCGGCCCGGTGCCAAAAGCAGCCAGCCAGAGGGTCCCGTGTGGCCCACAGGACCAACTGGCCGAGGGTGAAAATGACCTAATTTATCCATAAAGTATCCTGTTAAAATCTAAACATCTCCAAGGTATGCGGATAAGAGGATTATCTATCTTTCTGACTTAATACATGTGACTTCAGTTTGTATTACGAAGTTCAGGTGGTCAGGATTACTACACACGAGGAAATGCACACGCATGTACGTTTAAAATAACTTCCAGATCTGGAAAAGTGACTTTAATCATGTGAACCACAGACACACCTGAGATTAAACGTTTGGTTTCTTATTTAACGTGTAAATACTATAAATGCCAGATTATGATGGAAATAAGCTATAGTAGATATTTAAAAAAAGAGGGGGGGGGGGGGGGACATTTTATGTGTATGAATTTAAAAAAAGATCAAATTTCATAAGTTTATTAAGATTTATATAAAATACGCACATTAAAGAAATATCTACACGTATAATAAAATATAAACGTAAATGATGAATTGAGGACAAAAATAGTTGAAACGTATTTTTCTGCAGAAATGTCAGGTTCATTATTAAATGTAAACATGATGATGGAGCTAAGGGACAGACATCTGACGCACTCAAGAGGGGGAAGATTAAAATAAGCCGTCAATACTACGTGGCTAGTCTATTAAAAACACAGCGAGACGTTTGCCGAAAAAAGCCTGCGTCAGAGCAAATAGACCACGTTTACTAGACCAGCCATGTGCTATTAGAGGCCTTTTAATCTTCACTCTCCAATCTTCTCTCTACCCTCAGCTCCACCTGGATGTCTAAGCTGATGAGCACCACAGGAACATCTCTGTATCCATCCTGTTAACTACATCATCATGTTCTTCTTATTTGTACTAGAACAAAGTGAAAGATGTGAGCTTTATTATTCATAGGTCTGATGTCTGAGTTAACTTTGCACTTACTAGAATAAATCTCCGTGGGAATAAACCCGCCTGAGTCTTCTCTAACACTTGGGTTGGTTCTGTAATACCAGAAGTGTTTGTTACCGTTTCACTATTATTACTAAATATTACAGAACTCTTAAAATAAGCATTATTGGAAAGAGAAGGGGGCAGTCTAGTGGTTAGAGAGGGGAAGAGTCAGGTTAAAGTCCCCAAGCTGGATTGTCTACAAATGTGAACCATTGTGGGCCCCTGAGCAAGGCCCTAAACCCCCAGATGCTCCCACTACTCCCACTAAAATGCATCTGGTGATGGGTGAGATGCAGAACACTCCTTTCCTTGAGATGTGCACAGAAAAACTTATTTTCTCCTCCAACCATGTGACTTATAAAAACCAACGTGCTGTTGTTTCAGCCTTTAAAAGGTTATTTATGAAGCAGTTCTAAGGAAGAAAAAGGCAAAATTTCCTCATAATTCACCAGTGAAATACAACCATACAGCTCAGTCATCAGGTGCCCTCTGATCTCACGTTGCTCGGCTGCAGCTGGTTTTTATTAGTAGCTGGTTAGTGCACATTTTAGAAAAACATGGCTCCATAACTCGTTTCACCGTCACTCCCCCCCCCCAGCAACTAAATTACATTACTTGATCATTTTTAGATTTGTTGTGCTTTTTTCCACCAATAGGAAGCGCTGCTGCTTCAAGTATTTTGGAGTTTGCTAGAAAAGTCCGTTGTTATCGTTTCTTTCTGCATCAAACGTGACGGTAAATTACCCTTATTCATTTGCCGTATATTTTCCATCATAACTCTGGTTTTACTTGGTCAAACAACACGATTTAAAAACTGGTTTATAGTCTGAAGTCTGTCCTGTTGTCTGAAATTGGAACGGAGACGCTATGCGGCTGCGTCGTGCTGCATCTGGACGCACTGGTCCATAGCCCGGAGGGTTAAAGCGACAACACATTTCCTCCGTGTGGAGACGATCATACCTCAGCAACAGACTGCAAACTGCGGGCAAACTTGAGCTGGTTGACGCCGTGGTGCACTGGCTTGCCATAGGTGGCACCCTTGGGGACGGGGCGTTTCCGGCCACCGCGGCGCACACGGATGCGGTAGACGACGTAGCCTGTTCGAATCAAAACAAAACATGGTTAAAAGGAGGAGCGTGCACACGTTGCTGAGGTTAAACCGCGGAGGCAGGACTCACCCTGCTTGGCCTTGTAGCCCAGCCTGCGAGCCTTGTCGGGCCTGGTGGGTCTAGGAGCGCGGTGGAGGTTGGACAGCTGACGGTACTGCCAGCAGCGGACGCGGAGCAGGAAGCGCATCACATCGGACTGCTTCTTGCGCCATAACTCCTGCATATACCTATATGCTCCCATGTTGACTTATCTGAAGAGGAGAAATACCAGTTCACTCGCCTGTGCCATACAGATTCATCATCTTAATCAACACAGGATCAATACTGCTAATATACATCCGGTGCATGTTGTAAAATAAGTTAGATTAGCAACTGTACACACAGTAACACCAATTGAAAACACATGGTTACAGATCAACAAGACTGCCCCTTCATAGCTGGTCCATCACTTTTTATACATCTAAATATGGAAATATTATTCACCCTCTTAGACTGCTGGATATCTTAAATATGACTTTGCAAATCGAGTGAGAAAACACCATAAAATCATCACATAGTGGCTCATTTCACACACAAATCATAACCACTAATGTTAGCATGCTAGTTAGCAGAGTAGCTTCCCACTAGCTCGCCGGGGTTTTGATCATAGTTTAATCAATAATAACTGCTTTAATAAAATTTGCAAGCAAAGATGCAAAACGGAAATGTTCATAAGGCTGAATAGTTTCATAGAAACTTCAGGAAAACACGGCTGTAGCAAACCTGAGACGTACAACTTAAGAGTGCTAATGGCTAGCAGAGCGACAGGGTCCCGCACCGGTAAAACAGGGCTGTAATCAATATATTCCCCAAGATTTATCAATCAATAACAAAGCTTTTAAACTCGTTAATAAGTATTTAAATGATCCCCTACATCTAAAGACCGGATGAAACTGTATAGATGATGATTTTTATGGATTGTGTTTTGTTCAGAAGTATGGAAGTTCTCGCTTACATGATGGCGTACCAGCCGGAAAGAGGGAGGACATTTACCCAGCATGCCTTATGAGACCGACGATGACGCATTTCCTGCGCATGATCCTGGGGAATGTAGTTCTTTTAAATTACATCTCTCTTACCTTTACGTTACGTTTGCTAATCTTTTTTTCCCTAAAGTTTTAAGAATCACAAAGCAGTTTTAATTCTTTAAGAAAAATTAAAACGTAATTTATTGGCATAAAATGTAAATAGAGGAAGTTAAACTCATCCAGTTCATGGTTCAACGTGAGATTTAAAGTGTAGCCATGGAAACTACAGTAAGTCGAACATAGTTCACATGTTTACTTATCATATAATAATAAATAAAACAAACAATCAGCTTGTTAATCTTATATAATCTTATAGAGATGACTATTACAAATAATACGTTCCCTTGTTTCTCTTTAGGTTTGATCAGTTTTGTGTGGTAGCGGTTTACGCATGCGCCGTGACATCAAAGTAGCCCGACCAGCCTGACGTAGCAAGAGCAGGATGGATGCGCCGGCTGCAGACTCGACATTAACACACGACTAGTTATCCACCGCTTTAAAGTAAGTCAATTACTAAATGCACCAAGTTAGTAACACCCCCCTCCAAAAAAGAGGGGGGTGTTACTAACTGGTTGGTGTGTTTATATGACGCAGGAGGGCTTACACATGAGCTAACTAGCTAAATAATAAAACGCTGTCACTGTGAGCCAGCGGCTAGGTAGAGCCTGGTTTGTGTTCTGTTGCTGCTGGAGCACGTGCCAGATGTGACAGCTAAATGAAGGGATATTCTTTCTCCATGCATGCTTGCAGGCTCGACATGGGGAAAGGCTGCAAGGTTGTGGTGTGTGGTCAGGCAGGGGTCGGGAAAACTGCCATCCTGGAGCAGCTGCTGTACGGAAATCACAGTGTAGGTAAGTGCTGCACTTACAGGAACCTGATTCATTAGATTAAATGTGAAAGCTTTATCTGCTTCTGGAGGGGTTATGTTGTTGACCCACATCATGACAGAGCCAGCTGACTTTATTCCAGTTAATTGCACATCATACTTGATGGCAGAGTGTCCTTATTATCAGCCAAGCAGGAACATGCTAATACAACTGTGTCCCATTCAGGTTCAGAGTCCAGTGAGACGCAGGAAGACGTGTACGTGGCCTCGGTGGAAACTGACCGAGGCGTGAAGGAACAGCTGAGGCTCTACGATACCAAAGGACTTCATGATGGGCAGGACCTGCCCAAGCACTACTACTCGGTGGCGGACGGCTTCGTCCTGGTTTACAGCGTCGACAGCCTGGAGTCTTTCAAGAAAGTGGACGTTCTGAAGAAGGAAATAGACAAGTCACGAGATAAGAAAGAGGTGAGTCTGTGTTTACGGCACCGCTTAAGTCTTCAGGAACAGTTCTCCAGGATCCTCGAAGGACTTTCCAAAGCTCTTCTCTGGATGTTTCTGCCTTTTGTTCTGTGTTCTGTCCAGATTATCCAACACTGCCTCAGTCATGTAGAGGTCCGGGTTCTAGGGAGGATCCGTCTCTACATCGGACCTGTAGAGGTCCTGGTTCTGGGGAGGATCTGTCCCTCCGTCGGACCCGTAGAGGTCCTGGTTCTGGGGAGGATCCGTCCCTCCGTCGGACCCGTAGAGGTCCTGGTTCTGGGGAGGATCCATCGGACCTGTAGAGGTCTTGGTTCTATGGAGGATCCGTCCCTCTATCGGACCTGTAGAGGTCCTGGTTCTAGGGAGGATCCGTCCCTCCGTCGGACCCGTAGAGGTCCTGGTTCTGGGGAGGATCCATCGGACCTGTAGAGGTCTTGGTTCTATGGAGGATCCGTCCCTCTGTCGGACCTGTAGAGGTCCTGGTTCTGGGGAGGATCCGTCCCTCCATCGGACCTGTAGAGGTTCTGGTTCTGGGGAGGATCCATCTCTCCATCAGACCTGTAGAGGTCCTGGTTCTGGGGAGGATCCATCGGACCTGTAGAGGTCTTGGTTCTATGGAGGACCCGTCCCTACATCGGACCTGTAGAGGTTCTGGTTCTGGGGAGGATCCGTCCCTCTGTCGGACCTGTAGAGGTCCTGGTTCTGGGGAGGATCCGTCCCTCCGTCGGACCCGTAGAGGTCCTGGTTCTCGGGAGGACCCGTTTCCACTGATCTTTAGTCCAGTTCTTGGGTCATGTGACCTCATCCTTTTCTCCACGTTTCCATGGAGACCATCTCTGATGAGGCTCTCGGGTCCCGTTTCAGTATTTGTCATGATAAGAAAGAACTTATTACACCTTTTTCTTTCCTGCAGGAAGGTTTTTAGGCCTGAAACCTCTCCTGTCCTCCAGATCCTCCTCCTTTCTTTAAGGACACACCATGCTGAGAAATGTTCAGCTCACAGCTCTCCGTCACCTTTTCGTGCAGAAATACTTCTTTTTTTTTTTTTGGTCCGGTGTCGACAACACTGGTTCTTTTCTCCAGTTAGGAGCTTTTTGTCACGCTGGAATGAGCCGGAGAACCGCGTTAAGTGGCTTAACAAGCAAAAACATTCCTCTGGAAATAGTCGGCTACAAGAACTTGACTGAAAATAAAGAAGAAATTAGGGCCGCACGGGGATTTTTTTATTCAAATAAAAAGCATCTGAAACAAGATTTCCGCTCCCGTTTCCCCCTGAATACGTCGTTATGTCTCTATAAATGTTAGATAAGCAGCATTAGTCTGGTTTGGCTGCGACTGTGCTCGACACGCTGTGGTTGAAGTGCGTCCGTTGTGTCTTCCAGGTGATGGTCATCGTGCTGGGGAATAAAAGCGACCTGCAGGAGCGGCGGCAGGTGGAGCAGGACACGGCGCAGCAGTGGGCGCGAGGCGAGAAGGTGAAGCTGTGGGAGGTGAGCGTCGCCGAGCGCAACTCGCTCATCGAGCCCTTCACCGTGCTGACCAGCCGCCTCACGCAGCCCCAGAGCAAGTCGTCCTTCCCTCTGCCCGGACGCAAGAGCAAAAGCACCCCGTCCAACGACATGTGAAGGAGTTACTCGCCACCGGCGGGGAGGACTTTGGTCCATTTCCACGCGCTCGTCTGCTTATATACAGAGTTAGTCTTCTTCTAGAAGTAGCCTAGCTTAGCTTAAAGACAGGGTTTGTCGAGCTGACTCATCACTTCCATCCTGTTTGTTTGCAGAGATGTAAAACAGCTGATTTTAACCCGGTGGATAAACGTAGGGACAGACGTGTCACCCGTCCGCCTCTGTGCAGAACCTCTGACGTCTGGACGGCTCCCGGCTCAGTGGAACGACCCGGAAGTAGCAAAGTGTCGGCCATCTTGGCTTAGTTTGGGTCTGCTTGCAGCGTGAACATCTGACTCGTCGCCGGGGGGTCGAGGAAAAGGGCTTTTTAAAAAAAAAAAAAGAATTAACCATGTTGAAGAGGCTGGCAGAGTCATACAGAGACAGACTAGGGACATAAGTGCAGAACGTACATGTACAAATCAGAAAATACAAGTAAATTTTACACGGCTGACCAGGAGCCACTGTAGTCTCTGACCAATCACAGGGGGAGCTGGTGGAGGCCATGGCAACCGTCATGGCTCCCTAAAGGCGATTCTGTTTACAATCCATCTGCCGACTGACTAACCTTTAACTTTACTGGTTACAGTGGCCCCCCCCCCCCGCCCTCTCATCTGCTCAGCTCCCTGGGCACCAGAACATGGCAACCCACAGATGCTGGAGGCTCAAATGCAGAGCTGAATTTTCAGGATTATTAAGAGTAAAAAGGATTTACAGTCGCGGCTCTCCGAGATCCGAGAAGTCCGATTGGTTCATGGGTATCTGGGTAAAACTCACTTGTACTTGTTGCCTTTAAAAATACAAAGACAGAAGTTATGCACCTTCTGTGGTCCGGGCGTGGTGCTCATGCACCTACCTGCCGGTGCACGTGGATCATCACGTTAAAATGAGAGCAGATACTCCGAACCAGAGGTGGCGGTCGAGCTTCAGTCTTCGTGCCGAGCAGCTTTTTGTCTCATGGAGGCAGGAAGTGTAAATGAGGATGCATGTGTAGGGCTAGTTTATGCTGCAGCTTCCCCCACAAACCAAAGGGTTTAAATGTGTTCACACGTTCAGTCCTTAAGAGTTTACAGGAACACGTCTTTCTGTTTCCTGGTCCAGGACGGGTCCGCTTCAGGACCAGTCCAGCACTGGTCTGCTTCAGGACCCGGTCCAGCACCGGTCCGCTTCAGGACGGGTCATATGAACCTCAGCCTGGCAGCAATAATATTCCCGGTGACGTGTTTGTGTTCGTGTCGCACAGGCCAACAGGGCTGCTATTTAAAGCTGTGTTAGCAGAAATAGATAAATACTTTATTGATCCCAAGGGAAAATGTAATCCTGTAAAATAATCAGTGTTGAGAGGAAATATTTATTTTTAAAAAAACTAATTTATTTTTGTCACTTTAAATGAGCCACATTCCTTAACGTGAGAGGAGGGCGAGGAGCTGAAGGACGATCTGTGTTGATGTTTTCTGTGCTGCACTAGAGCCGATAAAAGATGCTAAGCTGTGTTTCTCTGCCTCTTCGTATTAAACTGCAGAACGATCAAAGTGCGGACGCTTCACTTGGTCATGTTTAATTCTTTTAAAAAGGAAGAAACAGAACAGCTTTTCATCAGTACTGAACACAAATCACAACCAATATCCATCCATTTCTAAACATGTCTACATGTGGAAAACACACAGCGGGAGTTTGGAGGGGAAGCAAACACCGACGTGAGAATTTTACACCGACATCGTTGACTGGGAATCATGCTCAGACACATTTCTTCTAGCGGTTTTAAGGGTTAATGTCCATCTTCAAGCACAGGCTAAAACTTCAGAGGAAACACGAGCTGCTGCGTTATTGGGTCTGATTATAGTCGGGCCAGAGATAACTTACCAAAAAAAAAATACAATAAACAACAAAATGTCAGGAGTTTAGACTTCAATTCCAAGATAAAAACCCACCCTTCCTCCCTCCTCTGCTACAAGTCAGGACCCCCCCCATTCCCTCCCATCCCCGACACATCCCCCCCTCCCCAGGTGGTCCAGCCAGCGGCGGCCTCGCTGATTATGTGGCGTAGCGTTTGGTCCACTGTTTGGCTATCCTGTCGTGTTCGGGTCTGTTTGTCGTGTACTGTGTGGCGATGCTTCCAACCAGAGGGTCAGCTGTCAAAACAACAAGAGAAACACAACAGATCAGCATCTTTGTTTGTTCCAGTTACAGATCAATCAGTTTTAATGCCTCAAGACGAATGAAAACTTCAGATAGATCATAATGTGTTTGATTCAGCGAGTAAACGGGTTAGTTGGGATAAAGACCGAAGGAAGAAACGTCTCCGTATTCAGAGATCAGCTGATGAGCAGCAGCAGGTATCTGAAGGTGGTGGTTGAACGTCTCCATCAGGATCCTCCAGAGGCTGCAGCTGTACATGAAGCTGGAGCCGGACGCCCGTTCATCAATGATCAGAAAGAGAAATGTTTGCAGTGGACTCAGACATGAAGACTCATTTTCAGACAGTTTCCTTCATGGACGGAGGTCTGGATAGTCGATGGATGGCCAGCGTGCAACAAGGTTGCCACACCAGCAGGGTGGAGCCGGAGTGAGATGGTAGAAACACTGATGGTGGGGCACCATCATCTCCTGACCTCAACCCCACTGAGAACATAGTTTATGTAAATAAAACCCAATATTTTGATGATTTTAATTAAAAATTGTATTCACTGTAACCTGCATTGATTATTGATAAGAAATGAACAAAAACAGCATATGTGGAATATTATGGAACACAGTGGATGTAGTACGACATGGTAAACGGACACGCAACGTTTACCAAATCACACATCCAAACAGCACTTCTATGGGTTATACCAAGAACTCGCTCAACATTCACACTACGATGTGTAGGAATGGGTTATGATGCGTAGGGGAGCGGTATGATGCGTAGGGGAGCGGTATGATGCGTAGGGGAGCGTAATGATGCGTAGGGGAGCGTAATGATGCGTAGGGAAGAGGTATGATGCGTAGGGGAGCGTAACGATGCGTAGGGGAGCGTAATGATGCGTAGGGGAGCGGTACGATGCGTAGGGGAGCGGTACGATGCGTAGGGGAGCGTAATGATGCGTAGGGGAGCGTAATGATGCGTAGGGGAGCGGTATGATGCGTAGGGGAGCGTAATGATGCGTAGGGAAGAGGTATGATGCGTAGGGGAGCGGTATGATGCGTAGGGGAGCGGTATGATGCGTAGGGGAGCGTAGTGATGCGTAGGGGAGCG
>JAOXYM010000018.1:2238927-2250284 GCA_028567055.1 Leptatherina wallacei
AATTGAATTGAATTAAATTAGATTAAATTAAATTGTGTTTTATTTTATTCCAGTCTTTTCAATTAAATTTTTTTTCTCAGATTTAAAAAAAAAGTTTTTTATTGTATTTATTTCATTTTTCATATAATTGTGAATAAATTCAGGTGCTAATGAGTTAAATATCTTATTGTGCTCATTAACAGTATTAAAATATGGATTTTGACACATTTGTCCGTCAAACATGTCAACAGACGTAACAAATTCCCATTGACTGGTTAGACTGGGACGTTCATCTCCATGACGACAAAGGTAAATCCTGGATTTACTGCAACATTTATGCAACAATTGATTTAAAAAACTGAGTGCACTGTGCAGCAATGTGGTTTAATTTCACATTTCAGACAAAAAGCTGAACAACACACAGAGTTCCAGCGCAGTCATCCATCCTCACACATTCCCAGTCCATCAATCCAGTGCAGCATCAGACGGCCTCCAAACCCGCTGGAATCACAGAGAACGTAATCATGCATCACAGATTGCACAAAATTTTAATGTGACTAATGACAGAGTTTCCCTCATAAAGTATTCACCCCCCAACTTTCAGCATATTGTGCTCATTATACTATGCCCCAGTTTGAATAAATCATTATGCACTCATAGTGTGTTTATTTTGGGCTTCGGAGGCCTTTTTGCCGTATGAGGACCACTTCAAGTAATGTGCTGCTCTTATTCGTAGTGCAACTGGGATTAGTTTCTAAGCATCTCCACATGTGGGTTCGATAGAGATTTGTATGGATCTAAAGATTCAGTGTGTATTCATACGTGTGTGTGCTCTTGTTGTTGTGTAGCCGGGCCTGATGGGAGTCCAAGTCCGGGGGGTACAGCTCTAGTTAATAATTCAGTTGAGGCTCATTATCAAGGCAGTGCAGATCTCTCTCTGATTCCACCTTAATTGCAGGCAGGATGTGCCTCTCAGACACTCTCAGAGTCACTCCCTCTCCTGTCTGCAGCTGCACACACACACACACACACACACACACAGATTTCTATTGGTTCTCATCCAGACCTCACCTCCTCCCAGAGATCAGGTCTGGATCACATGTTGGACATTTGGAGATGAGCAGATAAGTCACTCTCAGAGCTTTTGTCTATCAGAGAGCATCCTCTCCGAGGCCAGCCATGTGCTTCTATTATGAGTCACTTACATTTTTAATCAGATCATCACGAGGGCTTTCTCCTGTCAGAGGGCTCTGCTAACGAAGATTGATGCTAGGTAATCAGTCAGAGGACAGCGGCCGCGTGATTAATGCTGCTGGAGAGTGGACGTCTCGGATCACGGCTTTTCCACCCCGAGGTTTAATGAAACCGCTGCTGTTTAAGGAGACGAACGTACAGGTGGTCAAACCAGATGTGGGAAATAAAAGCAGTTCTTCTTACCTTTAATCCCTCTAACCGTGTGTCAGGAGAAGGTTAGTGAGACGATGTGGACGTATAACTTCCTGGACTGGGTGTTCTGGGATCTCTGACATAAAACTCTTAGTCTGAGTGGAGAGATAATAAATCTGTGGTGCTAAAACCCACTGAGGTGTGGATGACTCCGACTCTTAAGACCTTGTTTCATGGTGAAAAATGTCCAGTATGCTTCTTATCCAATAAACATCTCGAAACACTGGAGGATTATTAAGGAATGAATCTACTCATCAGCTACTTTATTAGAAACGTTCAACTGCTTGTTAACACAAATAACTTATCAGCCGATCGAGCATCTCTTGGGTTTCCAGAGAAGAAGAGAAAATGTCCAGTCGTTGATGTCAGAGGTCAGAGGAAGAATGGGCAGACTGGTTGGAGATGATAGAAAGGCAACAGGAAGTCCAACAAGCACTGGTTCCAACCAACAAGGCTTGAATTGGACCTTTAATTCTGACTGCACATGTACCTGTGCTGGTTACTTGCAGCGGAGCCAACGTTGTCGATATTTAAGCAATTTTCTGGTACACTTAAGGTCCATTTATGCTCCCATACGTACATAAATAAGTATGTCCAGTCATGTTGAGTCAAATCATCCACAAGAGGGCAATGTTGAGCTCACAGTTCATACAGACCATATGGCGACCCTCCATCTCCACAGTTGATCGTCTTGTTCCTCTTCTTCTTCTCTGGTTTGTTCCTTTCGCTGGTTGCATGTCAGCCATACAGCTCAACACTGTCCCTGTGGTTTCCAGTGGTATTGCTCCGTTTGCTGCGTCAAGAGACGGATCCGCAAAACCCCCCAAAACAGACAAAATTACAGGAGACGCACGAAAGTGTCCTTTAATCTGCATATCCGTCTTCCAGCATGACTGGGCCTTTATGTAGACTGATATCTTCTTACTGCTCTCAACAAGAAGCCCATTTACTTGCACTATTTGTACTTAGCTCATACCAGTTTATTGTTTAAACGATCCCCATTAGCTGTCTCCAAAATGTAACGAGCTAATCTTCCTGGGGTCCATACAAGGAGACAAAACACCTCCAGTAGCTACCCTACAACCTGCAGGGTTTTTAAGCTTACTGGAGGAGCACGTTGGTATTAATTTGCACTTTGAATATTGTATTGTATTATTGTGTGATGTGGTGTAATGAACTTGTGGCAGAGATTTGGGTTAACCAGCTTAAATAGCTTAAAACGTTGCTAATTTGTCTTTGAAACCTCCGAGCAAACCAATGTGTAAAAGACTATGGCCTTAAAAAAAGAAAGACAATAAAGGTTAAAAATGTTTTACTATATCATGTTTTATAGTTTTTCTAAGATTTTTACATTCATGCAAGATTAAATTTAAGGTTAAAATGATTAAATAACAATAATAAATGAATAATTTTACCGTCTCTGACCGCACGATGTGTCCAACCTTCAAGCAAACATTAAAGCAAACGTAAAGATTTCTGAGCAGGTTTTTTATTTCTCATTTACTTATTTATTCACAACTGAGGCTGCTAGATTTTACTTTAATCTTTTTGGAGTGTTGTAGACGGTCCATACAAAACTAATTTGAATGGGACGTCATCCTCTAGTGGTTGTCATGATTATAACGAGCTGTAGAGGAATGATGTGACGTAGCTGGGGTGGATGGAGGGTTGCTTGTTTCCTGTTTCAAATTAATTAAACATTACTTTTAACCGTCACTATTCAATCAACTCAATGATGTTTTCATTACTGCAACCAGGACTATTCTAACTGAATCTCAAGTGACTTTGCACTTGAACTCGTTATGATCAGACAGTAAAAATTACAACCTGACTGGGTCCCTTTTGTTTAGCAATTAACCCTTAAACCATTTACAGTAAAGATATCAGGAGACTTAATGCACTAGTTCCGCAACATTTATCAGGTTACAGATATAAATATCTCATTTACGGATTTTTTTCAATAGATTCAAGAAATAAAATGTGAGAAATTCAGAAATTTTGCTCAACAACTGCAAACAGATTTAACTCAAAATCTCCACATTGAGGAGCTTTTTCTGCTACAACAGTGTAATTAATTCTTATCCGTTTTCTTATGTGCCTTAAATGATCATTTCAGCCATTAACTGAGGCCCTTTATGACATTTAATTATATTCCTTTTTCATTTTTCACACTGAAAATGGGAATTCCTGTGACTCCATCCACACAACTTGAGTAAATCTCTACCAATCAGCAGGTGAGGCTGATTGATGAGACGGAGGCAGAATTAGGACTGGGCAATGAAATGATCTCAAGATTAGATCACAGTTAAACTTACGTCGATCTCGATTAAAAGCACGAGATATTCTCAGTCCATCCATCAACAGGACCGGCTGTGTGTCCCTCAGCACGCTCCGGTCCTCTAGCTGGCAGTAATGCATCTCTAAACTGGTTTTTAACTACCAAGAAAACCTAGAACTGCCGCTGTTTGGTCCACTTTGGTCCGTTTCTACGGATAGAACAATTTGTTTGGCGCGGTCTGATGTGGTCCGCTTGAAAGCCGGGGGTCTTGGTCCACTTGCAAACTGACTATCCAGTGGACCACAAAGGAAGGGAAGTATGCCAACTAGGGATGCACGATATATCGGCTTCAACATCGGTATCGGCAGATGTTGGCCATTTTGTAAAATATCGATATCGGTCCAATAAGTAAAACTTGGCCGATATTAACAACAGATATTTATTTCCCGCTGTTTGCGTGTCAGGGGGATTGGGGTGGGGAGGGGGTGGGGTGTGTGTGTGGGGGGGGGGGCATGTAGTATTGTCTTGGACATGTAACAGTGATAGTAAGGCAGCATCGTGGGGTGTTTAACTGAAGCGGAGAATGTCAGCGGTGTGGTAGATTTTCATGGTATCGAAAGAAGATACTCGAAAAGCAGTATGTGATACTTCCAACGTCAAAGTAATGTGAGGAGGATGTCGCATCAATACATTCAACACCACCAGTTTGATATATCATCTGAAAAACCACCAACCAGAGGTTCACAAACTTTGGCGGGAAGCTAACGCTGCTAACGCTAATATAAAATTTTGTACAGAATTTGATAATCTTAACTAAATTTTTTTTAAATGATATCGGTAAATATCGGTTATCGGCCATTGCAAAAATATTAATATCAGATATCGGTATCGGCCAAAATGTTCCTATCGGTGCATCCCTAATGCCAACTGTGATAAAGCACCAAGAAGAAGAAGAAGGAAGTGATGTAGAGTATTGTTTGGGTTGGAGGAAAAAAGAAGCTGACAGTGTGTTCGAAGAAGCCGAGGTCAAGTAAAATTAGGAACCCCGAGATGTGTGTTGTGGCTCCATCGTTTGCTTGCGATGGTAGCGGAAAGATTTCCTCTTCTGATCCTGGCCAATCAGGGAGCCCCGTTTTCTTCTTCTTCCTGCTTTTTCATTATTTATCAGTGGTTGTTTTGGGGAGTCTCACCCAAAACAGTTGTTTTAACAGTTGTCCGGCTGGTTTGGTCCACTTCAGTTAAGTGCAGTATGAACCCAAACCAAACCGAATGAAGGTGTGAAGCTTTCTGCCCAATCGAACCGAGTCCACCGGACTATCCGGGTGTGAAAGGCCCCTAAAAGGAAAAGAAAAAAAAACCCAAAGAGAGCTACAAAAAGCAGCGTGAGACTGAAACTGAACTTGCGTTTTCGTTACAAATTGTCGAAATAGTAAATAAAAAAGGTCCCCCTCTACGTTAGTGATAAAGATTTAGTAAAAACGCTGAAGAATAGACTCGTGCAAACAACAACTAATTTATTGAATCACCTGAAAGGTACCACAGCAGAAACTAGGCAGAAAGCATGAAAAATATGGATCAATGTGGGGCACGAGTTCTTGGCGTGCATCCATCAAACACATCTCATCATATGAAAAACATCCAGAATGAAGCACGAAACTCTGTTAAAAGTTGAACTATATTTGTTCAATCTCACGGTTATTATCGGTTTACTTTTTAAATGGATAGTTTAACCATTTGAAGACCTAATATATTATATTTGAAACAGTCTTAGAGACCTTTTGCATCACCTTATGGTAGAAACAGCTCAAAATCCTGTTGTATCCACTCATATGCTTGTATTCTGCCCCCTGGTGGAGACCTTTTGCATTACAATAATTCTGTTATATCACACTACACATGCCATTTAACTAATTAATATTTTCTTCCATTTTGTCAAGGGCATTACAAAGACTTTAGATGTTAAAAAGTTGTTATTTTTGTGCATTATTTCTTGGGTCAGGCATTAAAGGGCCAACAAACTCTATATTTTAATCAAGATCAGTATAGAAAATATGATAATTTTCACCTTATCTCCCCCAGTAGGGAGTCTACTGATAGATGATGGAAAGGTTGACATTTTTTAAGGGAAACTAATGGATGTAATGGTTAAATGACCACAGAGTATATTAATAAGGAAGTACACTGCATAACTCTGGAGTACTATCAGTCACCTTTAATGTGTTTTGTTCTCAGTGTAGTTCAGTCATGTTGAGGTGATGTTTGGCATCAATCAAGTCACACTCGTTTGCTCACAGTTGAATCCATTTTCATTAAAGATGTCTGTTACTGCACTTTAATTACAGCTGATAAAAGCCTGTTGAAAGTAGGAGCCATTAGTGTCTGAAGAGTAGGATCATTCACCGTGTTTTAACCAGAATTATTTGCCCACTGTCCTTGTAAATTGCCAGTTAAAGCGGTTGCTACAATAGGGAAGGTGTCTGTTAACGGTGTCAGGGTGAAGCCTGGATGCCGTGTGTCTACTGTCAGCACAAAGACGGGTCAGGGAAGAGTATTTTTCACTAATGAATATTCATCAGGCCACTGACATGTTTGGACAAATTACAATAAAAGCTTTTCAAACTGGGGCTGAGTGGGAATAAATTACATCCTTGTCATTCTGAAGATTATTAATCAAACACCATTTAACTGCTTTAAATCATGGCTAAATAGAATTACGTTATGGTATGCGCAGATTGTACCGAGTATGTGTGTTTGCGTGTGCGTGACGGTGATCCAGGAGGCACTCAGAGGTTAGCAGCTCAAGACAGCCTCTCTGGGGATTTCCATGTCAGTTTGATGAAAATAGGTCAGGATTCAGAGCAGGACGTTTAGCATTTTGATCATGTGATGGTTGATGCCGCGCTCGACGACAGCCACCCTCAAATGAACTCCAGACTCTCTCCGTCTCCTAGTTTGCCCACCTCACCCCGTCCACGCCACCACGCTCCTTCTCCCTCCATCTAAACTCCGTCGTGACATCCTCCGTCTCAGAGCTGTCGCTGCTGTCGCTGCTGTCGCTTCCAGCTCATGGAAAGAAATTCAGATCTGCGGGCTGTAGATTAAAAGCTGCTCCTCTACAGAAATTGTACTCAAAATCAACAATACACCATGTCTGGTGGAATTTATTTGATTTAAAAGTACTTTTGAATGTTGTAGCTCGGCTTTTCAGAGAGAAAGTAGATGGGCTTTGAAGTTTTATGCCCGGCAATGACCCATGTTGTGTAAGGGCTACAATATGTTTGCTCGCCATTATGTCTGTCTGGCTTGATTGATTGAGCTCCAACAGAGCAGATTGTCATCTTTCATGACTGCTGTGCCTTCAAAATTACTCTCTTAAAGGTGAATTTGCTTACAGATGAGCTAGTTTAATGTTTGGCTACATTTGAGGCTCAGTATTTCAGTCATAACAAGCACCTCTGGCGTGTGCAGACAAAAAACAGGGTAAATTTAAACCTAACAGCAAGGGAGAGATGAAGAGAAAATAAAGATGGCTGAAGGTAAATTTTGCTGAGCCAATCTTTGGACGAGGTTCATGTTTGTCCAGTTAGATCACCGGAAGAAAATGAAAGTGTTTTACAGCCATTAAAGGGGTGTCTTCTGGGGAGATTCCTCTACTAGCCAACAGCTAATTTAGCTAAGCAACATGTTTGGCTTGTAGCTGTTATGCTAGCATAATTTTTATGCTAACAGCTAGAAGCTAAACGTTGTTTTTACTCTGTAAGATTCCTTCATGGACCTGGAATCATATCAATACAACTAAAATGAATTTGACTGATTTGTATTGGACCTTAATGAATTTGACTGAACTGGATTATAAATGGATTACAATGGATTGGATCATAATTGGATTTGATTGAACTTAAATATTCTCTCTTTAAAGTTGTGATGAGATATATTGTAAATTGGTGCTGTGCATGGAAATTGAAAAATACGTTTTTTTAATCTTAATTTTCCTGGTTAAATAAATAAATTAATGTAAAAAATTAATTGAATTGAAATGGCCAGGACTTCCTTGAAAAAGAGGTTCTTAATCTCAATTTTCCTGGTTAAATAATAGATAATTTTTAAAGAATTAATTTAATTTAATTTAATTATATTGAATTAAACTGAGTTAAAATAAATTGAATTGAATTCAGGGCCTTACGATGCACATCTTTTTCTTAGTGTCTGTCACACACTACAGCAACAAATATCCAAATTGGCTAAATAGTTATTATGTCTGTGGATAATCAATTTCCATTTCCGTTAGCATCTCCTTCTGGGAAAAACTTTGTTTTAGAACAAAGTCCCTCTGGTTACAACAATATAATCATGTGGATGTGATGCTGAACTGTAGCACTTTGGGTTTTAATGGACATTTAAAGGGCCATTTCGGCTTTGCAGTGTCTCTGTTTTAACAGATCCATTAATATGTGAGGAAAATCAGATTTGAACATGGCAGTCATGGTTACATGCGGTAATAGTTGTTAGGTAATTGTGTTTTAGCAACGAAAAGAATGACTTTCAATAACCAAAAATCCTCAGGACCTCAGAAGTCTGCGGTCCACTGTGTATCAGGGATTTGATTGTTGGACATTATGTATCTATCAGTCATAATAAAGGGAATTTAGCTCATTTTGTGGCCTTGTTGAGTAGTGGTCCTTGTTTCTTAGGCAATGAAATGTTAATTTAGTTTTTTAAAGTATTCTTCTTCAATGTTGCACATATTTCAAATGTTTAATCAAAGATTAACCTGGACTGGTTTTTTAATACATGCCAGGGCTTGTTGGGGAATCTTCAGGTCTGAAAAATATTTTTTTCTGTTCTGAATAGTAGATATATTGTTCCTGTAAAGGAGATATACTGCAGTAAAACAGGGGACATCCAAGGGCCTCCCAGACTCAGGGGGGCTACCTGTAGGGCTTTGAAGACTTAATGTAATTTAACTTCAGTTACAGAGGGTAACTGGCTTATTGGTGACTGTGTCATTTGAAGAGGCCCTGTGTTTATAAGGCACATAATCTTAAATAAAATGGCTTTTTATCAAATTACGGAACCATAAGGGCCCAAAAGAAATGTCTTCCCAGAGGCCCCCAGACAGGTGAAAGAAAGACTTCGCAAGTAAACGTCACAGTTAAGTACTTACATAAACTTTTTTATTTTGCCATCAAATTTTATTAAGAAATGTGTAAAATTTTGTGGCATTTATTACAATTCATGCTTAGTTATAAACATAAATGGACCCGATTCAAATGTTGGATGAAACCAGGTTTAAAAATAATTGCCATGAAACTGTGTTACAGTTTTTAAGACAGAACATTTAGATATTCATTTTCATTAATCCATTCATTCTTTCCACTGCCCAACCACATCTTTGTTTTTCCTTCTACACGTCACTTTGTTTAAACTTCTTTCCTCATTCAGCTGCACTTTGTTCAGGCAGCAGTTGGTAAAGGACACCACACAGCCGATGGGTGGATGATACGTCATGGAATAGTGGAGATGTAGAGACCATCATGTGCAGAACTGGACAAGTTTTTATTAATACCGACCCAAATTTTTTTTACCTACATTTGGTAGGCTAGTGGTTAATCATTTAGAGGTCTTGTGAAGTTTCTGCTTTCCCCCTTGTCACCCTCTACCTTGTGAAGCAGACTGTGTCTCCATACGTTATGCATCCGCCCCCTGAAAGTCTGACTTCATCAAATCTTAGATACAGTCATATATATATACTGTCTTTGATGAGTGCCACCGAAGTCGATGTGTGGATTTAATAGCAGCATTAATCTGCCTGTTTAATGGCATGGTAGAGTGGAAGGTGGCCACTGGAAGACGCAGCACTAAAAGATGAGTTACGGCCCCCGATGGTAAAAGGGCAAAAATGCAAAACAGTTGAGAAGTGGAGGAGAAACTAAACTAAACATTTCAGACCGCACCGTCAGAGCAGGTTGTCCCAGCATCGCAAGGCGTCAGAAGCCTGAAATTATATTTCATTTGCTAGTAGAATTTGTATTTCTGCAGTTTTTCTGTGGATAATCCTGGTAATTATCAGATAAATAGCATTCTAAAATATGTTTCTAACACAATTTTTAGCTGGTTTTTGGCTCATAATGAAAGAACATCGTGCCATGATTTTAATGGGATGCTGTCATGACTAAGAGGTGACAGCAATATTTTGGTTTTTTTCTTGTGTTTTCTCCCTGCGAACATCACTAAATATGTTTCCTAGGTGTCAAATAATCCTCCAAGTCTCCATCATTTGATACAATCCAAAAGTGTACTGGCACCAAGGGGCCAAAATAATGACTTCATGTCCTCTCTGGGATTTTACATGTGAGACTGCATTGTCTACTTCATCTATTTATGATGTGGTTTGACATCTGTGGATGACACATAAAATTTTACTGACTGATTTTTGTACTTTTTAGTGATATACAAAATGTGTCTGGTCCTCCATCCTGGCTTGTTTTTACACCCTGGGCAAACACACCACGTTCAGGATCGTTCAGGCAGGAAGTCAGTCGGTGAAAAGCAAAGTGGATCCGGTCGATATTTAACAACAAAACACTATCTGTCAGCTTTGGATCGCGTTTTACTCTGAAACATCAAGCCCCCCCCGGTCCCCTGCAGTTTCATTTCTCACCTCAGCAACTACATGTTCTCATGTAGGCTAAATGCCCTCTCAGCGCTGAGAACCATCGCACCCCTCTTCAGTTATAACTTTCAACACAGGTCTCTGTAAATAAGGTTTTTTATTGAGTGCACTGAAGGAAATTATAGCTACTTGTAATGAAATAGAATAGTTCTGCAGCAGCAGGAGAAGTGACTGATCTGCTTTGGCTGTAAGTTCTAAATGTTTGTTTTAAACTAAAAATAAATAGTGGAGATGTCATGAAAGTATGATTGTTTCGCTTCATAAACTCTGATAGACGTTCCTCTGCAGAAACCCCATTGATCTGAGTTGGGAATCTGAAAATAGAAAAGCACAATTTCCCTTGTAGCCAGAAAGACCTGTGGCCGAAATATGTAGAAGTTTCTATTCTTCACATATAATATTAAAACTGGTTTAAATGAAAAGTCATGTAGATTTAGGAAAGGTCTGTGAGCAGCACGGCTCCATGATTTAATTTATCTGAAGTGAAAAACAACACGTTGTTTAGTAAGATGATTAAATGAAAAGATGTATGGAGGGGGGACTACAGAGGAGGCGTACAATCCTGTTAATTCCAGTACAATATGCGGCAACAATGGCGGGATATTTGGTGCCGGTGCCGGTGCCTCCACAGAAATGGGCAGGTGAGAAATGGGCGGAAATGAATTTTTTTTTCTTTTGCTCTCATACGCTGGTGCGCTATATAGATTTTTTTCATCTCGTCCCTTCACAAATTGCACCCTGGGTGCTTGCCCACATTGCCCATAGCAAAAACCGCCACTGCTTCCATCACTGCAGCAAGAGCAAAACACACCAAGTAACTTCCGCTGTAGCATGCTAGCTTCTTATTGCATCGGTTAGCTAGCTGTATTAGCAATTAGCTGTAATTAGCCAGTTAGTTAGCTCTAATTTGTAGTTTCCTTTTAAGATTGAATTTTAAACTTGACCATGTTTTTAATCTGTTATCCTTTCTAAATCACGATT
>JAOXYM010000018.1:2268587-2284038 GCA_028567055.1 Leptatherina wallacei
ATCTATCTATCTATCTATCTATCTATCTATCTATCTATCTATCTATCTATCTATCTATCTATCTATCTATCTAAAATAGCTGGTAGACACTTCATTAACCCCTTACAAATATTAAATCTTACACAGTTTGACAAACTTAAAGTTTCTTTTTATATTCTGTCACATCACTAAGGTAGAAGAAAAACTTGCCTGTTGTCTTGTTCGAAATGAATTATGGGAGAAAAGAGGCCGTGAAGGATCCACCGCCAGCGCGGGTCTGGGACAGTTGTTGGCGCGCCGCTGTGACGTATGCAGCCGAGGAATCCGCACTTCGAAGCGTGCAGACCCTGAATTAAGACACAGCTCTAATCGTCTCCATTTTCTATCATCACCTTTCCTGACTGGGAGAAGAAATGTTTCATTTCTCATCATTTGTACTGGATCTCAAAACATTCCATAAAAACAAAAGCTTTGAAAAAGGGTCATAAATGCAGGCAGAAAAAGAGAGAGGGAGAGAGAGAGAGAACAGAATTAAATAGAAAATACCACCTGAATCCCCTGAGGGAGAAGATTTGTCCAGAAGAAATGAAATTCTGCCTCCTGACTTAATAAATATTTGGTTTGAATCACAGAGCAGAACCTTGTTGTGCATAAAGACCTGCGAGTCTTTAACACCTCGTAGGTGTTGATACGTTGCGGCGCTGCAATTAGAGCAATGAAAAGAGAGATTCATTAGAAAAAGAATCAGAGGAAATGAGAGATTTGCTTGCTACGAGGGGGGGGGGATGGAGGGCAAAGAGGGTGAAATTCCACGTCCTTGAAAACCAATAAGACTAATTTGAATTTTAAGACTGAGGACTTCTTCTTTCTTCTCTCACCTTGTATGACCTCCTTCTTGCCCTTCTTTCTTCTGCTCCCCAATCAGCTTCACCCCCCCCCCCCCCCCTCCTCCTCATGCGCCGTTCATTACTGCGCTCCATCTCCAAGCAGATTTCTCTCCATGACGGATGGGCTCTGTGAGCGCTCGTCCGAGGACTCTGTCAGGTGAAAGCCGAGAGGCGGGTGCTTCACTCGGGGACGTGTCCGTCCTCTCCAGGCAGGCGGGGGGGGGGGGATTTGTAGGAGTCAAGATGGGGGTTTGGGGGTCTGAGGTGCTTAGGGTATATTTGTCAATGCTTGAATAAAGTTGGGAAAGCTCCAGGGGGAATTTTTTCCCCCAAGGTTTCCCTCTTCTCTTTCTCACTCCATTAATTTTCACCAAGTCTCCCCAACAGTTTTAGCCCTCGTCACAAGTCCTCCTATGTCAACATCTAACCCCCCCCAACCCCCCTCCCCAAAGCCTTTCTGCCCTCACACCGTTCTGCCCTCACTTTTCCTCCCCGTCTCACTTTCTCTCTCTCTCTCTCTCTCTCTCTGTCTACAATGGTCAGGTCTCACGGGGAAAGACAGTTGGCAGGATGCAGGCTTGCTGCCATGGCAACAAGAACCCTCCCTCTCCCTCAGGTCTCCTTAGCAACTAGTAGCTTGGCATTGTAGTAATGAGGCGTCCCAGCATGCCATGCTAGCGAAGCAAGAGACGTGTGATGGCTGAGATGCTGTCAGTGTTGTGATGTCAGCTGATGAAACAGGACGAGTTGGTCCAATTTACAGACTGAATGGGGTCAAGAAATTAGCTTTAATGTGTGTTTCAAGCAAGCATATTCATGGTTTAGGTTTTGAAAAATGGCAATTATGAAATCAGAAGTGCTGCAGATGAAAGTTGGATTTATTTCTTTTTAGAACTGGCCTCGTTCCTAATGTACGTCTGATAGAAAAACAGGAATCAATCAATACAAAAGTTACTTTATGCAACTTTTTTCTAATGCTTTCTGTATGGAAAAATAATTAATGAAAACAAATATCACTGGGAATAATTCATCATCACTATTGTCCCGAAGAAGCTATCGGATTTCTGGGAAATATTTAAACATAAAAAGATAATAATCATCCATTGTGACCACCCAAGCTGTATGGAAACAAAACGATGCAAACAGAGCTGTGTGAGACTTTTCTTCTGTTAAATCTGAGGCCATTTTTTTTTTTTTTTTTTTTTTTTTACGATTCTAGTGATTTACTGAACTGTGACAGTTTATGAACTGGGGCCTCTATAAAGGTTCATAGTGAACCGATGTGACGTTCATGGCTGATTTAATACTAAATTGCATATTTCCGAGCTTTGTGTTGGCAGGATTAAGAATGGTAGATTTATGAAAAACCATAAAGCAATTGCCACATAAATCTCAACAAGCGTGGGTGAAACTGGCACACTTTATTCAGCTCGTAGCATATATACGTGGAAAAATAAGTCTTCATAGTTAGATTCAAATGATTTGATTCGTTTCCACCCCTGGCGATCCCTGCGCCTGCACCAGCCAGTGATGGTCGCGGACTGAACGGCGTATCCAGTGAAAAGACAGATGCAGACGTTGAAGTTGCGGTCATCCAAAAGACTAAACCAAACCAGTGGCAATGAGAAAAATAGCACTGCAACACATTGCAAACGATCAGGTCCAACTTCCAGCCATGACCAAGCATCAGTGCTCGTATAAGAGGATGCATAAATTGTCTATTTATAGTATGTGACAAGGGAAATCAGAGAAAAATATCCATTCATTGACTATATTCACTATTCAGGGTACATTATATACAGTATCTTGGTATCTTTCATGGTTTTTGACAGTATTTCTTCCCCATGCATAACTGGGTGTTACCCACATTTTCCACTGATGCTGCAGTAGATTGGTGAGAATAGCCAATTCCATCGTCATGACAATTGTACATCATATAAATCACCAATAAATAAAACATTTTAACGTCCACGGTCTTGATCAGAGCCCTGAATCCTTATCAGGACTAGTTCTTTGGCTGTTTGAGTCAGTAACTACGAGTTAGTCCTCCATCTTTTTCGGTTTTACCCGACGATGTGAATGGGGCTCGTTTTAGTTCCAGACATTTTTTTGTGCTCCAAAGTATGTTTGCAGCAGATCGCTGGTGTTGTTGCTCCTGGCAACAGCTTTAAGCCGACCAAGTATCTTTCTTGGGAAAATGTCTGCAACAGCTTCACTTTCTGAACTTTCTTCGTCCATTTTCACCGCTCAACATCTCCGATAACACAGCTGCTCTATTTTTCTGCCGTGCCTCGTTCCCAACATATTTGTCTAAAAACCACCAGTGCTTGTGGTTTTAAACAAATTCACATAGTAACAAATAAAAATGTATTTTCGGTATGAACTGGTAGCACTGACTCAGGGACGCTCATAAATAGACACGGTACGGCACACAGTAAGCAGTGACAAGACAAAACAGACATCTGAAACAGTTTTACTCTCTGCTTGGGGTTCAGACTCATGCCCTTTTACTGTTCTATAACTCCTTCAACTTTTACCATCAGCCTTTCAGCAGACCGCCGCACTGGGTCTTGTTAATAAATCAGTCATCCGTAAAGTGTAACAAACAAATACAGATTATTTTATGGCTGCGTTCCTGGCCTGCATCATTGATCCAACACTACCGGGATCAAACACGTTTTCTTGGAGACATCTCTAAAAACAAAAGTAGGAGGATCTCTCGCTCCATGGCCCAGCCGGCATGTCCATGTGGGGCCCATAATGGTCTCAGGTGGGTTTGTCTGCAGTTTCCACGGTGGCCTCACCTCTGTTTGCCCTTATGGGTTTCAAGTTGGTTCTGACTGGGTTTCAGCTGGGGCCCAACTGGGTGAGGGCCACTTGTTAGCCCTCTTTATGCCCACTTAACCCACCTACATCCCTTATAGGGCTCATACAGCCACCCCACATGGGCTTTACATATGGGTCCCATGTACCACATGGAGTCTGCTAAATTTGCCCAGTTCAAGCACATGCCCACTCAGTACCCACATAGCCCAAATTGGGGTTGTAGAATTAGCTCCTTCTTTTTTTCCTGAACTACATTATGATTAAGGTTACAACACATTGTTTTAACACTGCAGAAAAGCCAGAAAACATTGAAAATCCTGTCATAGACCCTTTGATCAAGAAGTAGCTGTGAAAAAATATAGTTATATTGAAGTTTCCCGTTGATTTATAACTCTGCTGGATAAGACGAGGGAGAAAGCCCACAATGTTTAGTCAGTGCTAATAATGGATGCTAAAGTGTCTCACTATCTAAATTTACACAGCATCCTCATCTTGTCAGGTGGTGGACTTCCTGCCTGTTGTTGCTTTACAGTGTAGATGCTCATTGGATGAATCACTTCTATGGCGAACAGATGGGATGATGTTTAGAGCAACTTGATAGTCTTTGTATGGGATTATCCTTCAAATGATCTTCTCAGTCAGTTGCATCTAACTTCACAGCCTCCGTTTCCATGTGGACTGAACATGGCATTACCAATTACATTGACGTCTTAGCTGATTATCCAGTGAAACCTGAGAAAATGCCTCCACTTCATAAACAAAAATGGAGCTATTTTGAACACATTGCTAGACAAAGTGAATGAAATGAAGTAAAAAAAGGCATTTTAGTCCCATTACAAAGCAAGCGATGACCCTGTTGAAGCAGTAAATGGTGAAGTCATTTGGTTGTCATCAAGCAGCAGTGAAGGAGCAAAGGCTTCAAACAATGAATATTCAACAATTCCTCAGTTTAACTATGAATATTCAATACAAAGTGTTGAATAACCATGGCCACGATTTGCTTCCTTTTCAGTGCCACTTAAGGTTGAAACAAACTATATCCTGTAATTGAGGTACAGATTAAGTCAATCACCTTTTTTTTTTCAGGAGGCTTTTATTCATTCAAGGCTACAGTGTTTTGTTGAGGAACTCTTAAATTGTGGTTGAAAGGGCAAAAGTCTCAAGCTATAATCTGAGCAAAAGAGAAAGTGTTACAGTTTCTGTAGTTTACATGGTCTTTTCTCTAAGTTGGCTAGAAAATGCATTTTAATAATTGGATTTTTGAGTGTGGATCAGTTGTTGGAGGTGTCGTGCACAGCCTCCGGTGTGGATGGATGTGACAGCTGAGCGTAGAGGTGGGAGGTCTTCTCCTGAGACCCGATAGCAGGTCTGCTCGGGCCTGTTTATCAGCTTCTTCTTTGGCTCCCATAGGTGAAACGGTGCTGCACCTGGTGTGTGAAAACTCCCAGGGGTGGGACAGAAAGCTGAGGAGGTGACTCTTTTAATGAGTCAAAGGTGGAGGCGAAAGATCTCCTCCTGTTACTGTAATGGAGCGTTTACTCTTTTGTGTGGTTTTATTGGAAATGTTGCTTTTCAAACCAGCTGTTTTAAATCTAAATGATCATATTATGAAGCATGCAGCACGTTCGGTTAGATATTATCTGCACTGCAACTTTCATCTTCCCTTTGTGGTAGAGTATTGATAATAAATCAGTAAGCAAAGACAACCAACCGTGAACTGTTGTGGTTTAGCCCAGGGGTGCCCAAACTTTTTGCCTCCAAGGACCAAAGTGAAAATGTGCCAGTGAGCCACGGGCCAAACAGAGTGATTTTAAGGGTGATTTAAATCATAGTTCTTTGAATTATTGTTCAATAATTGAATAATTGCATTCTTTTCCATCAGTGCAAACAACACGCTTCATGAAAAAACATCAGCACGACAAAATAACAATAAAGCCATAGTTAGAAGGACAACAAACCAAATGAAGTCCAAAATGTCAACAACAAACAATGCATGTTCAACAAAGGCAAATTACTAACAACAGTGGGAACCATGAATCGGATCTTTGAACATTACCAGCCTCTCAATGTTTCGTATTGTAGTGGCGCCGTATGTTGTACAGCCACAGACTGATTACAGATTGGTTTAGAATCAGTATCTGTATAGAAGTATTTTTCCAGGCTGGGTTAAATGCCTCTTGTCTGTATGCCACGGCTCCATGGTGCTCCATGTTGATCAGCTGAGCCTGCGAGCTTAACGCTACGTGTGCAAAGAAATTGAAACAACTCAGCAACAGCAGCACAAAAACAAAGAAAGTACTATGCAACAAAAACATGCAATAGAATATACAATTGAAACTAAATTGAAATTAAAAATTAAAAGTGCCGACTCTTGTCCTAGTCTGGTTGTACATGGAACCAATGGAGACAACATTACTGGAACAAAAGAGAAAATATTACTGTACTCATAGCCCAGAAATATTACCCCCACAATAGGCTACTTCATTAGAATTGAAGGATAAATCTTCAATCAGGGGTTTTCTTCCATGTCCTGCTGTTTGTGATGTAAAGAAGGGCAACCGGAAGGAAGCACCACTCGTGGCCACTTTGGGTCCATCAGGCTTTACAGAACTGGCTGTGGCCTAAGGACCGGGCATCTTTGGCACGCGGGGAGGATTTTCCGATCTCCTGCCCCGCTTTCAGATGCTCGTTAATCTGCCGGCTCTATTTTTATCTGCCCTCTCCTCCCACCCCCGGGCTTTCTGTCTTCACTCGGCTCCTTATGTCCATCCGCAGAGGGAGAGGCTGCCTCAGCAGGCCGGCAGCTCCAATTAGAGGCCTCTTCGCTGGGAATTGGGCTTGCTGTCCACCCCCGGCCCCTCAGGCTCTCTCCCAGTCTACCTTTCTCAGGTTAGCCCCAGACGGCGCTTCACTTTCTGCCTCCCTCCTGTTGTCTTTCCTCTCCCTGTCTTGTTCCCTCCGCCCCCTAACTGCAGCTCCACAGGGAGTAAGGGGAGTGAAAGGCCTTCTGTCGCCTGAGGGCTGGCTGTAGTCCCTCGGCTGTGCTTTGAGGAGAAGGTAACTGGTGCAGCTTTCAGAAGGCAACCGCATGGAGACACTAACTCTGATCCAATTGTCACAGTTGCTGCAAGAGTATAAGTGCTGCTAGTACAGTTATTCATCCTCAGCACAGAAACAGAGGGGTTCTTGATGTTTGTTCTGTTCTGTAGGGCCATTGGGACCCAAGGAACTAGACACTTGTAAAGCAACTCACAAATGTAGCATCTGTTTCAAAATCTTTTTTTGTTATAACCTCCTGAACTGTAGAATTTACTGTGTTTTAGAAACCTCAAGCACTGCAGTTGAATGATCCACAACATGGCACCTGTCTGAAAAACTGCTTTTTGACATAAAGAAAGAGGTTTTTCAGCGATTGCTATGTGTACCAAGTAGTATTTAGCACTTGGAGCTTTCCACACAGCCATGTTTTAACAGTGACAGCAGCATAATTCTGCACCAAAACTGATTGGTCTGTTTTGTTGCTGGCTTTATCCACAGCCAAGTTATTGTGTCCCTTAAATGTTCCAAGCTACACTGCATTCCTTTGGATGTTCGAACCTATTATTTTCCTGCAATACGCCACAAGAATAGCATCTTTTTTCCCAGCTTAGCCCCCACTCAAACTCTGCATGCTCACACCTTCTCCAACCCCATTAATCCCTCTGCCTCCCACTCCTTTATTTCCCTTCAAAGAGACAAGCGCTGCCCGTGACATCAGTCACAGGAAGTGAATCTTTAACGTTGACTAATTTCCATCGATTGCCTCAAGACAGGCTTAGCAGACGAGACCCATTCCCACACAGAGCCTGGATGCTCTCATTTAAGTCTCCCCGCCTGCAGAAAACGCTCTACAATGAACGCAGTCAGCGCTTTTATCTTCTCCCCCACTCCTGCTTATTATCAAATAAATGCGCGGCATAGAGAGATACCCATTGACAGGACCGTGCATAATGACTCCTGGCTGTGTGAAATGGATTAATAAATAATGGTTGAGCAAGGGGAGAAAACAGCTTTGCTTAGTCCCACTACTTCTCAACAAGGCAGAGTAGAACAATCCTAACAACACTCAGCAGGATTGTGTTGGACCACATCTAATAGGGAGCAGCATGGAATTTAAAATTCAACAGTCCTCTTTGAATGCATTGAGGAATGCGTCATAAATTAGAGGTGGGCTCCTTAAAATGTGAAGCAGAAAGCCCTATAAAATCCACTACATGATGTTGTACTGAATCCTCTAAAGTACCCCCCCTCCCATAGGCTTTGCTTCTGTGAGAACAGAGCAGTAAGAGAAGCCTGAAAGATGTCCAGAAGCACAACTCCCCTGCAACATTTCCCCTCATCTCGCTGCTGACAGAGCTGCTGCAGAAGGTAAATCAGTTTCCTTTTGGCTTCTGCTTTCAAGCTCTCATGAGTATACCTTCGGTTCAAAGACACATATCCTGCAGTTTCCATGTGCAAACTCAATTGAAAGGCACACAGTCGAGTCTGCAAACACCAGAGGACTCCTTGTTTTTAACAAAGCATCCCCATCCATCCCCTGTCAGTGACATATTGCTTCATTAACACTCTTGGCTTTGTGTACGTTGACAGCTTTTTCAAAATGGCAGAGAGTAAAAGTGTTCCTACTGCCTGCTCTGCACCAAAGGGGCTTAAACAGACGATAAAACCCAAGCGGAGGCTGTGATAGCGAAGTGCGCTATGACTGCCACTGTGCCCCTATGCCAAAGCAATAAGTCTGTCTGAGACATGAGGTGAAAAGGTCTCAATCTCCTTAATGCTAGATTAAGGAGCAGCTTGATCAAGGCGTCTTAAGTGCTTCATTTGGAATCAGGATCAATAGCCACTAAGAAGAATTGAGCCTGGAGCTTCACTAGGTAGAGCTGATTGAATAGAAGCTAATGACTTCTGAGAAGCCTTGTACAATACAGGAATGGCTCAAACAGCATGTTCCATTTGTGTTTATTTTATTTTTAGTGATTTTTAAAACACAATTTCATTCTCTATAGCAGCCTTGTGTTTGCATGGACACGTCAACACATGAGGCTGGGATGAAAAACATGTTTTCTATCCAGGGGCAACGCCAACGGTGAGGCCGGGGCGTGACAAATAGCACGGAGGGTCAATCCGGATGTATTTTGAAGACAGTGAAAACCTGTGCTTGTTTTTCTTGACTCCCAATAACTGCCCAACCAATTATGTCTATCAAGGGCGCGCCCACCCTCACTCGCCATGATCCGACCAATCCCCACCCTGTCTCTGTGGTTTCAGGGTGAAACCCAGCTGAGGAGTGCCCAGAATTAACCAGGATTAGCCTTGGATTGTCGGGGATTACTCAGGCTGGAGAGGGATTAAGTATGATTGCCAGTTTGGTGTGGGGTGTGTGTGTGTGGTAGGGGGGGGGCATAGTGGGTAAAGCGTTTGTGTGTGCACACACATCCAGTTGAACAAGTTGTGAAATACATATGTTTGGCATCTGTGTCGTACAAAGTGTGTTGACTCAGCTCAATTTATATAGCACCTCATAGAAAGATTCAGATGATACAAAGAGAAATGCGTAAAGAAGAATTGGGGGGGGGGGGGGGGGGCACAGATTGTAGATGATAACAGTAATCATAAAGGGTTTATAAATTAACAGGCTGGGCACAGACATACATAACAACCCTCATGCTCCAAGACATCCACAAACAACAGAGTCTAACCCTAACCCTAACCCCTAACCCTAACCCTAACCCTACCTCGTACTTACACCAAATCTGGGTTAAAAATTACTTTTAAATGATATAAAAACTCACTGTGATTTCAGTTCTTTGTCGTGGCACTACATTTCCCATGAACACTATTCCGTAATGTATCAATCATCCATTGGATGGACTCCTTTAGCACAGGGGTGTCCTGGGGTCACCTCAGGTGGGTCGGACCAGTCAAATAACAGCATCATAACCTATAAATAATGAAAACCTAAAATTTTTGTACAAAGAAGTCCATTATCAAGATGTTTACATTTAATGAGCTATTTTTTTTAGAAAACATTATGAAAGACCTGAAGTTTTTCAACTATACTTTGCCACAGTTTGTCATTTATACAAACATCACAACATACAGATACAATAAACATTTAATCCAGTATTTCACATCATGATGAAAGTAACTTTCCAGATCTAGAAGTTATTTTAAATGTACATAGGTGTACATTTCTACCAAGTAGTAGTAATCCATGGCCACCAGAACAGACTCGCCTCATAATAAAAACCAAAGTCGGATTCAGTAACCTTTTAAAACCCGAGGGCACCCAATTTGGGGATTTTGAGGACAGATGGTACCAACCACCTTTTGGAAACCTCGCCTGAACTGTCTGTACTAAACTTCTCTCACTTTCTTCTGCTTCTCTTCATCAGAGTTGGTCTTTGTAGAGACAATGTTCACATATTGTTCTCTGATTTAATGGAGGTTTAGAGCTACAAAGAGAAATTCATACTCATCCTGTAAGTGTTTCTTTCTTTTATTTTAAGGTGAGCCTGGATTTTTTTTTCATTTGTGCCATCTTCATTTATTCTTCACCAGCAACACATACACTGATAAATACACGTCCAACAAATCTCACAGACTTTAATTTAAAAAAGAACTGCACATATTATCGTCTATGTTATTTTCTTATTTACTAGGCAACGCAAGTTTATTTGTAAAGCACATTTTCAGGTTGCAGCTAGAATTACAATAAAATCATTTAAACACACAAAAAGAAATCATTTTTAAGATTGAAAGCAAGATGAGTTTAAAGATACGTGCAGATTTCATGCATCCGTGCATGAGAACAGAAATGTTTTTAACCTGGATTTAAAAGTTTCTACATTTGGTGAAAGTTTAATCTCTATTAAATGTATCCTTCTGGCCAGATTGGACCCTCTGGCAGACTGGTTTGGCTTGTGTGGTGTCATGGACCAAGTGCAGCTAAATGAGGAGAGGATTTTAAATAAATTGTGTAGAAGGAAAAACAGACGTGTGGAGGAGGTTAGACGGTGGAGAGAACGAGGCTGGTCACAAGAAGAGAAAGGAGGTAGGAAAAACAGGAAGTAGGGGAGACGGTCGAAGACGAGAGAGGAGGTGAAAGTCATTAAGATCTAGCGTGCAGATAGTTTGAACTCACGCAGTCCAGAGTTCATGCATAAACACAAACAAGCTAAATGAGAATCCAGATTGGTATAGAGTCAGATAGAGGCCCGGGAGATCAAACTGTATGATCCAATAACTGTTGATATAAGTCAACTCATAAAGGTAATGACCTCGCGAGGGAAACCAATCCTCTCTCTAAATCCTCTTCAGTTTAATTCTCCACCCAGAGCTGCATGGGGGGACGGTACAGAGGAAAAACTTCCACCTGAAGGACCAGGAACGTCGGCCATCTGCCTAAACCGGTTGGATGGATTAAACAATGTAAGAGGGGTCAACAAGCACCAAAACTCTAAAGCCTGTTACATACTCTGTGAAAAACCAGAACTTCATTCTTGTTCCTGAGGGAAGAACAAGTACATTTTTGGTTTTGGTCCGGTCAGTTCATACCCCACGAGAAGCTTCCTCTGTGATGGGGCGGGGATTACTGCGGGGGGGGTACGGGTCTGTGTTTTTATAACTACAAACTTTGTCTGTGACGGTGTCCAATGCCACATGTGTTATAAACGTCTCTGAAATTTCTCAGCACCTCCATCTAGTGATGTTAAGTCTGACACAGAACCCGCGTCGAGGTCGGTGTTGTTTTTTCTGATTATCTTGTGACCAAAGACAAACTAGGCCCCATTTCTCTAAAATCACTTGACTGCCTCGTTGAGATCGAGTCGCTGAAAAGGCCGTGGGAAGTACGGGAAGGGTTCTGCGTGATCTGAAGTGATGTCCAGGATCAATACACGCAGGTGATTGACTGACAGCATTGTCTCAAAAGTGGAGCCACCCAAAAAAGCAAAGGACATCTGCAGATTGGGAGCATTTTGATATGATATCTCCCAAAAATCTTTTTGATATAGGCTAGTTGATTTATATGATACGATTGATTTATATACCAGGATCGATTGGTACTTTATTGATACACCCCTTTCAACACAGAATAATTTAATCTGACTGTTACAATACTTAATATGGAGATTCTGACACATCATTATGTTTACAGATCCACTGGTGTACAGACACGTAATAAATCCGGACTGCTGTACATCAGATAACCACCAGATGGCAGTACTTCCAAATGAGCTGTTAAATGGGGCTTCAAGTAATGAAACATTTGGCAAAGCAATTGGCCAGAAAGAATCGACCCATTCACGAGGCTTCATCTCCCCATCACTACCTCCATCAGCTGTCCATTAAATCTTTCTACCTCGCATCAGCGGAAATGCGGAAGTGGCAACTTTCTGGTTCATGCTTTCCCACGTTAATCACGCCCACCTCACAGTCTGGCCAGTCACACGATGCTTCTCGCTTCTCGCGGACAGGCTTAAGCCAGGGATACCTGCAGAGAAACACAAGGAAAATGTTGAGACTGTTATGGAAATGCTCTTGTGAGTCGTATTTCCCTCCCGCTGCTCTCATGTGCTGCTGTTATGTGTTGTGTTTAAGGACATGACAAAAAAGGATTTATTTGGTTTTGGGTTGGAGGACTTGTTGGAAAAGAAATGCTGTTGTCAAGACATGATGCTGTATTGAATTTCTTGCTGCAATATAGTTCTGTGTGTACATACAGTATATCACATATATGTGTAAAACAGGATTTTTAGCTAAATGTATTGTGGAGTTGTTGCATCTGTTTGTATTGGTCTTGAACCTCTGCAGTTATTTTAACTCCCTCTATGCTTATTATCGATCATTTAAGGGAATGTTCCTGGAATATGTTTCCCCCTGGGTCCCTTGGCCCCTTCGCATCGTCACCTGGTCGACAGGATTCAATAATCTTTACCTGAAAACACATGGAAGTATTGCCTAGACCCTTAAAACCATTAAACCAAAGACACTCTCAGATTCAGTCGATACCTGCTCAGAAATGGAAAAAAAAAAACACAAAGCTCTCTTCGTCCTGGTCAGCTGACCAAAGAGTTAGAAAGCTACATTAAATGTTTACATTTTCACTTCAATTTGATTTAATTTAGAGAGAAATGTAGCACTACATCCTCCACCCATGACTATAAGTGTAAATGACCTCTCCAGATACACTCTGCACCCTCAAAAACGCCATGTTTCATCCCACAACACTTAATAATCAGCAAACACAGGATTGTCTCAAACCCGTTCTAACCAACGAAGTGAGTTTAGAGCAAACATGAAGTTTTATTTCATACGCTGCCGAGTAGAATCAAGGAACGGGGTGTTTCTCCTCTCAGACACAAAGCTTCATTGATAGAATTGATACTAACAGAGAGCCAGCCAGAGGGAAAGAGGCGGAAGGGTTTACATCATTCTCGTTGCTATGCAACACAAACTGGATAATTTCCAACAGATGCAATTAGTGTTAGCTAGGTTACCAAGAATAATAAAAGGGACAAGGGGCTTGGAAATAATAATCTAGAAAATTAGCCAATGCTCCATTATTGCTGTTCTGAAATGCAGGATGTGTGCAGAGAGAACATGTAGTCTGACCATTCATGAGGCTATGATAGAAACACAAGGTGAACTATACAAGATGAAGTATAAAGTGCCTCAAAGGGAACACAGCCCCTCCAAATGTGACACAATTTGATGAAAATATGCTAATTAGACTCAACTACACCAGTTATGGGGCCCATGCTTGCGCCTTGAGCGCCACCTAGAGGGCCTCAGAACCGTATCATTTCTTAAAGGAGACAAAATAAATATCACTGTTATCCATGTGTGGCAAGACATAGGAGGGCCCAGGCAGGGATTGAACCCACAACCTCCCAGGTGAGAGTCATGCACGCTGATCAATCAGCCAAAGGAATATCTCTGTGGCCAAGTAGCCAGGGCGCATGATCAATTGGAGGCATAGCGACAGGACCCTCACTGTCACACATGAGAAACTGTTTACATGACGTTTCCACACAAAACGCAAAACTTTTCTTTGCGTTTTTGAAAAAAAAGAAGCATTTACACGACAGTGGAATGTAAACTAACGCAAATGACACCAGAAACGATGCAGTGCGCATGCCAGGCCTCTATTGGGCAGTGAAACTTTGCACCAACACACTCAGGTGTGCGCCGCATCCTCATAAGACTGTGAAACACAACAAACAATAGAAGTGTTGCGTGCTAAGTTATCTGGCGCGTGTAACCTCCGCTGACGGCATCGATGCTTCACAAGAAACAGCTTTCGCTTCAACAGACCAAATAAATTAAAAATACGCCGCAGCACAAACATTATACGGAGCTCCGCCATTGTTGTTGTTGCGCTCTCCTCGGGGCTTTGCAAGATGATGCCAAAACGTACCAGTCTCAGTTTACACTGACAGGACTCACTGTGCGTTGCCAGAAAGTTTTCCTCTGGAAGCCTTTTTTTATTCACCCAAAACTCTGTTACCGTGTGAACGAGAGGCCAGAACACTACCAAACTTTTGCGTTTTATTGTCTCAGTGATGTAGCGTAAACAGGGCCTCAGTTGCAATGCAGCTTCCCACCATTTGGTGGCAGTAATGTGTCACTTAGTTGTTCAACACACTCCAAAAAGCAGAAGACGACACTTAGCTAGCCGCTAGCTTATAGCGAAAGTTATGAAGGAGTATTTAAAAAAAAACGAAAAGAAAGAATGAAGACAAGAATTGTCCCCCACAAAAGGCTTAAATATTTCACAATAACAATTCAATTCATTAAGTACGGTTTAGTAAACAGAGGTAAGGCAAAGCTGAGAGGTCTGTATGGAGTGTAAGCTAGTGCTAGCTAGCAACCAAACAGCCAACACTCGTGGGACACTTTATAAGTGTCTAAAAATTCTAAGAAAAGTTTATTGAATAATTGATAGTTGAATTAAATGTTTTGTATCAAAATTTCTAAAGAAACTATAAACTTTTTTCTTTTTTTATAGTAAGATCTAATATTTAGTAGAAGTTGTGTTTATAATCTTGACTTGAGCTTTTAAATGTGTCCTGATTTTATTCCATGAATGATCAGCCTGCAGGGTGTCTTGCTGCAGTTTCACATGATGAACGTCTTTGTGATGATCTCATGGCATCATGTCATGTTTTACAAAGTTTCAGCTTTTAAACTGCCAGTGGATTTGGTTTAGTTATTAAATACAAACCAAACAGTGTTAATATTTGAATGGGCCCTGGGGCCAGTTTGTACTGGAAACGTTGTGCCCCAGGGTAAAACCGGTTAAGAACCCCTGCACTAAACCATGCAGGGGTGTCGGTAGAAAGTCCATTATGATCCATACTATTCATGCTGTGTAATCAGATGTTTATTGTTTTCTTTGGCTTTGGAAAAAAGTCATTAATGACCCCAGTGAAGGTCATTAACTACCGGACGTTAAAGCAACAGACTACAAATTGATGATACTGTTGATGATTATAGGGTTACAATTAACGTTGTATTAGAAATATATACATTGTCAGTCTAAGCATTGTTACACAACATGGCATCAAACCAGCACAGAAAACCTTCATCACCTCTCATGTTTTTAAAAGGACACCGTGTAACTTAAAATTGAAAAGTCTCTCTTTCTGGCCTCCTCAGACACCGTTTTCACCTTCTTACTTCGTTCAGCCATGACAAACTTTAGATGGAAGAGGAGG
>JAOXYM010000018.1:2284138-2294929 GCA_028567055.1 Leptatherina wallacei
CACGAGACTCGTTACGTTGCTAAGATGGAGACGGTTGGAACCTCCCAATGAGCTTCTTTTCAGCTCTTCACAAACCTGCCGGATGATCTGTCCATTCATTTACAGTCATTGATATTGACCCCAGAAATCCTCCATCATGACTCACATTAGGCTGATATTTGGGTCAAAAGTTACACAGTGTCCCTTTAAGCCTGCTAGTGAAACTACTGCATTTTATCTGTGTGGACAAGCGTTTATATTTAACATGTCTGCTGAGTTTGGCCTGAATTATGAAATATGAGATAACTCAAAGTCATGCTGCCCTGCCAATGCTCTCTCTTTCTCAAAGCCAGTCATGAATTGTTGGCCGGTGTGGCATAATTAGAACTGGGATGAGTGGGAAGAATTTCGTGCAAAAGCATATAGCTGTGTAACCACAGGCCATTAGCCGAGCACTGGGCCGGCTTTCCCCTGACTCAGTGGAAGCAGCAGTGTGTCGGGGTCAAACTCAGTCACTGCTTATGTATAACATACAGCTGTGGAGCTGCACGCAGCGCAGTGGATTCCCTGTAGAAAAGCAGGGTGGATTTAAGGACACATTCATTCACTGTGCCTGCTGCAATAAGCCCATCTCCTCTTGCATTAGCACAAAGGCAAAGGCTAAGAGCAGAGGGAACAGGCTCCTCCACTTCAGAATCACTCGTTCTGACAAGTTCATGTATACGCCGAGGCTGGGATGGACAGCTTTGTGCCACAGAGAATAGAGAATCTACAGGTTTCATTCAGCCCAAAGGCAATGCTGGAGGATCTGCTCCTCTGTGGCTGACAGTGTGCTTATAATGGCTGCTATTATAAGCAGCTATAAATGCCATTATAAAGTGCAAACTCCTCGCCTTCCCACTGCACTTATCATAAAGTTCTGCTGTAGTTGTGTGAGATCAGAGTATGCTTACATTTTCTGTTTGGAAGACACTGAAACATACGTCATCCTGTTGACTTGCATGCTGTTAAACATTAGAAGAACGGATCAAAGAAGCAAGGTTTAGTTTGGACTACGGTCAAATACTATAAGATTAGTTGCAACTTGACTTTTCCTACCAGAAAGATTTGCTCTCTTGCTAGCTATTGTTATCACATGCTGATAATGTATTATGTTGTATTCTGCTCTTATAGTGATGTGTATCCCTGCAGTGATCACCCCCTGTATACATGATGCAGCCAGGTTGGATTTTGAAGTCGGGGCTGGTGAGGGTCAGCTGACTTTCAAAGCTGGAAATCTGAATTTGTTTGTGCTACAATTTATTTTTCTAAAGGAAATTCAATAAATTTTGAGTTCCCACTTAAAATACACACAAATTAAACAGTGTGATGTTATCAGAAGGTGGTAGAATAAGCTGGATTTGGCTTCCCTATAATAGATAGAGTAGAAGTGGTGACGAACATAAACACACAATAAAGATAAAAATAAAGAAAACATCCAAAACTATTTAGCTTGTCCATGTTTGAGAGAAAGCTGCAGGAATTCAGGGGTTTTATTTCCAATGGGGGACGTTATTATTATTATTATTCTGTCATCATATATCAGCTACACAGAGAAATAATATTACTTTAAGGTACTTTTGGTAAAGACATTTGTTTAACTTTAATGGTAAATAATCATAACCGACAACTAAGGGTTCATAACTATACCTTTAGATATTGAGTTTCATTTTAGCTTTTCAATGCAAAGTTACCATGATCTCCGATGGTTGGATGGTTTTCACGGCCTGGAATGTGTATATTAGGTTATTATAAATCAAATGAATTAGCAATGGCTGTTTCCGTTTGATATATTTCTTTACCAGAACCTGAATAATTGTTCTTTCAAAAGAAAAAAACACAACAATGTGCCAGTTTTCAAGGTACATTTACACAACTAAGTTCAATGCAAATGTACCTTTTTCTGGTACCAAAACAAATCTTGAAATGTGAACAAAAACAGCTTGATGAAAAACCTTCTTGACAGTAAAATCCATTTAAACAATACATTGGTTTTATCTTTGTGTATCTAATAAACTAGCAGCTCTATGGACCTGAGTTTATTTAGAGCAGATCGATGTAGAACCCTGTAATTCACTGAAAGTATAGAAAAACCCAAAACTAAAATATCAGCCTGTTTTCGTCAACATCACTATCATAAATTTTAATTTAGTCGGACTGAGTACGTATTTATCTTCATATCAGTTTTCCAGTTTCATTAGATGGATTGGGTACTGGATGTCCTCTCAACTCTGCACCCAAAACGGATTCATCTTGATCAGTTTTCCCGTATGAATATGGATAAGTTTCATGCGGAAGCCGCTGCATATCATATTTACAGAACTCCCTCGCTCAGCTTCGTTCTACTTTATCCAATTTGTTGATGATTTATTGGCTCCTTATTGCCCTCCTGTGTTGAAATAAGGCTGACAATAAGAAGGCATCTCCTCTTGGCATAGAGGAGGAAAAGCTCATTGGGAAACATCAGGACCAGAGTTTTGCTCTCAGCATTTGTAATACAGACACGGAGAATACAGATATGTCAATCTCTATGTAAATGCAGTGTACACACATATGTATATATTGTGTATTAGGGGCGGGGAAAAGCTGTTTTATGGATGATTCAGAATCTATGTACACATGTCAAAAAGTCAATTTTTAAACTGTTAATTAACACAATGTTGAGGAAAGCTAAAGGCGGAGCTATAAAGGGCCGTCTTTGGCGTGCACATAACCGACACAATGGCTGAGACCCTCTGCTTTAAAAGCTAGCATCTTGGAAGTACTTCCGCTTCTAAGGGTGGCTTCTCACCAGCCCTTCTGATTCAAATCCCAGTTCATTTGCTGGGAAAGTCTGGTTTGTGCAGGGATGTGAACGTGCAACCGAACCGATCAAAGAAACGAACTCTGGTCCAACGAAAGTAATTTTGTCTGCTTCAATGTAAAGAGCATTGTGGGTAAACACAACTGTAGGATGATAGGCGGCTCTGACCGGGAGAAATGGTTCGCAGTCAGACGTGGATGAACTCGGTAAAAGTCCTGATGGAAATCTGATCAACCCAACACCGCTAGCATTTTGTCTTCCCAGTAAAGGATGTAATTGGACAAAGACAAGTGGAGAAGAAGAATATATATATACTGTATATAAAGAGAGAGACAAAGAAGGATGGAGAGCTGCTATGTATTGCTCAGTATATTGGCAGGTAAAGGAACAGCAGTGTGCTGTTGTTGTGTAATTGTTGCTCTAATACAGAAGCTCTCTCTCTCGAACACACACACACACACACACACACACACACACACACACACACACACACACACACACACACACATACAGGACTGCTAATCACAGCTTGGTACAGGTAGTGAGGCGTTGGGACTGCTGGTGATTGAGCCTCCCTGGTGGATTGGAAGCAGGAATCTGACAGACTCAGATAAAAGGCTGTTTGGAGTTGCCTGCAGCATCAAACAGCATCAGCCGCCTCCCCACCTCTCTCCTCCCGCCTCTTCTCTTCCCCACCATTGCGTCCCCTCTCTTCATTTCTCCCTCTTTTGGTTTACTCTGTTGCTATAGCTACACTCAGCCGGAGCCGTCATGTCGTGGAAGAACCTGTCAGGGCTCCACTCTCAGATCACCTGATGCGGGTTGCCTCCATCGGCGGCCTCTTTCACACGCAACATCGTTCAATTTGGCTTTGATTAAGTCTGCTCTCCCTCTGTCTGCTGCAATGTGGCTGAGAAGTGCAGTCGGCCTATTTTGTTTTTGTCACCGAGCGTTAAGCTCGTGCAGTTCTGTCGACCTCGTGTTTTGGAGAGGACCCATCTGAACAGCAGACAAAAGGGGAAAAAAAGCCATAAATACATATCTCCAATCCAATTTCCACGTCTGTGAAGAGAGACTAGTCAGAGAAGCATGATTTGAGAGGAGGATGGGATGAAATTACCTGTTAGGAGTCACGCTGTGGGGATGGCTGCTTTTCTACATGAATGAAAATAGTAGGAAGGATACAAGAGTCATATAAAACCCACTTAGAGCTGAGTTCTGCCTGTAAACATATTGCAGGAAACCTATTACCTGCTCTTCTGAATGTGCTGCTTTTTACAATAACAAAGAGACGCCACCTCTTTCAGCTGCCTGTCCAGTTTACAGCCATGCAGCTCCATAGTAGAAGTGTGTGTCGGGGGGGGGGGGGGGGGCGGATATATGCTGACTGTATGGATGAAGCCACTACCATCAAACACAAATTTGCATCTTGTTTTGTTTATCTTTTCCCCCCATTTGTTCCCCTTTCAGTGTGAAAGAATGAATGAGTTACAGAGAGGAAGGAGGGAGGGGGAGAAAGTTGTGGAAGGTGATGAGAGTATGGATGTGGAGAGAGAGGGAAAGAATGAGCAATGTCGTGATCAAGAGAGGCTGGGACACGGAGAGGGAGATGAATGGGGCTGAGAGCAGGAAAATTGGACAGGAGGCGGGGAGTGAATGAAGATGGAGAATGGCTCAAGATATCAGGAGACAGAGATTGTGAGCTATGTGCAGGTAATAAACAAGGCAGAATAGATAGATATCTCCAGAGAGGAAAAAGAAAAGTGTGTGATTCCACGCACGGGGGGCTAGAGGGTTGAGTTTGTTCCCGATCAGAAAAGAAGGAGAGGCCAGAAAGGCGATGGGGGGGGGGGGGGGGGGGGGGGGGGCTGAAGAGAGTGTGAATAAGTAGGAAAGATTTGGATGAACATGCTGTACTTAGACTAACTTGGCCAGCTGAGATGATGTGTATCCCTGCTAAGCTCTCCTTTAGGCAGGCTCAGATCTCATCAACTCACTCCAGGTTGGCACTGGCTTCAAATACCGCTGTGAAGCCTGGGATTAACTATACAGCCGTCACTCAGACACTTAAACAGGGGTCTGGAGAGGCTTATCCTACATACCCCTGCACACACTCCACACCCACCCACCCACAGCCCATCACATCCGTCTTCTCCTCAAAGCTGCTCTCAGGAAGACTTCATCAGAGTGATATCCGCTGCGGTTGCCTACGGTCATGTTAATTGTGCCATGATTTTAAAAGAGGTTAAATGAGCATGTCTTTCCTCTGATTTGCTTTGCTTCCCCTCTATCTTACTCCAACTCTGAGTGTTAGTGTTTCTTTTTTCATTCTGGTGCTCTTCCAAGTCTACTCCTGCCAAATCACACCCCCTTCCCTTCCTCCCTATCCTCCCCAGCTCTGGCTAGATCTCAGGTTTTCATATTTGGACGCCCCGCAATCGATAAGAGCTGTCTGTGATTGGGTTGCTTCGCGTGATTCATTTCTGTAACCTTGGTGATGGTTTGATGTTGAGGCTGCACCCATGTCCATATTATGACTCAGTGAGCGCATGTGGAGAGGAGAGGCTGGTCAAGGGAGGTATCGATTGGTCCTTCACCCTCCCTGCCCTTTCTGCTCTGCCCTCCATCTCCAGCTTTTTCTTTATCCATCATTTTCTCACTTGCCATGGAGCTATGATAGTTTAGCCATAATTTTAAATGACTTTGTCTCCTCAAGAAGTGATTATTCAACCCTAAATGTTCCCTTGTGTGTTAATATATTTCTCTTTTTTTGTCTCTCCCTTTTCTGCCTCTTCCTCCCCTTCTCCTTCCCACTTTTCTTGTCTCCTTCCAGAATTCAATCAGACACAACCTGTCCCTCCACAGCCGCTTCATCCGGGTGCAAAATGAAGGGACGGGGAAGAGTTCCTGGTGGATGCTCAACCCAGAAGGAGGGAAGATGGGAAAGGGACCCAGACGACGTGCCGCCTCGATAGACAACGGGACACGCTATCTGAAGACCAAGGGTCGGATAAGCCGAAAGAGAGCCATAGGCCTTGGACGGGGACAAGTTCAGGGAGCTGGACCGGCGATGCAGGGCTCACCAGAGCACGGCAGTCCAGCGGGGAAAGGAGGTGTGGGCATGGGTGGTGATGAGTATGACACCTGGACAGACCTCCACTCTCGCACCTCATCCTCTGCCTCCACGCTGAGCGGCTGTTTGTCCCCGATCCTAGCAGAGGCAGAGGCCGATGAGCCAGAGGAGGGTGGACTGTCTTGTTCGGCCTCCCCTCGGCTCTACCCCAGTCCCACCAGCACCCGCTCTCCAGCCTTGGGCACTGGGAGCCACTGCCCCAATGTGGAGCTGCCTCAGCTGACTGATCTGACCGGGGCTATTAGTCTGGATGAAAGTGGCTACCCCCAGCCACCACAAATCAAATGCAATGGTTATCCTTATGTGCCTGGGCCAAAGACAGAGGGATCTTACTGTGGGCCCATGTACGGACAGTCTACCATGGGCATGTTGAGGCACCACACCCCCATGGAGACCATCCAGGAGAACAAGCCAGTCAGCTTTCAGCGTCCGATAAGGGGCTACTCAGAGAACAATGCCCTGCAGAGTCTACTCACAGGAGGTCCGTCATACTGCAACAAAGATGCAATGCTTGGTCAGGGACGGGAATCACACGCACTGTTGACACAGGGAAATGGTGTTCACAGCCAGCACAACCACAATCAGAATCACAGCCACAATCATAACCACAATCACAGCCAAGAGCATCCTCACAATCCCAGTCTACACAACGGCCATGGCTCGGTCCACGACCAGAACACAACCCATCATCAAAACCACAATCAGGGTCACAAACACCAAGCCAGCCTCGACTATAGTCACAGCCACAAACCCCACACTGCCCACGATTATAGTCAGAGTCATGAGCATGGCCACAGTAACAAAGTCAATCCCAGTCATGATCACAATCCTCGTTCCAGTCAGAGTCACTTGCACAACCACACTTCCCACAACCCTCATAACGCTATGCACAGCGGGCCACACCATCAGGCTCTATCCCCACGGGTGAGCACTGACATCCTGCAGCCCTACAGTCTCAAGACCTCTAACCACTACGGGCCGCGCCCCCACCTCCCAACGTCCCCTTCCCTGCCACCAAACCCTGCAGGCATCATGGATGTTCCCCAGGACCCCTGTCGCCTCGCATCTGCACCTCACCCTCGTCACCAGTCTTACCCAGGAGCTCACCATCAGGCCATGACTGACTCCTGGCATGGCTACTATCACAACAACCAGCAGCCGGGGAATGCTGGATACCAGGGACAGCAGCACAACTCCCACAGCAGAATGGCTGCCCCGATGGAGATGGAGAACATCCCTAACAGCGTAGACTGCGACGTGGACTCCATCCTCCTCAGTGACTTTATGGATGCAGAAAACATGGACTACAACTTTGATGGTTCTCTGTCCCAAGGGGTGGGCATGGGAATGGGCTTGAGTTTAGGGGCATTTGCTTGTCCTCCACCCGCACATAGCAACCAAAGTTGGGTACCAGGGTGAACTTAAGCCCAAAGGCTTGAAAAGACATATGGCCAGGAAGCTTAGCCTCTGAGTCAGGCTACTGGTGGGCTGTGCCCTTGGACCAACTGGGATTTTGTTTCTCTGAGATGATACATATTGTCATTTTGTTTCCTAGGGAATCCTTCACTTCCACATTGTACGTTCTCTCCCTCTTTCACCTTGTTTATAAAGCCTTCTGTCTCCATATTGGACGTGCCCCCTCTGAGCCCAATCCTAAAGCACCCCCCCATTAATACCCTTCAATTTTGTGTTGTTTTCATTTTTTCTCTCTCTTCTCCCAATCTCATCCTGTCTGTTCTAAGCTCTCAAGCACTTTACATCCATCTTTTCATGCAGATGCAGTAACACAAATACCAGGCAAAGCCACGCTGTGTGTTGACTTAAGTTTAATGTATGCAATCCACTTAACAGTATTATCTCCTCCTACAAAGGAGGTGTTGTTCCTGACTTAAGAACATGATCAAACAGCTGCATAAATATCTTCAATGCAGAGGTGCTCTCAGGAGGGGAGGCTTTGAGGTGTGAGGATGGAGAACAGGGGAGGCCCAAGAAGGGGGAATGAGAGCTGAAGGGATGGAGCTGGAGAAACAAAGGGAATTCCAGGGTCAGTTTGATTACTCCACATGCAGGTGGACGGTGGTGCATCCTGTTCAGTTCACCACGGGAGGACAGTCATCCATCAGGCAACCATCAGCGCCAGTGTCCTTTTTTTAATCTCCAAAGTAATGCCAGATTGATGCATCACTATTGCAAATCTAATGCGCCACTCTGTTTTTTCAACCCCCTCCTCTCTCTCTCTTCAACTCCGGACACACCGGCTTAATGTGTTTTGGTGAAAGTGATGATAAAAGTCACTCTGCTCTAAACGGGGGAGGGATTGAAAGGGGTGGTGTGGGAGGGAGGGAGGGTGAATTGAGGGGAGATGATAGGAGAAGAGAAATGCAAATATTCCCTCTGTGCCTCTTCCTCTCCATTTTGTGGATTTATGTAGCTTTCCCCGTAATGAAATAAGCAACGATCAGAGCCTGCTGTACATCCTGACGAGCTGTCTGATTGGCTTGTGCCAGGCTGCCTCAGCGTGGCACCTTCGCATGCTGACCCTAGGACGGCTTAGCGAGCAGCCGCGGTCAGACCGGGATGTTGATGGAGCTGCCGTCCTTAGAAACCCCATGGCAACCTTGTCTAATTCACTAACACCCAGGTTCAAACCCACTATGTGCTTTTTACCCCTGCGAATTACTCACTGATGAACAGCGTCAGCAGATTACTATTTTGCGCTATCTCCTCTTCCCAGGCTCCCTCCTATCACGCCGCCCCATCCCGAGGTTACTCGGAGGGTAAACAAGAGTAATTAACCGCCAAACAAGATGGATGATTTATGCAAGCGCATGTATTCGCTCATTGGCACAAAGTCATAATTCTCCCACCCCCTCCCACCCACCCTGCCAAGAACAAGAAGGGTGATTTTTTTTTGAGAGGTGGTGCCCAGCGACAAGGTAAAGCAGTTAGTAAGTGGTTTGCGAACTGTGTCCTTCAAGTCTTTTCAAGCATCCTCTTTACGACCCAATCCCGGCCATGGCTTTACGTTGCTGTCGTCTTTTCTTGTGCTCGTTCTGTGATTGTGCAGTCGTCCGTCCAATACAGTGTGGATAAGAGCTTTGGTGTGTGTTTTAGTTTATTTTGTTTTTTGTTTGCAGCTGGAAAACATACAATTGGGGGCATTTGCTAAACGGTGTTCTGGCTTTCGTCCCTCTGAGGATGGAAAGCACAGGAGCACAAGAGTCAGGAAAGGTAGATGGTGAGGTACTGAGCGGGAGGGAAGAAGCAAAATGAGTAGGCTGTATCTGTTAGACTGTAGGAGATTTTCCAGCTCAGTAGCTTTCTGTAAAATTGGCTGTTTCAATCAGGCCAAATGTCAAGTGCTACTCAGCCAGCTCCAGTGAGCTTTGACCAGAGAGCCACTTCTCCCTCCTGATCAAGGACAATGACGGGTATTTCCATACACATTTCATTTGATTCTTCTTTCTTTTTTCTCGAGTTAAGATGGCTCATTGTTGTAACCCAACTGTAATTTGTTCTCTGGTCCGTGTGCACTTGTGTCAAGCTTCTCGTGGGTGTGTGAGTGTGTGTGCATGTGTGTGTGTGAAGCACAGTCATGTACAAGAACTGATTAAGGGAATATTGTTGAGAAGTAACTTGCCCCGGTATTGTCCGTGCCTGGCTGAGTGCAGCATACATAATATATACAGTTTCTATTTATTGGTTGGGGAGTTGGGTCTACGGAGGACCCCTCACTGCTTTTCAGTTTGACTGCATTTCATCCTGTACATAATCTATATTGAGAAAATTGTATTATAATTTTTTTGCAAATATCAATTTCTTTTCTAAAATGATGTATCGGCTCATCTGGTGACTGTAAAATAAAACAAACAGAAAAAAATATGTTTTTGTGTCTCAGTTATTTGCACTCATGATAACATTTGCATTGCTGTTGAGGTGCAGTTTCCAGGTCATCTGGTCCTGATCTGGGTAAAGTGTTGGGCTCAGAGTTATAATTTAACCAATAATTAGCACATATGAAGTCTTACAGCCTGATGGATAACTCAAAGCTTAGAAAACTAATTCCAATCAAAGAGGGAGGGTCAGCCAGCACTTTGTTATAATTATATTTATATTCTACAGTGGAAGAAAGAGTTTACTAAGAAATGACTGATTATAGGTGGCATTAATGTCAGGAAACTGCACATTTTTGAATAATCATGAATAAATAAACAGGTGAATAAATACAGAAGAACAGAAATATCTATGCGCAGTCAAGCTGATGTTCATAGGTAGGCCCATTAATTCATCCATGCTCTATACCGGCTTATTCCAAAGCAGGTTGTGGGGGTCTGGAGCCTATCCAAGGTGTTACTAGGTGAGAATCATGTAGATGCATCAGCAATGAGTTGATATTCAATATATTCTCACCATATTCCTTGTTTTGTTTGCACCCAACAAAATTCAGATTGTGACTCATATCAGATTTTTCAAATGACAATCTGAACGGCACAAATTTTTTTTAGATCCGACCCAGGCCACTTTCATATGTGGGCCTACATCGGAAACATATCCGGCCTGTGTGGAAGCGACCTGGGTCTGAACGGTGATGTCGCATTTCACCCGACTTTGACGTCACAGAAGTGAGACGAACATCACGATTCTGCTCCGGTGGAAGCTGCAATATTATCATGTTTAGAGCAAGTTCTGCTTAAAATAAACCTTTGAATATATTTTGTAAATGAAAACAAGACAAAACAACACGATCACTTTACGAATAAAGATGTTTATCAGATGGTGCTGTTACCAAATTTAAGAAATCAGTCTCATCTGTATTTTCTACAATGCCGTGTTTAAA
>JAOXYM010000018.1:2303124-2314874 GCA_028567055.1 Leptatherina wallacei
ATGGAGGTTTTCCTTCCTGGTTCTGGTCCTGATGGAGGTTTTCCTTCCTGGTTCTGGTCCTGATGGAGGTTTTCCTTAGCTAGGTCATTATTTTAATGAACTAGTTTATGTGAATCCAGTCATTATCATTTGAGTAATCACATAAAATATTAGATTTGTTTTAATTGGATTATAATTGGACTACAATGAATTGAACTGAATTGGTGCATCTTTAAAAGTGCCTCAATGACTTTGTGGTGAATTTGGATGTACAAATAAAGCTGAACTGAATTTAACCACATTGAACCTTTAAATCGCTTAACGTTTCCCATCAGTTGGTGACGTCCTGATGTCTGACACCCTTGGGCACCTTCAGAAGTCTTCCTCAGGCCTTGGGGGTGTGTGACATTTATCGGGTGTCAGGGTTTTGACTCATATGAGCGCTTGTCTTTGTCTAATGTTCCCTTTAATGCAAGCTTGAGAGAAGCCTGCCAGCCAATCAGAGACGACCATGGTGGACATCATGCACACAGTGCAGTGATGTGTCATGGTCGGGTCTCATCGGCCCGCTACCCCCATGCAACTCCCAGAGAGCCAATGGGATGAGCTGAAAGGACTTCCTGCTGCTAAGCATGTTCCAGCGCGCTGGTTGCTGGGGTTTGTTCCAGCACAACCTCCCCGGGGATCCAGCTGATGGCGGACATCAAAGCCATGCCTGCCATATTAGAACAGCAAGGATGTGGGTGGAGGTCATCTCCAATGAGTTCTGCCTCATATATGGGACAAACGCCTTGAGCGCGTTGCATGGATGCTCATTATCAATTCATGGAGACATTGAAAACTCAGTGTCTCTTCAAATCCTCTCTCCCTGGTCTTTAAAGAGGAATACGTTGGTTTTTTTTTCTTCTTGAGCATGAATTTCGACAATTCAAACTTCCGCTCAATGACAAGCTACGAGTCCCATGCTGGAAAAAAGGTCCCAAGTGTTTGAAGCATCTAGGCCGCTCCATCTTTTTGATCAGCAGCTCGGCTGTGAATTGTGCAGATCAGAAAGTGGATCAGAGACTCCCCGGGGACCGCCATTTATGCCTGCCACCAGCAGAGGATAGAAAACGTAATTAAGAGTTTGTTAAGATGCCCAAATTCCTTCTCATTTCCACCCGCCTCCCTCCATCCTCCTCCCATCCCTCCTCCCCCCTTGCTCCCAGTAGCTCTGATCTCGCCACAGATTAAACCTCTCATTCCCCAAGAAGACAGAGCCACGGAGGGGAGCTGCATCTCCAGCCACACAGGCTGATTATCTTAAAGAGTAATTAGTGAGCGCGACAATCCCAGCGACAGTGTGCAGCGTCGACATGATGGAGATGGATTATTCTGACGGTGCCGTACACAGGCCCCTTTGAAAGGCACAAGAAAGAGGAGTGCATGTGTTGCATGCGTGTTAATTATCAGTGTCACTCATTCTTTATGTGTCTTTATGTGCTTGATAGTAATTAATGTTCATGTATGTGTATGTATCAGTGTCAGTCAGTCGGCAAGCAACTTCAAACCACCGCAAGGCAGCAATTATCCCCTCAACAATACGCCGTTTGGGCTGAGATTTGATACTGAATGCTAATTGATCAGGAAGTTGATTGTTACTCATGCGGGGGAGCGTGAAGACGTGGAAAAACATTTTTTTCTGGTACAGAAATGTGTCTAGGTCAGTTACTCTGAGAATACAATTCATATTTTATTAATTTTACTGGTCTTATCTACGAAATAAATAAAGACAAAGGAGATTAATGTACCTCTTGAAGTGGCTGAAAATGTCTTCTTTTCTCATTACGCCGTTCTTCCCTCAGTTTAACTTACTGAAAATATTGAAAATTACACAGTTTTTATAAAGCAGGAGGGAATAATTAAAACTAAAGCAAAACAACTGGCTGCAAAATGCAGAAAGCAGATTGTTTCCTTCGTATTTAATGAAATACCCACACGGACTAAAGGGCTTACGACGAGTTCACGTTTACTTTACACGTTTTTTAATCCGACAAATATCTTTATATAAGAAAAAAAAAAAGCTTTTACACTTAATCAGATGAGCTTTTAAGGTCAGGAATGTACAACCCGAACTCCAGAAATGTTGGGACGTTCTTTAAATCTGAACAAAATTAAACCTAAAAAACGATCAAATCACATGAGCCGATATTTTATTCCCAACAGAACATGACAGATGATTAAACTCAGACATTTTACTAGTTTATGCACAAAATGAGTTCATGTCAAATGTGATGCTGCTACGGGTCTCAGAATAGTTGGCAGGTTTACCGCGGTTACCACGGTTACCACGGTCTATCATCTCCTTGAAGACATCTTGGTTTTTGGGTTTAATGATGCACCAGATGTTGTCTCCAGGTGAAGATGTGGACTGCAGGCAGGCCACTTCAGCACCAGGACTCTTATGTGGTTCAGCATTGTCCTGTTGAAATACTCAAGGCCTTCCATGGAATAGACGTCGTCTCTAAAACCTTTTTATGCTTTTCAGCTTCATAGCATCTTCCAGGACATGCAAGCTGCCCCGTAGCGTCTGCACCGATGCACCCCCATACCATCAGAGATGGTTTAGCCCTGAACACTGATAACAGGTCTCCCGCCTCTTAGACAGGGTCCCGTGTCCCATGTGGACTGCTCTGACTGTAGGAGACTTTCCTACTCTGAAACTCACATTTGAGTCTTGGTCCACCGGACACAACGGTTCAGATCTGGCTTCCGTTCTGCATGATAGAGCTTTGGTTGCATCTGCAGATGGTACGGAGGAATGTGTTAACCCACAGTGGTCTCTGGAAGGATTCCTGGGCCCATTTAGTAATGTCAGAGACACAATCCTTCCCCATGAGTGATGCAGTGCTGTCTGAACATCCAATAAAGGTCCTCATCCTTGTCCCTAACACACAGAGACATCTCCAGTTTCTCTGGATCTTGTGATGATGTTGTACTCTGTAGATGATGAGAGGCGTGAAGCCTTTACAATGTGACGTTGAGGAACATTGTTTTTGAAGTATTCCACCGTCTTTTTACGCACTCTTTCCCAGATTGGAGCTTCTCTAACCATCTTTACATCTTTTCTCTTTAGGACGTCCCTTTTATAGCTCATCATGTTACACACTTGATATCAATTAACTTAACGACCTGCTGGATGTTCTCCCAGCTCAGTCTTTTTTAACTTATTCAGCCTTTTGTTTCCCCCGTGCCAACTATTCTGAGACCTGTAGCAGCATCACATCGGACATGAGCTCATTTAGTTTCTCGGTTTAGACATCTGTTTTGTTCTGTATGTTCTGTTCGCAATAAAATATTGGCTCATTGGATTTGAAGGTCTTTTCTGTTCAGATTTTAAAGGGATACCGTGTAACTTTTAACCCAAATATTAGCATTATGTGAGTAATAATGGATGATTTCTGGGGTCAATATACAGTGTTTGATGTGTGTCGGCGCTCGGAGGGGGAGCTGCCCTCTTCCAAAACTAGACATCGTAACTTTGTTCGAGTGGATCCGTCTCCCATCATGTGACCTGCAGCTCTTTGGTTTATGGTTCCCCCTCTTTAAATAGAGGGCTCTGCTTTGTGCTACCTTTTCCTCCTCTTGGATCTAAAGGTTTTTTATGCCTGAACGTAGTAAGAAGGTGAAAATGGTGTCTGAGGAGGCCAGAAGGAGAAAGACTGTTACATTTTGGGGGAAGTTACAGGTTTAGGACCCCTAGTGGCCAAAAGTTACACGGTATCCCTTCCAGCTTTCCTGGAATCCGGGTTGTTCTTGTTTTTTAACCTCACAAAAGGCAACTCTTTCTCTCGCTCCCTCTACCATGAGTGTAATTGTTCATATACTAGCTTGTGTATTACGGTTGTTACTGGAAGATTCCACTAGGGGGCACAGTAGAGACCTCAGACAGGATAGAGTTGCTGAAACAAAACAAAAGTCATGGCAACTAGGGCTGAACGATTAATTGATTTCAAATCGAAATCACAATTCAAAACGTTGCAATTAGAAAATGGCAAAGGAGAGCATTTAAACATAAACTTATTACAGACTCATTTGCCTTAAATGACGTGTTGACGTTAATAAAACTTACAAAGAATAATCGGATACATCGTAAGTCGCAATACGACTCAGAAATTCCTCCAATGACGGTAGATTCAGCTTGTTCCGCTGTGATGGACATGAAGTCCTCAGCATCTTCACCTCCCTGCAGGGAGAGTCTAGAAAACCAGCATTTCTGTTTGATTAATAGCTGGATGGAGACACATGTTGGAGGTTGGAGTGGGATCACCTGAATGTGTGATTGAGATGATGGCAGGAGAATGGTAGACGTATGTAAGGCCCCTAAACTTATCGTGATCATTACCGCTGTCAGCCCTGTGACCTTCCATCCTGTCAAATTACTTCCCACACTGCCCCGACTGCTTGTTTGCAGCTTGTGAAGACGTAGTGTTCATTTCTGAGGACGTGCACAAAATTAACAGATGAAAAATATGCAAGGCAGCAGTGTTGTTTCTGGCAGCCATCTTTGTTTTAGTCTCTTTTGGACGAAGATGCTGATTAGTTTTACTCACATTTTAGCCATATGTGATACTTTTAGTCCAGTTTTAGTTTAAAAAAAAGGGAAATTAGTCTTTTAACAAATTAATTCAGGTCATTAACTAATGGAAATTGTAATCAATGCTGGCAGGTCGTATCAAGTGTTCCAGTTCATACAACAAGAGTTAGCCTTAAAACTTTTGCATAATAACCAGATTCCCTCCCAGATTGATGCTCTAGCCTCAACTTTCCCATTGATGGAGAACCAATGCTGCCGTGCTGGACGTCATTGCTGATGATGGCCACATTTCCCCCCCGTCTCCCTCTACAATACATTCTGTTTTTCTTTCTGATGGATTATAATGAAAGTATGTCCACAGATCATGTCAGCGTTTCAGACCACCGAGTTGACGCTGCCGCCGTGGTCCATCAGTGAATGAATAAACAGAGTTGCATGTGTGTCTCGTGAGCGCAGGTGTGTTGGGAAGAATGTGCGCTGCATGCAGGTGGTGGGTGTAACTAAACAAGGACCCAGCAGCATTGCTTTTTTTTTTTTTTGACAGATTACAGCACAATAGGGAGAAATGTCAGATTCGGAGCATCTGACAGACCACCCGCTAACATTTTCCTCTCGTCTCGTCTCATCAATGAAAACTCACACACGTCTCGTCATGTTTTAGTGATCAAAGAGCCACGTTTAGATCGTCACCGTCTCTGTCACAAGCAGAGAAGGACCCAAGGAAGTATGCAGCGAGGCCGGTTTACCAGAGCAGAAGATTGTTTCATGCATATACGTAATTAAAAAACAATACTTTCTCCGTCTACATCGAAGTACCGTACCGTCCTCTTCCGCTTATCCGGGGTGGGGTCGCGGGGGCAGCAGCTTGAGCAGGGCAGCCCAGACTTCCCTCTCCCCGGCCACATCCGCCAGCTCATCCAGGGGGATCCCGAGGCGCTCCCAGCCGAGAGGTGAGTCCGACTATATCTAGCCGGAACCGCTCAACATCGCGCACCAGCTCAGGCTCCTTCCCCGCCAGAGAGGTGACGTTCCACGTCCCTAGAGCAGCTTCTGCAGCCGCGGATCGGACCGCCAGGGTCCCCGCCTTTGGCTGCGGCCCAGCTCGCTTTGCACCCGACCCCTACGGCCCCTCCCGCCGGTGGTGGGTCCACAGGAGGGGGGGCCCATGTTTCCTCTTCATGCTGGGCCCGACCGGGCCCCACGGGCGTAGGCCCGGTCAACAGGCGCTCGCCCCCGTGCCCCACCCCCAGGCCTGGCTCCAGGACCCGCATCCAGGCAAGGGAAACCTGGGTCCAATAATATTCTCCATCATAAGGGCATAGAAGTATTGTGGATAATTGCAATGCAATGCTAATGTGGCTAACGTTATTAGCTTGAATTGTATGCACACAAGTATGTTTTTTATTTTAATGCTGCCGTACAAAAGCAAAATAAAACATGATCCATACTGAGACTGAAATGGAAAGTTAACAGCAACTCGATGATGGGATTGAACCAGATCTGTTTCTGGTCTAGCCTTCATCTAACCCCCTGCTTCCTGTTCTATAATTCATCCAATCTCTGCATGTGTTCAGTCTTTCCATTCATTAAACGCTCACCTCGCCATGCAGACACCCAGCACACTACTACTTTTATACCTGGTTACTTTTTCTCACTATGTTTTCATCTCGGCGTTGCTGTCATGGTGACTTGATGCAACGCATCTCTGGTGTAAATAAAAGACAGTAATCTGAATGTGAACCTCCTTACTGGGGAAGACCCCCTGCAGAGCGCTGTTCTCCAGCGTGGATCTTCTCCATCCTCGGTCAGAACGCTTCCAAACTTTCCTTCATGTTTTAATGAATTGTTCCGGCTCACATTGGCAACACAGTCTCTTCTGGATAAACCAGTGCTCTTTGTGTTCCTACTCTTTCATCATATTTCATGCTAACAAACTCAGCAGGCGACTAGTTTTTATTCCCTGATGAGAGATCATTTCAGAAGCGCAGTGTAAGAAAACTTCTGAGTTTTACTTCCATTTTTTGCTTCTTTAGTTTTAGTATTGACCTTGTTTTTAGATTTCCGTGTTCTGTATTCTACCTCTGTTTTATTTTGCAGAACCTGCTCCTTTCTGCAGGCTGGGTGGTTTTGCTTCACATTCTTGTTTCAAACCAGTTGTTTTTTATTGGTTGATAACTCCTGTCATTATAAATGTCCCGTTCTTCTCTCTGTTCGTTAACCCTGTTCCATGTCTTTTCACTCACTTATGTTTCGTAAGATTCCTGCCTTGCAGCATCTTTTATATGTTTATAAGTTCTTCATTTTGCTTGTTTTCAATCTGAGTTGTCATCAAGCTTCACATGTGACATGTGCGAGGTATATTTCAGCAAGACCTGTGACAGAAGAAGTAAATGTCTTGTTGATATGTGAGTAAATAGTGTGATTACGTAGCGATCAGCTTACCTGTAGCCTTCCACTTTGGTCCAGCTATGCACAATGTTTGCTGCCTCTGGAGAGAAATAAAGATGTGTTGCAACGTTATAACAGCATCCCTCCCCTCAGTTCAGCATCCTGCCCCAATCTGAACCAGGTGATAGCAAAGTTACAAGCTAGAAATGAACCATGTAATAATAACCTGTTATAACAGGTGTTCAGAGTTATTTCAAGTTGTTTTGGCTCAGAGACATGAGTAGACTGGAATATCTGTCCTAACTTTGTTCAAAAGATTCTACCTTGAGTTACCCGTTACATTTAGGTTCACACAACACCACAGACCCTTAGTTGAGTTTACTCTAAATAACTCTAAATAACACATGATAGGCAAATAAAAATAAATAAATAAAGAGAAAATCACAAACACCAACGCCTCAACTAGTGTTAAACGCCAAAGACAAAAGGTGTGTTTTAAGCAGTGATTTAAGTCAAGGCAGGTTTATCTGTTCAGCACATTTTCAGGTTCAAGACGATTCAAAGTGCTTTACATAAAACATTAAAAAACATTACAGATAAAAAGCAGCTAGAGTTACAATAAAATCATTTAAACACACAAAAACAAATCATTAAACATCAAGTGAAGACGCCTCCTTAAAGCTAGAGTTGGTAATGTTGGAGAACCCCCCCCCCTCCCCAACTTGAACTCACAACAGCTGAACTCAGCAGGGCAGCTGAGAGCCGACAGCTGTTTCAGCTCATGCATGGGCAGGACGAGGCATAAAGGCATCTGATTGGTTCTTTCCATTCGGACTGAATGGCAGGGATTGGTCAGAGTTTTGCAGCTCTCACAGAGGTCCGATTTTTTTCGTTCCTTTTTATGAATACATAATATATTGACTACTCCCAGGATCAAAGGACCATTTCATCCAGTATAACAAAGTGTTTCTGAAAAGGATTACTAACTATAGTTTTAATATGTGGTGGTAACTGGTTCCACAATCTCGGTCCAGCCACAGAAGAGGCCTCTTGGTTGAGGGGACGGTTAGGTCTGCTGACCTGAGGGAACATAACAGATACTGTGGGGTGAGATTAAAAACCAATAAAAGGATTTTAAAATCAACTCTAAAATGAACGGGTGGCCAATGAAGGGAAGCAGGACCGGAGGGATGTGCTCTGGTTTTTCAGTGTCTGTTAAAAGTCAAGCTGCAGCGTTCTGGACCAGCTGCAGCCGATGGAGGAAAGGACTGGCTGAGCCCAACGTAAAGTGCATTACAGTAGTCTAAACGATTTCATATAAAAGCATGGAAGGGAGGAGGATCAGCAGAACCCCAGACAAAGTTGGCAACACTGAATGGAGCTTGGTCACTAAGAACTTTACATGTGAGGAGAATCATTTTAATTTCTATTCAGGATTGAACAGTGAAACTGGACGTCCTTCGTTATGGGAATATTCTGGAAGTGAATGATGGTAGTCACTAGCTGCGTTTCCATCACAGCTTCTCGCAAAATAAAACCGATATTTATGAACTCTCGACTAAGTACAACTGTGATATCCCGGTGTTTCCATTGAACGGTGTTTAGCCGTAATTCACGTAAAATCTCCTCCCGCCAGACTCGACTCTGAGGACGATGGAGATGCAGAACATTTAATGTGTTGGAGCATGTCGCTGTTTGTTATCAAGGATGACGTTTATATGTTTCTGTTTAGTCATGTGTAAAAAGATTCCCGTCTCCTCCTCCGTTCATATCTTTACTGTAAACAAACTGGTCACGCGACCCCCCCCCCCCCCCCCACCGCTACGTCATGTCCAGTGTTTCCACTTCACTTTTGTGAAATACGTATATATCGATACGTCTGAAAATCCTCCTCCTGGGAGCATAAAAACGTTTTTTTGCGATATTTGAGTTTTTTTCGAAATGTTGTGTTTCCATGACCAGATTTTTATTGCGATACTAAGGTTTTGCGCAGTTCTCTGGGAAATGGAAACGCAGCTACAGAAATCTGTTTCATGTATGAGCCAAAAGAAAGATCCTGGTCTCGAGGTTTCTGACTGTAGTACTGGAAGCCAAGATAGAACCATCCAGAGTAATTCTATGACTAGATGTGAGGGGTTCAGTAAAGGAAGAGTTGTTTTTATTTGTTTTTTTACATTTGTTATGAAATTGTGTTATGATGAGGGAGTGGTCATTATTATAATTATTTATTTATCATACATTCTTCACCTCTTTCTCTCTTCTTTCTTGTCTTGTTTTTGTTTTTTTTACAAACAAACAAGGTTTTCAGCCTCCGAAAAAATAAGTAACACAAACCCAAAACGAAGCTTAAATGAGCGTTTTTCTATAATTTACATATTCTCCGATTTCCTCGTGGTTATCTCTTGACATCTTGACACATGCGATCCTGCTTCTGGCCCTTCTCTGCTGCCCCTGGGACGTTTTCATGTCGACTTCGTGTTGAGATGCCAAAACAAGCGAGAGGGAAAACAGATCAATGAAACACCATATCAGATGATGGAAACGCTGTGAGAGCAACAGAGAGCAGAGTGCTGCGAGAGAGGAGCGAAGATGGACCTGTGTGGCATCATAACCCTCCTGCAAACTGCCATAAAGGCTCAGATTTTAATGGGGTTCCACTCGCGATCCGACCTTCAACAGAGTCGTGATTGAAGTTTAGATGCTTAAAGTTTTGAACCATGTTGACCTTTTCTACTCTGGATGTCTTTGTCTTTGTAGACCAGGACATATTTGTTATTCAGGCATCATTTTTAGATGAAAGGTTTAGGTCCTGATTTACTATGATCCCCAAAAGACAATTCAAAATTGCGTGCGGCGCAAAAACATTGCACGTGTTGTGTTTCCATGATTTGCGGGTGATCTACTGATTGATTGCACAATTGACAATGGGTGCAAACAGCCTTATTTAAATGAGGATTTAGCATGCGCAATTGATTCTCTATGGAGAGTGAAGAAGGAGAGAAAGAAAGTCGCAAAAGTAACACAAAATTTGAACCAATGGAGATTGAAATATTAGTGGAGCAAAGACATCTTAAAGGTCCCATATTATGAAAAATTCCCTTTCTAAAGCTTTTCTAACAGTCATATGTGTCCCCAGGACAGTGTATGAGACTCAGGAGTTAGAAAATCCTGTCACTGCTCTCTCTCTCTCTCTCTCTCTCTCTCTCTCTCTCTCTCTCTCTCTCTTCCTTGCTCCAATTATCAGTGAATGTGTGCTCAAACAGGTGTGTCTGAAATCTTTCCCCAAGTGATGTTGAGAAGGGAAACAACCACTCCCAGCATAGTGGATGCAGCTATGGACCCGCCCCCCCTAGCTAGCTGGGCCCGCCCTCTAACATCTCCGGGCGTAGGCCATTGTTTCTCCTCACAAACCCTCCAACATGGCGAAGCTAAGAGCGAAGCTCGGCAGTTGCTCTGTTAACGGTTGTAACAACGAGCATAAAAGTCTGTATATACGTCCTTCATCTGAGCTCCTGAAGACCCAGTGGATGGAGTTACTTTTTGATGGACATTTACCCCCAAGACTTCCCAAAGTTTTGTATGTGTGCGTCCAGCATTTTAAGGACTGTTTTCACAACTTGGGTTCATATAATGCAGCTTCACCAAACAGCTGAAGGTGAAGCTGGATCGGTAGCAACTGTCCCTGATACATCTGTAAAGGTAGGAGCTGCTTTACTGTGTAGGTCTGCTTAGCCTGATAGCCTATAAACATGTTAGCACTGCAGCTAACAAAGCTGTTAGCTAACATGTTGGCACTGCAGCTAACAAAGCTGTTAGCTAACATGTTAGCACTGCTGCTAACTAGGCTGTTAGCTAACATGTTAGCACTGCAGCTAACAAAGCTGTTAGCTAACATGTTAGCACTGCTGCTAACGAAGCTGTTAGCTAACATGTTAGCACTGCAGCTAACGAAGCTGTTAGCTAACATCTTAGCACTGCAGCTAACAAAGCTGTTAGCTAACATCTTAGCACTGCTGCTAACGAAGCTGTTAGCTAACATGTTAGCACTGCAGCTAACGAAGGTGTTAGCTAACATGTTAGCACTGCTGCTAACATTTGTGTCCTTGAATGATGCGAGTCATTAATCACCGGAGACATTCTCCAGGACTGGGTTCTTGCTTGCGGTCTAACTCCGGTTCTCGGTGCTGCAGCGTTTGTTTACTCCGGACTAAACTATTATGGGCTGTTTGACCGAGTAAGCGCAAGCTGTCAATCCCCTGGGAACGGTGCGCGGGGTGGAGTGATGGGCGGAGCCATCAGCTGCTCGGCTCCCTGAACAGCCCGCCCACTCAGAAGGAGCCGTTCTCAGAAGAGGGAAAATAAGGGTTGATGGACAAGCTACTGCCTTCAAAGTAAAGGCTTATTTGATGGAACTATGGCTCCAACAGTTCATTGAGATATCAAAACATTGTTTCAGATTGGGAACAAAGTGCATAATATGGAACCTTTCATGTCACCAGAAGGACTGCAGTACGGGAGGATTTGCGAAAATGTAAATGCAGTTCGAAAAAAATCACATGAGGTTAGATGAGGCTAACGGGAGCTAACCAGCTAACGGAGGTTGGCGAGCTAAAGCTAGGGCTAATGTTAGCAGGCTATAAACTGCAGTTGTGCTGCCATCTACTTCCTTTCAGACGGATATCTGGCACCTGTCAATCAAAAGGACACGCCCCTTATTATGAAGAATTTCCAGATTAAATAACATCTAAACTGATGAGTTATAAATAAATTCACTCCCCCCACAGTTGTCATGAAGGTAAACTTGACC
>JAOXYM010000018.1:2326116-2340332 GCA_028567055.1 Leptatherina wallacei
CTGCTGTGAAGTTGGTCTTTTTAACATGGGAGTCTATGGGGATCTGCTCTGTTTTGCAGCCAGCACCTAGTGGAGGAAGGGGGAACTGCAATTTGTGGCACTTCCGCATAGGCTTCATGTGTCTAAGCCGGAGGTTGTTGCTTGGTGTGAACATGTAGCCCTAGTCTCTTATACGGAACATGACATTGTATGTTGCCTTCCTCTGGAACAGGTTCACTTTATTCTTAGTTTCACCTTGTATTTTCTAAACACTTAAAGCATAATAATGCGTGACCTGAAAGTACCTGATAATGCATGATAGTAGCTGATAGTACCTGCCTGCAGCATCAAAGGACTCCAAGAGTCACGTCAGCAGCACCTGTCCCTCTCCTCCTCTTCCTCCTCCTCTTCTCCAACATAATTTCATTATATAGTGTTCTGTTTGACTATCACCTGTTTAATGAAGTTTGTGGTGTTGCTATAGAAACGTAAATGTCTTCCCACTTCATATGTGATTCTACGGACTGAGTAATGAGTGAGAGATCAGCACACTGCTGCGCCTCTACGCTGTGCATTATTTCACATATGCCTAGGGCTGGAGGGAGAAAAAGTAGTTCCTGCCAACTGGCTATAATTTATACAAGATCCAAGATCCTGTACAAGATTTATACAAAGTCACTTTCCACTGTATAGTATAAATGACTAAAATATCGACATTCTAACATGAAAATCGGTTCTGCAATATAAAAAGCTGGTATCGGAGGTATTGATGTTTCAGTATCAATCCGCACACCACTAATGGCAGTGAAGCTGAAGATGAGGATGCCGAGGGAACGGCAGAAGTTCAGGATCAACCACCTGGCTGAGCTTACGGACAAAAGCAGAGATATGTTGAGGGAACAGAATCAGAAGATCTCTTTATGAGATAGATGCTGTTTGTAAAAATAAGATTCTTTATGTAAATTTAATAATTTTCACACTATAAATAAAAAGTCATATTAATTTATTAATCAAATATATATTTCATAGTCATCATGCATGATGTCCACGTAAGTAAACATGTTAAAAAACCTCCAAGTTAAAGATTATTTTCATACTTAAAGATGCTTAAAACCCCACCGACGTTTTCATATTTCATGCATGAAAGAGAATTTGTACTTGTCAACATCATAGTCTGCATGTCTTTGCATGTTTGGACTTTGAACTTGCCCCCCCGTCCATCTTTAGAGGAATAAATTGTAAAGATGTTCCCCCCCCCCAAGTTGTGAATGAAAGCGTTACTTCCATGTGGTTTCTTCTGATAAACTACAGTGTGCTGGAAGTTTTTGCCACATTAAAAATAACCTGAGCAGAATATGAACGTAACGGACCGGGAGCGGTGATGTAGCTGCAGGCCAACGCAAACACACCTCATGTTTGCAAACACTTTTAAATATCGAGAAAGATAAGAGGGGAGGCTGTTCCCAGGCTATGACCTGGACTTTCTTCTCTCTCTCTCTCTCTCTCCAGCTCATTCCTAATCTCTCTCGGCCGACCTGCAGACGCAGCCACGTCCGCTCGAGCTGCTAATTGAAAGTGCTGTGATATATGGACGGACACAGGAAGCAGGCAGACTGTTCCTTCCCTTTCTCCTCCTTACATCCTTCATCTCACCTCTCATCCTTCTTTATCCTGTTATCTCTTTATCTTATTCTCCTCTGGAGGTCACTCTCTCTCATCTGCTCCCCCATGTCTCTCACTCTGTTCAGGTCTGCACGGTCAAGGAGGGAATCAAGATTCTTCCATCAAATATAGGTTATTTTATTTTGTGTGTATTTATGTAAATTCTAAATGGCCAAGAAGATCAGAATAAAATCAGATTTGAAATCCACAATTTAAATTTTTTTAGTATTAAAGAATAATAATAATAATAATAATAATAATAATAATAATAATAATAATGACTATTTGTATAGCACTACTATAAAGAAATGTTACAAATATAACAGATATAATCAGTATCAGATAAAATATGTTTTCAAACCCAAGGTGAGTCTCGCAAGACCATCTGCTCTCATTGGCTGAAGACTATAAACCACGCCCCTCTCAGGGACAGCCCACAAGTTCAGTAAAGATGGGATTTATGGCTCTTTAAAGGGAGCCGGATCTTAAAGCGCTGTTCCTTTTTAAGGAGCCGTTAAAAGACTGGCTCCTTCTTATTTAAATCAGGGTAATCATTGACTGTATAACAGACGGACGGCCCCTCCCCGTAGGTTTCTGAAGAGCTGAAAAGAGGCTCGTTGGGAGGTTCCCACCGTCGCCATCTTGGCAACGTTACAAGTCTTGTCACTGCCGGAAAATACAAAAATAGGCGACGAGGTGGCGCTGAGAGGGGGTGCTGTGAGTGTGGGGAGGGATGATTGACACCCATCAAACTCTGAGCTGCCTGTAGCTACGAGCTAACAAAGCTAACCCCGAGCTAATGGGAGTAACCAGCTAACGGAGGTAGGCAGGCTAGGCTAGGGCTAATGTTAGCTGGCTATAAACCGAGGTTGTGCTACTCTCTGCCTCCTTGGATTTCTGACACCTGTCAATCAAAAGGACACACCCCTAATTATGAAGAATTTCAAGATTAAAATTCATCTAAACGAATGAATTATAAATAAATTCCCTCCCCCCACAGGTAAACTTGACCTATTAAAGCTAAAACGTTTTTTTTTGTACCAGGCTCATAAACTTTGAACAGACCCCCTCAACCCCCTGTAATTGTGATAAATTAAAGATTCACATGTCTGCCATCTAGTGGTGGAGAGCGGTAACAGGTTTAAACTCTGTTTCTCGGGTTAAGGCCCATTTATGCTCCCTTACGGACATAAATAGGGACGTCCATTACAAACGTTTTCATGCGTCGCTGTCCTCAAACTTCCATGCATCTTTTACGTTGCCATGGTTACCTCCACAAGTGGGCAGTGCTGAGTTCATAGTTAACTCCTAACTCCCACGATGTGACGTTAGTTTCAAAAACCGGTTGGCAGTGCTATAAAGTTCTTTCTAACCACCCAATACGCCCTGAACATTCGCATAGCCTCATTTTGAAAGCTTGTGCAATTTTCTTCTGCGTTTTCCCCACTGACTGTAAAAAGAAATGGACAAACTGTGAAACCACGCGACCCGTAGGTTTCTGAATTGCTGAGAAGAAGCTCATTGGGAGGTTCCCACCGTCGCCATCTTGGCAACGTTACGAGTCTCGTGACTCCTTGAAAACCCAAAAATGGGCACTATTAAACCTAGAATGTTTTTTTGAACCAGGCTGTAAACATGTTTATTTCTGCTGTGAAGTTGTTTTTTTTAACTGCTCTGTTTTGCAGCCTGCACCTAGTGGAGGAGGGGGGAACTGCAATTTTTGGCACTTCCACATAGGCTTCATGTTTCTAAGCCAGAGGTTGCCCCCTTGGTTTTCCCTTTCCTGTTCCTCTTCTTCTTCTCTGGTTTGTTTCTGCTCAGCACTGCCCCCACGGTTTCTGGAGGTATGGCTCCATCTTGTGCGTCGAGTGACGGATGTGCAAGGACCCTGAAAATGCACTAAATTACACGCGTAACGGACGCAGGACACGGACGAAACTGTCCGTCCATTTACGTCTGTCCTCTGCGTGGAGCATAAATGGGCCTTTAGCTCATATTTGCAGCGTGCTATCATGTCAACATGGAGGAAAATCTCTGAGGAATGTTTCCAACACCTTGTTGAACCTATGACACCAGGAATTAAGGCGGTCCTGAAGGCAGAAGGGGCTCCAACTTGGTATTAGCAAGGTGGACCTGATAAAGTGGCTGCTCAGTGCAGCTTCGAAATGTTAAACCATCAACACACGCACACACACACACACTCATCTGCTTGGTTCACTGTCAGGCTGTGGGTTCACACACAGTTTGTAAGTCAAGGTTAGCAGGCCTGCAGGGGCTCGCTCGGCTCCAGGAAAACGTCTCTGAGCATCAGCTCTTCCCCTTTGTGACGACCTAACTCGCATGCAATGGCAGAGCTCGCTGCGATGCCGCACAGATGCTTATTCGTATAAGCTAATGTTCTGTGTTTGTGACTTTATGACGGACTACATAAAAAAAAAAGCTTGTTTGCGTGAGTGTTTTGAGTTGATCCCACTGAAAGTCACCTCTGATAGCCATTATACACCCACACGCTGAAATATCCCTCAATTTTACTTACCCCCTACCAGCTCACTCCCCCACAATGCACACTAAACAGACACGGTTCGTTGCTGTGTTTCTCTGATTTGCAGGGGGATTTAAAGCCGAGCCGCGGCTGTATTAATATGGTACTGTACGCTTCAAGGACTACCAGGTGGATCTTAAGCACAGCAGTGGATCTGTGATGCCACGAGTGACTTTACAATCTAAAGTATTCCTGACAAACAATCAGATTCTTGACAACAACGCATGTTAAAACCAGTTCGGGTTGAAAGTGAAGGTGCCGTTCTTTACGTGGGTGGAAATTTATGCACGGGCATTTTAAGGATTGCATGCATGTATCCATGGCTGCGATCTGGGCCGGCGTATCCGTGCGCAATTACGCAATGAGTATGCAAAGAGCTTTATTTGTATGTGTGTGAGCTGCGCGAGGCTGTAAATCACCTCTGTGCCTTTGTCGTGCCGCTGCCTGCCTCTCAGTCTGTGTTCTGTGATAGATCCTGACATGCTGCGGTCTGAATTATTGATTGTCTGATCTGAAAGTTTGATGCTTAGCCGGAGGGCTGGATTAACCTGCCGACAGCTCCACCATCCCTCCCTTTGAGGTAACCACAACAGAGACGCACGTATATGCATGCATATTCATGTACACGTATGTACACGTGCACGCATGAGACACCGGTTGACGTGGAGGACCTTCCTCTCGGCTGCTCCGGGCCACACATGACACGCCGCCTCCCACATGCAACCTCAAAGCAGGCGGATTTTCACTCTCCCGGTTCAGTTGACCTCCTGACCCTCGTGAAGGGCTCTGAGTGGGTGGGTCTCTTGGACGGGTGTTCAGAGAGACTTTGAGAATTTTATTCCAGCATTATAAAAGGAAATAGAGGTCTTTAGCAAACTGAAGCTGGTTTTATTGGGAGAGGAGCAGATTTAAAAGATGCTGATGTTTCCAGACAGCAGCCCAGGAGTTCCCCCGTTTCACATGTGCTCCAAACTAATAGATGGATTAAGAAACAAGACAGTATGCTGTTTTTTCTTTGTTTATTTCTAAAAACCCACCAATTAATGTCATTAAATATAGTTTTTTCAAACCAAAGTGACAAATATTTATGTTATAAAGTTGATCATTGTGGGCGGGGCCTAGCTATCAAATGAATTTAGTGAGTTAGGTTAAGACAGTAGTTCTCAAATTTTTTCTCCCAAGCCATTTATTAGAGCAATATTCAAATTTATTAGAGCAAACATTCCCACGCGGCGGGCCTGGGAATGCAACAATACACAAAATTCACAGTTCCGGTCGATACTTTAGTGTCACGGTTCGGTTAATGACCCCTGCTTCAGTGAATACATGTTGGAGGCCTTCAGTGGATCTGCGCTCGACAATGCAGCCTAGGCGGAGTAGTCGAACGCAGATCCACTGAACACAGAGTGCATTGTATTGTTTGATACAGCGCGTACCGAACCGAGAGCACTGTATTGAACGGTTCAATACAGATACATGTATTGTCATCGCTCTATTATATATATATATATATATTAGGGGTGCAGCAATACATGTATCTGTATTGAACCGTTCAAACAGGTGCGTACCGAACCGTGAGCACTGTATCAAACAACACAAATTTTTCATGAACTTGCGCTCTTGATGCGCTCAGCGTTGAAAGCTCAGTGGATCTGTGTTTGACTACTCCGCCTAGGCTGCATCATCAAGCACAGATCCAAGAGATTTATTCATTTATTATCAATATTTTGTAGTTTCAGCAACATTTATTTAAAAAACTGTACTTTTGAGTTTAAACAAATATTTGTAATCAGTTTCAATAAAATGACAAGTTAAAAAAGGCATTAAAATTTATATTTTGTATCGAAAATATATAAAAAAAGTATCGAACCGAACTGTAAATGTTGTGTATCTATATATAAGGGGTGTAACGGTATGTGTATCCGTATTCAGATTTTTCGGAACGGAACAGAGGCATATCGAAGTCTCCGGAAGAGTAAATGCGTTACACTATAGCCTCTGGCTGGTGACCGTTGTGGCCAGCGACAGTTTTAAGGAGAAACTAGAGCTTGAGGAACCTCTTCTGTCCTGTTGGGGAGAACTTCAGCTTCCCAGTAAAGGATGTAAATGGACAAAAACAAGTGGAGAAGATGAAAGCAGTCTGTCCGACTTGTGTCGAGCTGTGTTCGAGATCTGTTCTTCCTGTAGCCCCGCCCCTTTTACCCACGCCCCGTGTAGCCCCGCCCCATGTAGCCCCACCCCCTCCTCAGCGTTCTCACTGAAAACTGTTTCTTTAACCATACATGTCATATTCTTGCATGTTATATGTTACTTTATCTTTTACAGCATACATGCTATTAAAGTTTTACTTATAAAAGGAAACATTGAACTGTGGATTAAACTGATATTTGTACAAGTTTGAGTGAATTATCTTTATTTTTCTCCAGCAACAATCCCCCCCCCCTCCCTCCCTCCCTCATATGTATGTGCAGAGATTCTGACGCTATTTCACCCATTAAAATAAAGAGTGCTTATCTGTAGTTATGCCAAATATTTGTTTATTCAAGAGTCTTTTATTGGAGAATTTACTGCAAACATTTTTATTTTTTGGTTTTGGTTTCATTTGAAATGTCATTAAACATGTTGACACCAAAGTTATGTAGTTTATTGCATTTTGAGCCGTGACCTTAAAACCGAGGTACATACCGAACCATGGCTTTGGCGTACCGTTACACCCCCTTAACAACAGACTGTTGTGGGGGGGGGGCATTTAATTTGGAAGAGGAAACATCTAAAACCTGCAGGACTGCATTCCTGGATTTGACTGTGGCCCTTTTTTACAAGAGACAAGCTCCCAACCAGACTAATTTAATTTTCTTCATCTTACATCAGCTCAATAAAACATGAAGGAAACATCTGCAGCAGATAAGAACCTAAAAAAACGACAAATATCGTCGGGAAAAATGTAATTGTGACTTACTACATTTTGAAAGGTTGGATTAGAGCCGGACTGAGTTTAAAGCAGCTACAGTCGATGCCTCTGGAGGAAGAGGAGGAGGAGGGACACATGAATCAGTGGTCGCTACGATTACTGCCTTCAGTCTCGTCTCTTTGCTGGAATCATCCAAGCTGCTGGAAGTTGTGACACCTGACATGTTCCCGTCTTCATGTTCTGACTTGTTTTTTTTAAGTACAGGCGGATATAATTTAAACAGAAAACGTTGGATTTCATTTTCAGACAGTACGTAATGTTCCCATAAATAACCGCCAAGCAGACGAAGCGTCTGATGTGTAGGCTGCGTCTGAAGCGGATCCAACAGGTCAAAAAGAAAAACCCTAACTTTGTATTCCCAAGTCCTGGAGAACAGGCGAAGTTTGAAATAAAACAAGCAATAAAAACTTTTACTCTCTTAGAATGAAGCATTTACATCCACATACATGGCAGCTGCCTCCATTTTTACCACGGTGCCTCAGAATGGACAAACAACTTTGTGTGTGAGTGTTACATCCCCTGGAAGGGGTGCAACCTGATGACCACAGAGAAGACAAAGCACTGTACATGTGTTTAAAGAAAATGATTTATTTAAAAACATGTACAGTGCTTTGTCTTCTGTGGTCATCAGGTTGCACCCCTTCCAGGGGATGTAACAAGTGGGGGCTCGTCCGGGATCATTTTTCTTGGAGCTGCTGATGTCCATGGAGTAGAAAGATCATAGTGAATGTGTGTTGATCATTTGAGTATTCCAACCATGGGTTTTGACCTGCAGGATTTCATTGACCATCCCAGTTTGGAGAAGATTGAGTCATGCCGTAAAGATGATTTATTGTGTATTGCAGCACATTATGATATTTCTGTGCCAAATATGCCCTTAAAAAGGAAATAAAAAAAGCTGTGGAACCTGTGGGGGTGGAAGGGACATTAGGTTGTGCCAAATCAAATGAAAGAAATATAACAAAAACAAGACCTAACTCAGGAGCTACACTGAAACCTAGAAACAAACAAAAGAAACTCCCTAACTAAACTTATCTATAAAAAGACTCACAAAACGTATACAGCGGGTGGCACCAACCTCTAACCTAATGTGTCTAAACAACAAAAAAACTATGTGCAGTAAATGTACAGGGTACCCCACTCTTACGCAGTCCCAACCATCTACCACATACCTGGTCCAAGCTCATGTCACAAAGGCAGAGAAAGAGCAGAGAGAGCAGAGCTTCCTGGTCTGCCACTTTTAAACAGGTGAGCTCTGGTGGTGATTGGATGGTTGTACAGCCAGCCAATGGGACTTCAGGGTTGGGCAGCTCTCCCAAATTGGTCCACCTTTAGACCATCAACACCTGATTGAGATGGAGGTTAGTACTGGGGAAAAGAAATGTGATCTGCACGTAACAGTGAGGCTTTAAAGCTGCAGTAGCAGCTTTGTTTTATAGGAGCTAGAGCAACGTTTGGCATGAGTAACACCTTAAAAGCACCATAGAAGAAGACGGAAGACATTAGAGGCCACGGGATCCACTCAAACATGAAAACATCTTTATTATGTCTGTAAGAATTTTGGCCACTGATGGCCACCGTGCATTCACTACAATGCTGTTAAAAGTCATTGCTATACCCATCTTTACCACTAGATGGCAGTAATTCTTACAAGACTGCACCTTTAAGATGTCACATGTTTACAGCTCAACACTTCATCACTTCTCTTCTTCTTTATTTGAATTGTTGACAGCTCCTTCTGGCTTTACCCCTCCCCTGCTGCGACATCCCTTCTTCTTCGGTAACTACATGACAAATTGACAAATTGTCAATTTTTATTGATGTTACAGCCGAGTGATTTCTGAGGGGCCTCATTACGAACACATCTCCTGCTTCAAAACAATTCATAAAAACTAAAATAAAGAATCAGATGGAGGTGTGGTGTGGATTCTTTGAAGGGGGGGGGTCATGCCATAAATTAAAGGCCAGCATCAGATAATGCTGCCGGCTGTATTATGAAAATGCAAGTGGCTTTATTTATTGGTCTTTCTTCTGTCATCCTGAACCTCTTTCCTCTTCCTCCTCGTCTCTCCGTCTCCTCCCGTGTGCTGTTTCTCTTCGCTTATCTGTCACATTGCTGAAGTGAGTCCTGTGTCTCCTGATTTATTCATGATACGACTTTTAATATCACTCACTATGACACTGGAGTCTGCATCTCAAATTAAAATCCTCCAGGCAAAGTGTGAGCTGTGTGTGAGAGTTCGGGTGGAAAAAAAGAAAGAAAATCTCAATTTTTTTTCATTGGTTCATCCAGCATGGTACGACCAATGTTTAAATCATCCATTATGTGATGACATTGTGTACAACTACAGTACCTTATATGTTCATATGTGGACAATGTGGCTGGTTTATTGTGTGTTTCTCTATGGTAATGTGACATCTCAACAATTAGCAGAGTGTAATTGAGTGGGGTACATGATTGTCACCAGCAATCCCAGTGATGGAAAGGCACACCGTTCAAGAGTGTGTGGGTGTTAACTACAAGCGTGGCTCTGTGTGTGTTTTAATGGGCGCTATAAGCTTTGATGGAACATTACCAGTTTGTTCATGAACGTGTGTCAACATATGTGGGTGGAAAGGTGTGCTTCTGAAGAGCTTTCCGCGGTTCAGTCGTGTGGGCAGGTTTTTATACCTGTTTATCAGTATGTTGGAGAATTTGTCAGCAGGATTTAAAAGTGACAGAGAGGAAAAGCCAAGTTAAAGACGCGGCGGTTCTTCGCACCTCTCGCTGTGTTGTTGATCTGCGCTATGCTACATATAGATCTGTTCTGTCTTGAGCGACACTCTGACTCCTGCGGATTGCAATCTGCTTATGGTCACCTCCCTTTTCACTTCACCGCTGCTCCAAACTGCAGAGTTTCACCGGCAACAACTTGGGAGAAGTGTATTGGAAATAAACAGCGTGAATAGCTGTAACCTCTGGGGTTATTTTGTTCATTAACTTTTGTATGTATGCAGTGATTAGTATGTGCTGTTTAGACGCCTGGACCGGTTGTTTGGGGGAGTTATGTTGTTTCCAGACAACAGCGGAAGCACCAAGAACACGTAGAGATAAACAATGCTGGAAAGTTCCAATCTAACTTGGGTTTCCTGTTTAGCTTGGTCTGCTTTGTGTAGTTTTACCACATTACTCAGAGCAGAGGTGTTAAACTCTGGGTCCTGCAGGTTTTACATGTTTCCCTGCTCCAACACACCAGACTGAAAAGAATGGGTCATTATGAAGAAGTTGACAAGAAGCTGTTGGATCCATTTGACATGACTCAGGTGTGCTGGAGCAGAGAAACAACAGCTGTGTCTCAATTCAGGGTGTGCACACTTCGAAGTGCAGATTCGCCAGACTGTCCCAGTTCAAAAGCCTCAGAACCCCCCCCCTCCAAACCCGCAGTCCGTTGGAACAAAAGCTATTGGCGGTAGATCCTTCGCAACCTCTTTTCTCCCATAATTCATTTGGAACACGATGACAGGGAGCAGCAAAGTGCAGACGAGTACGTTTTTAACTGTAAGCATTTCTTTTACCGTAGAAATGTGACAGGATATTAAAAGAATCTTTGTGAAAAAGTTTGTTAAACTATTAAAATTGTGTAATATTTCATATTTGTGGACTTGTAAGTGGTTAATGAAGTGTCTACCACTGCCAACCACTGAAGCAAATTTTAAAATGAGACTTTTAGCGGAAATTTCTGTCTCTTTCGTCTTTTTAATGCAGTTATCTGAAGGAATTACGGGAAGAACCAGAACGCTTTCATATCTGGAATTGCTAGGCAACAGGGGGACTGTAGCACTATGGGAAATTCTTACACACTAGGTAGGCTGTCTCATTTCACGAACAAATAAACGACTTCGAAGTGCGGAGCTCACGGAGGCCACTCTGTAGCATTCGTAGGCTGCGCACTTCGAAGTGTGCAGACCCTGAAATGGGACACAGCTACTGGAAGCCTGCAGGACAGCAGTTCTTACAGAAAAACCATGTGTGCTCCACGCGTGTTCCACATGATTTACATGTGTTTCTCATGTGAATCACAGATGGTTGATGGATGTTTTACATATAAATCACACATATTTTATAAATGTGGTTAACATGTGAATCACACTGGGTTGATATGTTTTTCACATGTCGTTCACATGTCAAACATTTGGTTTTGGAACATTTTCATGTTGTCCACATGTGAAGAACATGTTAATCGAATGTGAATAACATGTTTCACGTGTGGGTTTTCTGTAAGGGGGCCCTCGAGGAACTGGAGTTTGACTCCCCTGTTTTAGATCTCTTGGTGCACCGCTAGTCTAGGACAGTAGTTCCCAACCTGGGGTCCTTATGTCCCCGAAGCTTTTGCCTGTTCAGAGCCAGAGTGATTTGAACGAAGGCCATGTCCACACAGAGATGAGTTGAGGTGTATTCGCTTGAGTTTTTTTTATCATTTAGGGTGTTTCATTCACATGGAAGTAAACGTCTGGAGCCTGAAAACACTTTGCACCGTTTTTATTAATGAGACACGTCTGAGAAATACCACCGTGCAGATGATTCATCCTGAAGAAGGTATGGCTAAATGTGGGTAATTAATTTAACTTTGGTTTCATCAAAAGAAAGGAATGAGCCAGAAAGCATCATTTATGGTGAGAAGCAGTGAATGAAAGCATAAAACCAAGCATGGCAACACAGGGGGGGGGGGGGTCCACAGCTTTTTGGTAGTAGGATGCAGGTGGTCCTCAGGGAAATATGTTGGGAACCACTGGTGTAGGAAACCTTGGACCTTTTGATAAGTGTGCTTGAGAGAGGTTTGGCAGGTGTATTTTTCTATCTTTGCTTGTTGAGTGAAAGACTAAGCAGCTGTTACGTGACTTTTTAGGACGATAGACTTTAAAAGACGAAGGATAATACATCCGTTATGATCACCCAAAGCAATAAAACATTATGGGGGCTATTAATCAGCTTGCAAACCTTGTTGGATAGAAGAGTGCTTTAGCCAAAACCTGAGTAAGAAAAAAATATTTTTCAAGTACGAATAAAAATATATTTGAAGAAAACGGGACTGTACTGAGTGACTAATGTCGGACTTATGTTTTAGAAATGATGTAAACAGATAAATGATCAATATCATCTTGACTATGGGCTATAACTATTGGCTATGTCAAATACTGTAGCTGTGTCTCAATTTCGAAGTGTGCAGACCCTGAATTGGGACACAGCTTGTGTTGCTTTTTAAAAATATATTTAACGTGCTTTAGAAATAACGACTGATTCGTCTGTGTTTGTGTGAATAAACATTTACGTCTGGAGAAAAGACAGCAGACAGGAGATCATGAAGAGAATATAAAGAATAAAAGATTGCTCGCGAGTCTCACATTGCGAGGTCGAGACGAGTCCCAAGTCACTGGAAACGCGACTTAAATGTGACTTGAGTCCTCATCTCTGGTACATTTACACTACTACTCACAGAGAGTCGGGGATATTCTGCTTTTTGTTTGAACTTAGAATTTTCCTAAAACCCACTTTAACCTTTACAGATAAATTTAATTTGATCTTCTCTGAACTTTTAAATGCAAATGTACTGTTCAGTGTTTCAGTCATTATTTCTTAACATGTACAAGATGAATAACTACAAAAATAACAAAAAACTATCTGAACCATGAATGGAACATTAAAGTTTTTTTTTCAATTACTTACAAACACGTAATGTCTCAAAATACGTCATTCAACCACAACATTAGCAAATAGTCTCACTTAGGAAACCAACATCGTCACTCTTTGCACACTGAACTACAAAATACCAACAACAGAGAGAATTACATCAAATAAACTCTAACTTTTCAAGTTTGAATAATTTCTTTTTAGATAAATCAGTATTTTATCATAAAATAAGATCTTTGCACTTTGAGTGTTATAAATTATTGTTAAATATCGCAACAAGAATGAATCAGGAATGCACCGATTCACTTCAAGAACATCTATTTCCTCTGTGCCTTTGCAAAAATAAAAAGTTTACTGTAATTAAATGAAATGTAGAATCTCAGAATTCAGGGAGCAGAAAAGAAAAGAAAACATTCACACCCTGTCGTTTGCATTAGGCCACATGTCGTCATCCACGTCACACCTAATGTCTTCTCTGGCAATGCACTGTGGGTAAAAGCTTTTTTGAGTGTCTGATCCACCCCTGGCAGGCTTCAGGAGAAATATCTCCACACCCGGCATTCAGTGCATCCAGCAAGGAGAGCTGGCTGTGTGGAGAGGCCATAGAAATCTTTCTATGTTAACTTTTGCCTGTACTTGCTCAGGCCAGTGCTTAATGTACATGGGAGCAGAGGTAAGAGACGGCGTCTATATGAGCATTTCTGCTTGTGCAGCATTTGCCTGAGTTGGTGTGCAGTGACAGCAGGATTTCTGACTCTGCTTAATCAACAAAAATAAAACTTGAGGGATGTGACTCCGTTTCCATGGCTGTATGGAAGCTAATAAATGTTGAACAGAAAGTGCTGCAGCACAGACAGAGGGAAGATGCTAGAAGGAATAATCTGTACCAGCGTTGAACTGAGTCTTTTACACTGGCAGAACTTTTTAAATGATAAACATGTGCGTGCAAACATTGCTTAATGGACCAGCATTATGAGCATAAGCAAACTGGAGACCCCCAAGTGTGTTTGAAATGTCAAGATAAATTAAATTAAAGGAATTACAGCGATAAAAAACTAAATTAAACTGAATAATTTAAATAGGAACGATAATACACACAAAAACTCAACTATCACAAAGCATGAACAACGCTGGTTTTATCAGTTCCTGCTGGAGTTGCTGCTTTTTGCACTGCAGAGCGCTTTCCAAGCGCTAGGCCTGTCGCAATAAGCAATAAGTCAATTAATCACAAGGTAAGAAGAAATTAGCGTAATAGCGTAAGTTTGCCGGCCGCAATCATTTCCATTTTTTCTCTCTGAACCCTCTCATTTCTTGCATTTCTGCTGGAGGTTCCTACCTGTTAAAAGGGAGGTTTTCCTTCCCACCGTCGCCTCTAGCTGCTCAGGATGGGGATT
>JAOXYM010000018.1:2417016-2428770 GCA_028567055.1 Leptatherina wallacei
TAAAAGGGAAATAAACTTTCCAACAGTATGACATTTATTACCAAGAAGCTTCGTTACACCAGAGAAATAATCTACCAAACACACATTTCCAAACTTTTTGTTCAAGTTTAGCATTGGCCCCTAGAACTGAGCCCTGTGGGACTCCACATGACAGAGAAGTGCAGGATGATTCAAAGTCAGATTTCATTGTGAGAACTAGAAAGATCAACATAGTTATTCGACTACATATTCAGTGGTTAATAATTTCACTTTACATCTTGTAAAAGTAATCTTATTAAAAAAAAAGTTTTATTTATGTAGCGGAAAGTATGAATAGATGAACTTCCAATAAATATTTCAACTACTAGCAATAAATCCAATGTAAAATTTACGCTTACACAGTACGTTTTAAAGGGACATTGTGTGACAATTTCTCTTGTTTACCGGCCAAAATCGATATCTGTATGTTTATATATGTTATCATTGGTGTATTATGACTTCAGCTAATGATCTGACAACTTTTGCATAAGTGAAGAATTTTGTTCATACATATAACGGGTAAGCCAGTAGGGAAGTGTCATGACGGTCTTGAAACTACAGCTGCCGGTAAGGGACAAATAGCACCAATGCAGAATAACTCAGCAGCACCGAGATCCAAAAACAGCAAATATGGTTCTCTCAATGGTCTGCCGTTGCTGTAAAAAGGGAAACATCCAGAACCTCCCGTGGCCAGCCGATCTCTGCGGAGAAACTGGCCTCGACACAGCACCGGCTTTTTGTCCCAGTAAAAGCAGCTTATAAAGCCTCCCCACCGGCTTTTAGCCCGGCTTTACCGCGACTGAAAGTCTGCTTTTAACCTGAATGAAAGCGACTGAAACCAGGTAAACATGCAGTTCCACCAGCTGAGTAGAACCGGATTTGACTGCATGTGTAGTGCATGTGTTATTGGATAGCAGAGGTTGGACTGATGTTTCCAGCAAGTCGTCTCCATGACGTGTATCTGTGGAATCAGCAAGTGGTTCCAATCAGCAGTGAATGCGTCTGGTTCAGTGGCTGAGCAGAGCAAACACAGCATGGAGAAGACCTGTTGAAGACACAATTCCTATCTCTCTTTTCTTCTTTTGGTCTATACGCACTCACTCACTGCTGGGATGCAGTTTGCAATATTTATGAAATCACGAACCTCTTCACCTGAGTGAACACTCCATCGAGTGACATGCTTTTGTTGGTGTTGTCGAGGATTTTTGACACATGGGGGCTACTGTTGCTGCAATATGTGTTTTAGAAAATGAGGTGTCACAATGCCCTATATGGTAGAATGTGATAAAAGATCCCAATGTTAGATGGCAGTAATTCTTAGACAATGTCCCTTTATGTCACCATAATATTAGTTTATCATGATAATTTGCTGTTAATCTCTATGCAGATTAGTTATAGCTTTTATTATTATTGTCACTATTTAGTGCTTGTATCCTAATGAAAAAATTCCAAGGCTGCTGATATTTACTTAATTATATGCTGATAGTGTTCATGTATGTCTGTATATAACATTGCTTTTGTATCATAAGTATTGATCATGTTTTTTGGATGATTATCTGTTTATTTAATATGTATTATTATAATATATGATGGACGAAGGAAGAATAGCTGCAGCTAACTGATCCTAATAAAAATAAAAAAAAACATTAGACTAAGAAGTGGTGGAGAATTATCGCACATTTCTTTCTCAAGTAAACTTCTGTATATACATTAATGTCACACCCTTCCCACAATGCCATACAAATATATCTACCGTGTTCGTAGAGGTGCAAACAATTACACAGATGGTGCTCTACTGTATACAAAGAATGACGGTATTATAAAGATATCCCATCTTTTTTATCATCTTATTACAGCTCCTGCAAGTTAAACTAAAGTTACAAAGATGGAGGTTTTTAAAGGGTCTGATACCTGTGAGGTTGGAGTCAGACCCAAGCTGCCATGACACAATATAAAGGCCCCACAATAAAACAAACTACCCAATGAATTCAGCTCGATGGAGCAAATAGGACCCCTGGAGCCCAGACACTGCTGGTGGATGAGCAAAGTTAGGAGATGGCAGAAACTTTTGATGAGGCTCCTTTGGCATCCATAAGAGGTGAAGATGGGGAGTAGATGGGTTGTGTGCCAGACAGACCGGAGAGAGAATGATAGACGAGAGTTTTAAAGAATGAGGATCAGGATGATTGGCTGGAAAAAGTAGCAGGGAGGAAGAAAACTGGACCAGAGCTGTGATGACAGAATTAACAAAGAGCTACGTTTGACAACGTGGGAAAAAGCAAGAGACAAAGCAGGACTGACAAAGTGAAGCAAGATGAAATCATCAGGGTATGAGGGCAGATGCGAGGCAAAGTATTTCCTTTAATTAGCTTGTATGAGCTTCATCTGTACCAAACTGAACTCTTACCTCAAATAAATGAAGTCCCTGCACTGGACTACCATAGTTAGGTATCTGAAAAATAAGGTGATACAGTTATCAATCTTTAAATGGCCGTAGGCTATATGAAGGTGAAATAAGAAGGATCAGCTCTGGTTTACTGTCTAGTGGTGGTATACTGGATCCTTGGGTGGTCAGCACCATGTTTGGAGCTGTTGTTTCCTCATATATTTAAAAAAAAAAAAAAAAAGTACAAATCTCCTTTTTATTCACTCTTATCTTCTTCAGCAAAATCAGACTGGTTCCAGTGTAACGCTACGGAGGATGATGGACTCAAACAAGGGCCAGTGACAACAGATAGAAGGAATATAATGTATTTATTAAGGGAAATAGTCCAAATCTACTCAACAGTCCAAGAAAGACTCACAATACTGGGGGGAGTCGGGTCCAGGTCCGGTCAGGACAATCCAGGAGGGGGCCAGAGGCGGAGGGTCCAGGTCCAGGTCCAGGTCCAGGTCCAGGTAGGTAGGTAGGTAGGTAGGTAGGTAGGTAGGTTCAAAGAAAGGCTGGAGTCAGAATCTAAGAGAGGTTTCCAGACAATCTGGCAGAGAACTGAGGGTTGCATGGTGCTTAAGAGAGGAGTGGAACAGGTGAAATGGATTGTGTTGATTGAAGGTAATTGCAGTCAGCAGGAAGAATGCCCAAATAAGGCATGAGTCAGGGAGGCAGACTGGAAACCATGACATCCAGGATCTATTTCTCCACATGTTCATGCTTTAGCTACTTTAAAACCAGATCGAAACCTTGCTAGCCTCCTGTTTAAATGAAACTAGATCATGTAGTGCTAGCTTAGTCAGTGTTAAGCTAATTTTTGAGCATCTTTATAGTTTATTTTCAGCTACAATGTGAAAATCTTGATGAACTGAGTTGATGTGTAGTCCCGAAATACACACACTGAAAACTAAATATGACACGGTTTTCCCACATTAGCTAAAACTAATCATGTGCTAGCATAGAACTAGATTAGCACTGCTATGTAGCTTTATGCTAACACCAGGTTAATAGCCTTACATAAAGTTAGTTGTACTTGCACAGTAATGTGCAGCCACATGGTAATATTTTTAAAAGATGAATAATAAGAAAAATAGCTTAATAGCCTATTTCGTCAAACTGGTGTTGTGATACTGGTGATACTGTACTGGTGATACTGGTGATACATGCAGGCAGTGGCGGTCCTGGCTTGTTTTACGCCCTGGGCGAACACCACCATTTTAAAGACAATATATTTCGGCCTTCATCAGGGTTTAACAGTTGAATTAATGTATAATTAGTGACAACATAGCTAATGTTGCTACTTTAAGCTACTCTTAGCAAGAGGCTAATAAACACCTTGATTCACATTAGGCTGTGGATATGTTTCAATTCACTGCATGCATAAAAGCTACTCAGCATAGTGCATACCTTCATCTTTTGTTCTTTTCTCTTCTTTCTTTTCCTGAACTGGGCACCTGATGGCAGTTCTTACTTTTTATTTTCCATCATTCATTCAGCCCTTGACTCAACTAACAACTTGGTCACTCTGACGTAATCCGCCACCGTCTTCTGCTTCTGCATAAATGAGCTGCATGTTTTACATGTTGTTGCAACGAGTAAAACCCTAATGGTGCGTTCAGACCAAATGCGATTTCGGCGTTAAAAGCGCTCTTGACGCTCAAAGTTGGACGCTTGACATCCAGCATCAAAAACGTTCTTGATGCCCGAGACCCGCGTCTGCAGGACCCGGATGTTTTTCCTTTGCAGAAAATGCGTCTCTACGTCATGAAGCTGAGTCGCTCTGATTGGTTGACGGCCCGCGTCGAGCGGCCAAAGTTCAGATTTTCCAACTCTGGCGTCCGCCGCCTTGGATGTGTGTTATGCGCGTCGAATGCTCAAAATCTCAAAACGCGCCGCTAGAAGGCTCGCTGCCCCTTGAAATGAAATGAAATGAAATATACTTTATTTATCCCTCTTAGAGGGAAATTATTGTTGTAGCAGGGTATTATGGTATTATTCTTTTTTTTTCTTTTTTAAATAATAATAATGATACAGAAATGCGTCGGCCATAGATTTTGTATGTAAACCTGACGCCGACATCGCGTTTGGTATGAACATGAATAAGAGTTGAATTAGTATATTTATCACTGTCAGCAAAATAAGAGTAGCTTAAGGGTATACCGTGTAACTTTCGACAGTCTTTCTCTTTCTGGCCTCCTCAGACACCGTTTTCATCTTCGTACTTCATTCAGCCATGACAAACTTTAGATGGAAGAGGAAGAAAAAGTATCACAAAGCAGAGCCCTTTGTGTTTATAGAGGGGGGGGGGGCATAAAACAAAGCACTCCAGGTCACATGATCCCATGAGAGATGGATCCGCTCAATGTCTGTTACAATGTCTGGTTTCTGAAGAGGGCAGCCCCCCTCGGAGCGCCGACACACATCAAACACTGTATATTGACCCCAGAAATCCTCCATTATTACTCACATTAGGCTGATATTTGGGTCAAAAGTTACACAGTGTCCCTTTAAGTTGGCTATAGGTGTATAAAACCAAAAACTATAATGAAATACAGTTTATTTGGAAGCAGTTTGTGACTAGATATTAATTGTGTGGCCTGCTGCCTTAGATCCCCCACCCCCTCTCCCCCCTTACCCTTCTTCCAAGCTGCTGACTGTAAAGTAACTTTCAGGTGAAGAGCATACCTGGTGCCTCCACAGTAAACGGAGAACCCGCCCCTATAACTTGACATGGAAATGGGCGGAAATTAAACAATTTCTTTTGCCCTATTTTGTTGGTGCGATCTTGCACAGATATGTATATATATTTTTCAAGTTCTCAGTTTCAAACCTCACCTAAGAAAAAACTTAGTAGGAATCTGATCATTTCAATTTATAATATCATATCGGATATTTCAATCCGTCTAATTAACCTGCATGTTTTCGACAGTATAATTTAGCAGAAAGGCTCTACAGGTTCAAACCTTGGACTCTTTCCTACAGCTAAGGATGTCACGATGATCTAACTACACAGTTAATCGTGGCATTAAATGTCATGATTTATCAATTGTAAAGATTCCTCAATATCGTCACTTTCCATAAAAGATTAGGTCTGAACTAGTGATGTTCTGTCCGGCCCGCGGGTCCCGTGTATATAAAACAATCTTGCCCACCCCTGCCACTACTGAAAACGCGTTAAATGTGCAATTGAAAGCGGATTTTATTGGGCCTGAAAAATGTGCGCGGCCGACGATGCTTGTCGCTTTCGGTTACGCACTTTGCACCCGCGTATTTAATGACCCGCCCCACTATTACAGTGAAAATGTCTTGGCCCGACCCAAACTGACCCGTAGGTCACAGGTCATGCATCACTAGTCTGATGCAAAGCTCAACTTGTGCACGGAATAAAAACTAAAGTTAACAGTGACATATCAGATGGGTCACCCTGCAGCATCCTCTAAATGTGGAAGGCTTGAAACCTGCCAGGAACCTTCGTAAATAAGGAAGATAAACTGGTTTTTGGTGGATTCGGTTCACAAAAGCACCTACATCTAAATAAAGCCAAATTCAGATTTTTTTTTAAATAGCATCAGCATTAATTTTGAGAGCCCTAATTAAACTTAAAGACATATGAGGAGTTTATTAATTTAATAGTTTATTTGCATATTGATGAACATTTATAAGCATCAGATAAACATGCAAGGTTTGTGCTTACAAGCTAATTTGCATCTTTAGTCCTTCAGCATGTTAAATAGGTGTCTATATTGTTTTATAAAATCCGCAATCATGACGTCCCTACCTGCAACAACTGAAACACGCTAAGAATAAAATGAAATCATAAATATTTGCTCCCTCGTATAGCTGTAAATTTGTGATCTTGCAGCTCCACCTGCTCTTCTATGGTTGGAGTCATTTTTCTATTCGGAGTTGGTTGGACATTTTCCAATATTCAAATGACTTCATTTATTAATTATGAAAATCAATCATGAAAGTAATGAAATATGATTGAATTCTTAGAAAGAGAGATGACATTGGAGGAAAAAATTATTAAATGACCAGATTAAAGCAAGAAAAAATTTGATGTTTTAAATATTGTTGCATGTGTGATGGGTTGGGTAACAAAGTTTAAGCTTTGAGCCAGAAAGACAGATCCAACATTTAGAGCATATATTCATAGTAGAGTTAAACAAAAAATTGCCCTTAATCTTTTTAAAGAATATAAATAAAGAAAAAAATCCCAAATTATTTGGTTAAATCCACCTCCAAGTCAATATCTCCTATAGAAATATACATTTGTTCATGTTTCCTGTCTTCTAGTTGCTGCTTTCCTGCATCACTTCTCCATATATTAGTCTTTTCATATTCATCCGATTGTCATTGCTTAAGATTACATAACTAGTCCTGCATCCTGTGAGGCTTAAGCAGCACATGGCCTCTCATCACCGAGGTCACGGGAAGGACTCGCTTTGTTGACCTCTTATTCAGGACATCAGTCAGGGATTAAGTCTCCTGCTTTAGAGCAACACTGACCTCAAGTGGTGAGTTTGCATCATCGATCTATGAACGCACCACTCTCACACAGCCTATGTTCATTATATTATATAAGCTATAATACTCTATCTGCTTATAGTCTGCTGTTCTTCTGATGCCTGATGGGGAGAAAGAGCTAGTTTTGGTTTAATTTGTAAAGCTGCACGGTACGCTTTGTAAGCAGTGTTCTGCTTCATTTGCTGAGTTAGAGGAAATGTGCTTGTGTGCATTCAACTATTTAGTCAGTAAATGATATAGAAAAGCAAGTGACCTTGACTAAATGAGGCTAAACTCTGCTTGTGTGCAAATACTTCAAGTGTCTATGGTTGAATTAACTTGCAGCTGAGGGCCAGAAACCTTCTTTCAATCTTTTATTTCTTTTATAATAATAAACAACAACCTGCGTCTATCCTCCAGAATGTTTAAAATCAACCTCAGATCTCAGCATCGGCACCATAGCAACTGGAGTAATAAGCGTTTTTTTTAAAACAGTGATTATTTATTTTCCTTCAGTTTGACACTGAAGTAATCGAGTGTTTTTCTCATTAGGATTGATCAAAAATGAAGTGCAAGACTTTCATAAGAAAGAAACTTTTAGGTAAGTCAACAAAGACCTTTTATTTATTCATTTTTGCTATTTTTTTGTGTTTAAATGTCCAAATGAATGTATTTTTTTAGGCAAAGGAACTTATATTCTCTTTGTATCTGGTGATGTTTGTTGTTGGGTTTGATTAAAACTTGATCAAATTGCAACAGCAATCTTCTAAAGAGACTTGAGAATAATCTGTGAGAGCAATTCTCATAAAATTGGGAAATAATGTTTTAATAAAGTTTTAAGCTAGACAGATAAATAGATACATACTTTATTGATCCTGGAGGAAATTTCAAACCTAAAAGCTAATCCAAGCTAAGCTAATGCAATAATAGATTTATTTCTTTATTCTCCATTTCAGTGATTGGAGTAAAAGGAACACGTCACCACACATAATCACTTATTAGATGCTAGTTTCTACATAATGAATGCTATTGTCCCTTGAATGGGGCTATTAATGCTAGCTTGGTTGGAATTAGCTGTTTGAAAACAGTTGCTAGGAATCAGAGCTGTCCATAGAAACCCACTGGAAACAGTTCTGACAGCATTTCTAGCTAGCTGAACTTCTAATCACAGTTGAAGGCTATTATATGTTGTTAAAATGCAGGGAAATATTCAACGTACGAGATTGTTAATGTGCCATGTTGAGGAAAATGTTGAAATATGTGTGTTTTGGAGCCAATGCTGCTTATTTTTAGCCTTTTTGTCTGGTTAAAGACTTGCTAGTCGGTTACTGCTTCAAACATGGCAGACTTAACGAACAAAGCTCTCCCAAATAGCCAAAAACACATTTATTATGGGATACATTATTGGAAAATCTGTGAAAAGTTGATTATATGAAACAAAAAAATTTAAAAACAACAACATCGTGTCCCTCATACAGTATGAGTAAGTTGGGGGTTCCAGTTGAGTGTCACCATGGCAACCGAGGTCTTAATTCCACATTGCTGGGGCATGTAGCCCTGTTTATGTGTAAATTTAGACTTATCTACAACATTAAGTGGTAGGCCTACCTGTATTGCTTGAGTCAGACATTTAAAAAGGACTTTAATAGATTAAAGATGTTATCCCTTACAGGAAAAATCACATGAATTCCACATGTGACCTCATATGTTTGCAAACATGTGATTCGCATGTGAACCTGGTCTTCTACATGTGATCCGCATATGAAGAACACACATGCTTTTATGGAAGGGATTTTTTCTTGTTTTTATTTATCTGTCGGGGGGAAAAAGATGGAAAAAGGGAGATGTTTAAAGCAAAGATCCCACAGAACTCCACTTTGTATTCCTTCTCAGCAGTGAAGTGAGTTTCCGCGGTCGTCTAGACGCTTCCACAGCATTAACAGAAGTTAAGATGCTCTGTTCACGACAGTATATTTGCACACACTCATAAGCTTTGTCATTATCAGTGTAGAGGCAGCAGCGCTGCATCGCTATGCCCGGCGACTTTGATTGATCATTGTTTTGATCGGCGTTGACTTCATGATTTATCAAGCCTCCAAGTGTTCATTTATCTACTTAGCACACTGACGCCCCTTTATAATCCTCTCACTCTGCGTATCTGATAGCGAATCACCCACCATAAGCTCCCAGACAACTGACTGTGTAAAAACTCATGCTGACCTACAAAATTAAAGTTATGGTTTTGTTGCATCTTTAATTATTCTTCCAGTTCTTAGAGGTGCATCGGTAAGTTCAAGACCTTGCGAGATGACAAATAGGCACAAAGATTCGAGACGTGCAAACAAAAGAGAGAAGAGGAAGACACGCAGTAAGTTTGCAAACTCCGGTGGACTCTCACAGAGCCAGGTGCACCACGATCAGCCGGGGACGCTAGTACAGGTACGCCAGGCCGGATGTGATGCTGGGGACATGGATGGACGCGAGTTGAATTGATGTCCAACATCACTGTGTTGTATTTTATTCCCTTGTGCCCTCCAGTCTGTCAGTGGAGAGGAGGCCAATCGCTGTCAGTACCTCCACTACGGAGCTCACATTGGCAATGAGAGTCGCACCCTGGAGTTCAAACGTGGAGAAGGTCAGGCTGCACCACACAGAATACACACACTGCTTTCCACCCATTCATTGTCTGCTCATCGGTCCACTTCTAGTCCTCGTTAAATGAGAAATAGTGAAACAAAAACATCTTTACCGGAAGGGGATTCCGGTCATTTTGGCTGATAACTTTGGAGGAATCAGTTAAACCAGTGACTGTAGAAGAAATTTGGACGGACCTTAAGACCATGTGACCCGTGGGTTTCTGAATGGGAGGTTCCCACCATAGCGGGATATCTGGCACCTGTCAATCAAAAGGACACGCCCTTAATTATGAATAATTTCCAGATTAAATAACATCTAAACAAATGAGTTATAAATAAATTCCCTCCCCCCAACAGTTGTCATGAAGGTAAACTTGACCTATTAAAGCTAAAATGGTTTTTTGAACCAGGCTGTAAACATGTTTATTTCTGCTGTGAAGCTGGTCTTTTTAACATGGGAGTCTATGGGGATTGACTCAGCCAGCCCCTAGTGGAGGAGGGGGGAACTGCAATTTGGCACTTCTTCATAGGCTTCACATTTTTCTACTGCAGGTTTAAACCAAGTGATGGTGGTTTAAACCTTTAGTCAAATGCAGATAAATAAGAATGTGTGATGGATGTCTTCATCCCCCACCTCCAGGAAACTACCTGAAAGACATCTTCTACAGCCATGTTTGCATCTACGGCTGTGCGTTCCTGAACTGCAACGGAGGCACCCTGCTGGTGGGCGTGTACGACAGCGGAGTGGTGCGGGGTGTGAGGATCGACCAAAGAATGGAGGATGACGTGCGGCTGCGGGTAGACGACGCCGTCAAGACCTTCCAGCCGACGCTCTTCCCCTGCAACTACACCCTGGACTTCCTCCCCGTGATCAGGCCCGGGAAGGAGGCGTGCCATCTGAAGGTGGTGCGCCTCACCTTCACGCCTCCAGCCCTCGTCGAGCCCACCCTGTTCCATTCAGGCACGGGCGAAGTGTACATGAAGAGGGACGGGAGTGTGCAGGGCCCCCTGAGTGTCTCCCACATTTTAGAGTGGAGCAACCAGGTGAGGTCGAACACACTGAAGCTAAATCATGATTAGATGGAATCCCCCGCGAGTGCTGATGGGCTGTGTTTGTGTGTTCCAGATGTGGAGCAGTAAGGTGAGACAGCTGGAGAGGAGTGTGTACGAAGCCAGATGTTTGCTTTGCTTCAGCTGCTTCTACGATCGCCAGCGTCAGATGGTAGCACTGGCCACCGAGGCGACGGGGACAAACGGGATGGAGGACAGACTGAGCTCAGGCCAGGAGGCGGCAGGTCAAGTTTGCCGACATCCGGCCACTCCCAGACCACATCGCGCAAACCGGTGCATCAACAGAACGAGAAGGAACTCGATGTAGATCAAATAAAAAGTCTTCCACTTCCATAGTTATTTTATTCACACTTTAAAGGATGTTTGATACTAAAAGAAGGTTTCAGGCTGAGATCAGCTCGAATCTAATTCACTTACTGGGACCACAGCAGAGGGAGGTGAGTTTACTGGTTTAATCAAAGGGTTTAAATCATGGATGAGGTCTGCGGTGGATTTGGAGGTTTTCAGCTGGAGTATCTGAAGGCTGAGAGGACGAGACTCACAGTGGAGGGGGGGGGGGGTCTGTCTCAGGGTGTCTGAGAACCCCCCACATGGTGCAAACAAACCAGGATGCATGGAATCGTGCTTGGGTGTTGGATAAAAGTGTTCCTCAGGGCCCAGGATTTGAAAACTTTCAATCCAGATCAAAATGATGATGAATCCAGATCCCTGGATTGAGATCTGTGGATCTGAGGTTGATATCTGGGTATTTCAAAAACTTTGGTGGATTGGATCAAAATGATCCTGATTTACAAATCTGTCCCTCCCACTGGATCCTAGACAGGAAACAGGAAGTGATGACAGAAAAGAACTTGTCTCACATGTCTGATCAATATTATAACGTATAAGTCAACGCTGACGCTTCAAACCCACTCGCTCAAATTATAAATAACAACAAAATATGTTACCATGACGATGCTGATGACACACGGATCTACATAACCATCTCAGCAGGAGACTATAGTCCGATCTAATTACTGATCAGATGCATTGATCAGATTAGAGACTGGATGTTCCAGAACTTTCTTCAGTTAAATGAAGACAAAACTGAAA
>JAOXYM010000018.1:2489088-2507790 GCA_028567055.1 Leptatherina wallacei
GGAGTCTATGGGGATCTGCTCTGTTTTGCAGCCAGCACCTAGTGGAGGAGGGGGGAACTGCAATTTTTGGCACTTCCACATAGGCTTCATGTTTCTAAGCTGGAGGTTGTCCCTTGGTTTTAGCACTAAAATATGACTGTGAGGTAACATCTCGCGTCCACGCGTTAGTAACGCATTGCCACGAGTACATTTTTTTTTCTCTCTGGAGGTCACCAGACGGGCTCGGTAAATAAGTCCTTAGTTTGGCCATTTGTTTTGAAATACACTCAAACACTGCCCTGTTAAGGCCTTTTTATGCTCGACGCAGAAGACCGATAGGCAGACGGATGGATATTTTCGTATCTGGTCCATTTTCAAGGGTTTTGTTTGATGCTGCAAACTGAGCAATACCACCAGAAACCACAGGGGTAGTGTTGAGCTGACATGCCACCAGTGAAAGGAACAAACCAGCAAAGAAGAGAGACTGGAAGAGGAAGAGGAAGAGAACAATGACTAAAGGCCACGAGAACAAAATGACGTCATTTTGTTCTCGCCGGACTTCTTTACGCACTGAACTGGCAGAACTTTTTTCTCGTGGGGCCTCTGAAAAGTTTTGCATGATTGGTCGGACATTTGAGGTGGGCATAGATAACGTGGGAAGCATGAACGGGGACATGGTCACTTCCGCATTTCCACTGAAGCGAGGATAAATGAACCACTTCAATCAACAGCTGATCGAGTTGGTGAGAAAGTACCAAAACGTATCCAACACACGTAAATAAAGACACGGATACTGCCGTGTATGCAATCCTGCGCTGTCACGGACCAAGTTTCACATAAAATAAAAAACTAACCAGGTCAATTGTTCATTGTACATAAAGACACAGACGACCCCCCCGCAGTAATCCCCGCCCTGTCTCGGACAAAGCTTCTCAAGGAGTCTGAAATGACCCCACCAAAACAACCTTTTTTCTTGTTCTTGCGGCCTCAAACAAGAACAAAATTGTCGCTACTCGTGGAGTTTGGAACAACCTTTAAAGCTCAAATCCGATTTTTTGCCGAAATCCATATTTTTTGGCATAATCGTTCACATTATCATTTTAATGTGACCTTCATCACACTTTGGTATGGACAGTACGTGGCCCTGAAGTGACACGAGTGCAGAGGAAAACACGTCACGCAGTGACTAGTATGTTTATTAGTCCTTCGTCACAGAATGTGTTCAAATGAAGAAAGTCCTAAGTTTTGCCGTTTGCGTTGAATTGCACTCAGACAGCTCTGTTAAGGCCCATTTATGCTCGACGCAGAAGACGGAGTAATACCACCAGAAACCGCGGTGGCAGTGCTGAGCAGAAACAAACCAGAGAAGAAGAAGAGGAACAGGAAGAGGAAAAAATGCAGAAGAAGAATGAAGACGAGGACAAAAACTGTAGAAATTGCAGAAAGCTTTTGAAATGAGGCTATGCGAGTGTTCAGGGCGTGTAACCGGTGTATGAAACTAACGTCGGATAGCGTGCATTAACTATGAACTCAGCACTGCCCACTCGTGGAGGTAGCCATGGCAACGGAAAAGATGCATGGAAGTATGAGGACGTTTGAAACGGACATCCCTAATTACATCCGTAAGGGAGCATAAATGGGCCTTTATGGTACGAACCTTCAAGTTTGGCTTGGACAGAATTGTCCCCCAAATTCTAATTAAGTTCAATATTTCACTTTCTGTTCATTGACTAGCTTCATCACCGTTGTCGACCATGATTCGAATTTGTTGCCTTCGTGTTCCACCGGCGCAGAATTGTGACGTTTGCCACTTCTGTGACGTCAAAGTCGGATGGAAGCACCGTTCAGATCGAGGTCGCTTCCACACAGATCGGATATGTATCCGAGCTAGGACCACGTGTGAAAGTGCCCTGGATCGGATTTAAAAAATGCGATATGAGTCACGTGTGGGCAAAAAATGGGAATTGAGCTTCAGTGTGAACGGAGCCTGAGTGAAAGCTATCAGTTAGCTGCACCCTGACTCTATAAAGTCTCTGTGACTTATAAATTACACAATACGAAGAAAAGGGTTAAAAAAAGACGGAAAAATTATCCCCTTTCAGACTTATCCGGAACATTTCTCCATGTGTGAACGTAGCTGCGACGTTAAAAGTCTGCGAGGAAGCGACATGTTTGAAAAGACGACTCCGGTTGAAGAGCGGATGGACTTTACCGCACATATTCCGCAACGCAAGTCTGAAAGCGGCAATCAAGTCACATGAACTAACTTATAAAAAAACTATTCAATGACTGCAGGAACTTTTAAAACTACACGTAGCCCTGAATGAAATAAAATAAATATTTATTTGCAGTTTCGTTTGGAAGCAGATGAACACTGAGAACAAATGTGGAGATGGCTGAGATAATGACAGCGTATCAGAGCGTACTCGGCCGGTCGGGTTCAACATGTGGCCGACCTTGCTGTAAAGCTTGTGGTCTGCCACATGTAGCTTAGAGGCTACAAGCATTTTAGCAGGATCAGCCACATGTTCTCTTTTATTTAAAACAGCACCAGAGGCCAGCTGGAACAGTGCGAGCATGCAGCCAGTGGGATTTTTTTTTTTTTTTTCAAAGTGTAGCCCTGGGCTAATAGTTGTTTCCCCTAACAAGGTGGAATGTGGGATATCCCACACCACGCCCAAGGCCAACTTAACCCCATTCCTCAGCACAATTACCCCTGACTTTATAGGGTTATAGCGCCCAAAACATTTGGTTCAGATTACGTACAGTAGCCCAGGCTTCCCAGCTACTATCAACTAGTTTCATCATGAAACAGTATGTAGGAGTAATCACTGTGGGATGTCTGAGAAACATACATTTAACTTTAAAAATTCAACAAGACTAATCTATAGATTAAAGTCTAAGTGAAGGAAATTCAGGCTTAACACGATAAAAGACGGAAAACTCCATGTTCCACGGTTTGTTCAGGGTTTATAGAGCTGGTCTAAATAGCCCCTCTGCATCCCAGAATGCAATGAAAAGTGTTCAAGTTGAGTAAAACTTGACCCCACTCCCAGGCAGCATGTCCATGTGGGGCCCATAAGGGTCTCAGGTGGGTTTGTCTGCGGTTTCCACAGTGGCCTCACCTGTGTTTGCCCATATGGGTTTCAAGTTGGTTCTGATTGGGTTTCCCAACTCGGTGAGGGTCCATGTTTATGCCCACTTAGCCCACCTATAACCCTTATGGGCTCATACAGCCAGCCAACATTGGCTTCACATATGGGGCCCATGTAAATGAAACCACATCAGAACTTTCCCCAGATCAACCCCATGTCTACTCAGTACCCACATAGCCCATATTTATCCCTTGTGGGCCCCACATGGACATTGCTGGCTGGGACTCCTTGCACTGTAATGCTATAAACAGGCCTAAAGGCTGAATTAGGGAGTGGTGGCCTTGTGGTAAGCAATATCAGAGTATGGTTTAATAAACAATTTAAATGTAAAATGAGAAATATTACAATAAAAACTGCAGTTTTCCGAGTCTTCATTCTCTTCGGTGAAACCAGTTAAACCAGGATGCTCGGAGAAGACTCGGTCTTCTCTTAACCCGGATAACTTCATTCTGCTTTCCAGCTGTGGCAACCGGGGGCCTGGATCAGAGCAGGATAAAAGAAGATAGCGGGACATCCTGGTTTAACTGGTTTCAGGAACGGGGAAACCAGGCTGAGTCAAGCCATGGCTGGGTTCTACAGACCATGAGAGGGATCGCAGATTAACCGACGCTGACTTGGAAAAGTTGTTGCTCCTTACTGAAAAATAACCTGATAATTTCACCTCAGTGGATAAATAAAGAATAATTTTACTTAATTTACTTAGTGAGCAGCAACTAATGGAGGCTCAGGAAGAATTAAATCATATATTATTGGAGCGTTTGAGCGAATGCAGCTGCAAAGACTCATGGGAGTTCATGTTGTTGGCTTAAAAAAAACCTTGTAGAGTTGATATGTTTAAACTAAATTAAATCTCTGTTGTGTTAATAAGTTCTGGTTTATGTTAGGACTGTGAGTCTGAGGGGTTGTGTGGACGAGGACGTTTCCTCCCTCTCATATAGGTGTTAATGAAATTAAGGCTCTCCTGCAGAGCTAGCTGGCTGTAGACCGGAGGTGTTACTGTATGTGTAAAGAGAAAAATGGTTGCATTACTGAATGTAAAAGAAAAAGCTTTGCAGAGAGCAGTCGACCGATTTAATGTGCCAAAATAAATCACAGATTTAATTATGCTAAGCTAACGGCAGCTTTAGCTGCTGCAGTGAAAGGTAATGTAGGGAAATATCTATCTGATCCAGGTGTTGGACAGAGATGTTCCTCACCACACATCTGCAGAAACTAGTTCGCCTGCATGATATGGATCGTAATGTTGTAATAGAACAGGGAACCCTGAAGAAACTGGACCTGGATATCCAGAAACTTGACCTGAAAAACCCAGAAAATGGACCTGGAAATCCAGAGACTGGAAGTGAGGGGTGTATATATGTATATATATATATATATATATATATATATATATATATATATATGTATATATATATTTAAGTTGAACAAACTGGATAATTGATGTATTTTAACCATCTGAAGGTCCCGGCTGACCCGGCTGGACTGGAGGGATAAACTCTTTGATCCAGACCAAACATGTCCGCATGTCTATCGTCAATATGTCCAATAATCTTTTTGATAATTTGCTGTATCAGGGACTTTAATAAATCGTGATGATCAGTTAAATGATAACAGAATGCTCATTTTGGGCCAAATTATTTCATTTTATTGCAACATAATCGATAAAGAGCAAAGAAAATTGATTAAATCTAAGTTACTCCTGACTGGGGGGGGGGGGGGGGGGCGCTTGCTTTCACACTGCAAGCGAACTGCACCAGGATTCACTGTGAAGTGAACCGAGACCCCCGTTTCCAGAGTTGCTGCTCATAGTTTAAATCATTCATCTCTGAGAGGTCGATTTTCTTTTTTTATTGATAAGACAAAACAGATTCAACCTTTAAAGTTTTATCCCCGACCGGCTAACGTCACAAACAGCCGCCAGGTTAACAAGATTGACGGAGAACAGAGATTAAGTGAAAACAGAAGTGAAATCATATTATCGCTGCCTTCTGAACCAATTTCCCCCTGAATGGACGGCAGAGTGACTTCGCTTTAATCATTCATCACTCTGACAAATGTAAATCATTTTCTGAGTGGGTGTAGACATTTCGGAGGAGAATTATATTAGCTGCGGAGACTCTGCCAAAAAGCTCGGAGCTGAGCGAATTAGCAGGCGCGTAGAGCGAGGTGAAAGATAAATCAACATGGCCGAAGATTCCCTGCACACGTCGGTGCTGCAGAGGCTGCAGCGTGCTGGGCGCCGGGCCACGCCGACACATAACATGCTGCTGAAGCACACCTGCTGGGTTTTGGTCTCCTTCTCCCTTTCCCCCCTCCTGCTCCCCCCCTCCTTACCTCCCCTCCTACCTAAACCCAACCCGGTTTCCTGGCAGTGTGGTGTAGAGAGCCGTTGGGCTGCGTCTTTGTTTGCCCTCCCTCTGCTTCCTCTTTTTATTTTTTTCTATCCCTGAGTGCTCGGGGTAGAGCAGAGATAGTAGAAGAGTGGCGCCTCCCCTCCCCCAGCCTGGTATATCCATGCCTCGGCGTGGTGCTACATGCCAAGCGACCTGAGACGCTCTCTGACTCACAGTTCAATCCACTGACTTTTATTGGCATGATTGTTTATCACAAACAGAGCGGCCAGAGCACGTAGCTCGGGAGCTGATGCAGTCAAACCATAATAAGGTGCTGAGTTGTTTGGCTTGACAGGCAAATATCATTATCCTGACAGATTCTAAGCTGATTTTATTCATTACTGATACTTATATTGTAGCTTTAAAAGCATGGAATATACAGTAGCTGCTGATAAGAAGGAAGAGAAATGTCTCTTTCCTAAATTCTGTCACCTCCTTGTTGGATTTTTTTTGCCTTTTATATACTTGTTGCTCATTTAGAAAGTGCTGGGGGGGGGGGGGTTTCTACAAAAAGGGATAAAAAAAATAAAACAAAAGAACAAACCAACCTGTCCCTCTCAGGCTAATGGGACAGGGATTGGGTTTCAGGAAGCCAATCCCAGCATGCATTTGGCGACAAGCAGGGAAATACCTTGTTTATTCACACCTGTGGGAAATTTATTGCCTTCACGTGACTTGACCTGCATGTGCCTCTGATGGTGAGAGGAAATGGGAGCGCTCGAGGGAGGCCTGCACAAATACAGACAACATGCAAAGTCCATCAAATGGCCACCTACAGCAGAGATCCCTCGCTTTGAATTATTTACCTCTGGCTGACGGGGGGGGGGGCATTGTTATACCTACCTGTGACAGAAATAAAAGAAGTCTTTGAAAGGATGCGATTCACATGAAGGTGAAACTTTACAGACTCGAGTGACGTCTCAACAAATGCGACCAGATCATTTTTTATTCTACTTCCTGAGTTTATTTGACTTCCTGCATGAGGTGCGTTATCTCTACCACTGCCAACACTCAGCCGAGTTTATTCTGCCGGAGCTGAGAAGTTTGAAACAAATTTATGTTTCTTTTAACAACAAAATTACATTCTAGGAAACAAATTTACAAAATACTAGATTCTTGTACAAGTACTGAGACGAATCTACAAATCCTGAAACCAATGAACAACAAATGGCTCTTAACGGATTCTAGGGCTGGGCAGGTCCATCCAATTATTGAAAGTATCGATACCAAGGCTAGTATCGTTCGATAACGGCATGAGATCGATATTTTAATTGCAGTTTCTCTTCTTTACTTTTCTTTGACTGAGAGCCAACCAATAAGTTTATCTTTTGTTTAGCTAATTAGCTCTGTTGACTTTATTTTTGTCAGACAATTGTGTGATAAAAGCAACTAATAAAGTTATTTTATTATTTTGTTACATTGTTAATGTTATTTTATATCGTTTACAAACAATAAAACTGTTTTATTTGACTTTGTACTGTGTTTTATTATGACCATAATCATGATCATAACCAGGATACTTGCCCTGGATTTACTTGCTATCGGATCGATAGCTAAATTAGCAGTATCGCCCAATCCTACCGGAAACAGAATGTCCTAAATACAGGAAGTGATGCGGAAATCACCTCATCTCGTAGTACAAACGAATGATTTGTTGTTCAACTATAAATTCTTTGAGGACGATGATGCGTTCCATTTACCTCGGAACTGGGAATGACGTCACGCCCGAGTTAAAAGCGTTCCAGTTTACAACTCGGTAAAAACATAAGACAGCATCCACATTAAAGTAAGTTCTCAGGGTCCATATTCGTTTTAAACCAGCAAAGCAACGAAAACAGAAGCAAACGTTGTTTCTAAGAGGCTGTTTTACAACAACGGCAGACGTTGAAAAAAATGAAACGGCCGTTTTAAAACGATAAAGTACCGTTGAGAAAAGCAGCATTTGCTATCTGTCGGTTTTGGATCTGGTCACAGCTGACAGCAGCACCGTAGTTCATGAAACATGTGAGTTCCACTACAGCAGCATCTCCCTACATTTATATCCAACAATACTACGTGTACGGCTGATTTAATGCAACAAAAACTGGTCAAAAGTGCAAATAAACGTGATCTTACAGCTTCTACACTGTAAACACTGGGCGGCCATCTTTAAACGTGAAGTCGGGTGTTGGTGACGATCCTCCGAACTTCCCAGTCGGAAATTCGACTTCAGGGGGCCGTTCCAGTTGAAACTTCCAACTCGGAAGTCGGAAATTCCGAGTTGAAATAGAACGCAGCACAAGAACAAGAACAAAAGTTTTCATGAAAAAGCTGCAGAGGCGTCCGTACAAAGAAGGTGTAAAGAAATAATGCTGTAGCATGCAATGAAATAACCCGCTGATGAGCTTGCATACATGTGCTAGCAGTTAACATAGTATGCTAGGTTATGCACGATGTGGTTATAGCACAGCAAGAAGGTTTCTGGTCAGTGTTGCCAGATCTTGTGAGAGAAACGAACGACCAGCAAGCGACTTCTTGAACTCAATGTCTTATTTTTCATCTTAATTTCTTCAAATGAAACATCTTTTAAAGCCTGATCCAATAAAAAAAAAAAAAATGAGAAAAGTTTTTTTTTTAAATCTGAAGTCTTTATTCGACCCTTTAACTAAATGTTAAATCATAAAAAACAAAATATTTTTTGTATATTTACCGTTTATGACTGTGTGATATGTCAAAATTACTGCAGTGCATTATTGTATTATTATTATTTTGTACACCAGGGGGCAGAAGACAAGTATCAGATGTGTTCAACAGCGTTTTGAGCCAAGTTTTTACCACAAAGTGATGCAGAAGGTCTTAAAAACTGCATGTATCAAGTACTTTTAACCCTTTAATGCCGTATGTATCCTATTTCATACATATGGCATTAAAGGGTTAAGTATATGCAAGATTCAAGAGAGTGATGCCGTTGTTTACTCTCACTTTTCTAAACCAGAAACTAGCTAAAAATCCTGAAACATGCTGTTAGCAATCAACGTGTAACGCTAAATATATTGCTTATGTGCAGTGTGTAGAGGGTTCTGCTCGCCAATATTTGCTCTAGCAAGATGTCAACGCACCAGATTATTATTTGCATCAGAGCTGCTTGTCACAGATGTGTAAGGATCAAGATACGAATAAGAAAATACAAATATTTCCCAGAAATCCATCAAATTTTCTTCCAGTTCTTTGTGTCTCTTTTTCTATCATCTGTCGTACATTTAGTTTCCAAGTAAAACTACAAATTTGTGCAGCTTGAAATACAATACACATGTGATTAGCAAGTTTTCCAAGGCCATCTTCAAAGAGCCATGCCTCCAACTCTTCAGCAACACAGATTAAAAAAATTAAAATTCCCATCTCTCCCTCGCTGGCTTTGTTCCACAATTAGTGTGCGAACAAATCGTCCTGAAGGGCATATTTTCATGACGCTGTTGCTGCTCTTGTTTTTGCCGAGGTGATAATGATGAGGAACAGTTGTTATTAATACACACATATCCTTCGGGGGCTCAGCTTCACACAGTCAAAACAGACGTTAGCAGTGTTCTGAGAGGTTCACGCAAATTACCTACATTTATATCGGTTGCCATGTTTGGATCAGCAGCCCCTGTGAGCAGATGTAATGTGTGGGACTAGTACATAATAAAATTATCTTAGTATCTGCATATCATTTAATTGAAATTAAAGCTTTATATCTACAGGCGGAGGATATCTGGAAAATCTCCCGTATTGTCATGTTAAAGTTAAATGATCTCTCTCTCTCTCTATATATATATATATATATATATACATATATATATATATATGTGTGTGTGTGTGTATATAATGCTGTCTCATTACAGCGACTGATGAGAAAGCATCCTAAAGTAAACATGTCCATTTGGCTGAAGGATCCCTGCTGTTGCTCTTTCTAAACAACCTCACTCCCAGTGATAATAACTTTTCCTGTCTTTTTTGTAACATTTGTTTATAAATGTACTATATAAATAAAGTTTCATCATTCAATTATTCATAAATTTTTCATAAATGTGTGGATGAGCCCAATTTCACAAAAAAACTGGAATACCGTGTTAAATGTTAATGAGACTAAACACGATGATTTGTAAATCTCATCAACTCGTATTTCATTCCCAGTAGAACATAAACAACATATCAGATGTTGAAATGAGACATTTTACTACTTTATGGAAAATATGAGCTCATTTTTTTATTTAGTTTGCTTTCACAATGGCCGTGGTTGCAGGATGTTTGTTAATTCAGAATAATGATTCAGAATTAAATCATTCGGAATTAAAGTGTTTACATGGAAATAATAGTTCTGAATTGAGGTTACATGATAAACACGTTTAATCGCCTTTATTTAATTCCACTTAAGACCTAAGTGGGGTTCTGATTGGACCGGGGGGGTGGGGCGGAAGTGACGTATTTACGTCTACCGGACGAAAACAAACTCCACTTCCTGCTTCTTTTCTTTCTTTCTGTCAGAGACGCATCACTCGATTAACGCCATAACTTCAGAAAGGTTTGCATGTTTATGCTTCCGTCCATCCACTCGTTTCATTACATCCATTATTCTGAGGCTCCAATTAAATAAATAGTCTGAGATCGAGCCCAACGCTCGTTTCCGGCGGAATACGCGTCCGCCGGCGGGGAAAACGTGGCGACGGGACAAGGAAACGAACACGCTCCTTTACATGATCGAGGAATTATTCAGTTCGGATTAAAGATAAGAATAAAACAGCCACTTTCTTTGGATTTAAGTTTAATTCGAAATTGTAATTTTCATTTGGAATTAGCTGTCTACATGCTCATTTTTAATCTTTATAAAGTGGATTTAATTTCTATTTTGAATTAAAAGAGAATTAAAAACTGTCATGTAAACATGGCCACTGTGTTTTACTCACGAAGGCCAAACCACCTGGACGACGTTAAGTATTAACAACAGCTGCTCGTATTCTCTCAAACCACAACTGACCAAGAAGAAAAAATGCTGGAGAAAGAAGAAAACCCGGCTCACCGATTGGTCTGAAACCAGAACAACCGCTTCAGCTAACTCCTTCCCATGTAAATAAACAACCAGAGGCCTGTACTATGAAGCCGGATTTTCTTTTATGGAGGTAACTTCGGGGTTAACCAGGGGTTTCTGTAGTATGACGCTGGTTCGCTTCATACTGGGGTATCTCACCATGGTAATTTATGCTAAATGGCTAACCGGCTCCAGAGCAGGTTATGTCCTGGATAAGAGATTAACTTTTAGTTCTTACTTTGAGTAACATGCCTGATTTTCTCTTCCATATGATTTACGAATGTTTGTGCTTTTAAAAACTTTTAAATCCTTGTAATACATCCTTCGGTGTCTGTGCAACTGCAGCATATCGTCTCTCATTAGCCTTCTTCTTTGGTTCTGGCCCATTTATCTTGTGTGCAGAATAACTCACTGCTGCTGATACCGGTCAACTTTTTATGAAAAACGTAAATGTTCTGCACAGGACAGCAAAATTAGGAACCCGAAGACTGCATCGTGTGGCTCTCTTGTTTACAGTTTACAAGTGTTGAAGGAGCGAGTGGAAGCAGAAAGTTCTCCTTTATCGGTTCTGGCTAATCAAGGAACCCAGGATTCTTCTTCTTCTTCCTGCTTTTTTATTATTGATCAGTGGTTGTTTTGGGGAGTATCGCCCCCTAGTGAGCAGCTGTTATAACAATGCGACATTGTCCAGGATGTTTGGTTCGCTTCAGTTATGTGCAGTTTGAACGCAAACCAAACCAAACCAAAGGAAGGTGGGACAAATTTTCGGATATCCCCGCCCAATCGAACCCCCGGAGTATCCTGGCAGTTCACACCACTATCCTGGTGTGAATGAGCCTTCACACTATTCCAAATGAACCATACTATCTGTGGAAGTGGACCAGGGATTGTTTAAAGTGAAACAACTGCAACTAATAAAAAACAACTGGAGGAGCATTTGATAAATAATTATGTTAATTGGCAACAGGTCAGGAACATGACTGGGTATAAAAGGAGCATTTCAGAGAGGCAGAGTCTCTCAGATGGAAAGATGGACAGAGACTCACTAATCTGAGACAATCTGGGTCTAAAAATTGTGGAATCATTTCAGAAAAATGTCCCTCAAGACTTTTTAGAATTAAGACTTTTAGATCCCACCACCATGATGTGTTGTTTTTGTTCTACTGGGAATAAAATATGGGTTAATGAGATTTGCAAATCTTGCAGTTTTGTTTTGATTTACAACAATGCCCCAACAATTAAAAGAAAAGAAAGCTAATATTCACTCTCAACTTTGTTTAGCAAATGAATAAAATCTATGACTGTGGAGAAGAATAGACTTACTAAGCATAACTAAATCAGCATATAAAAAGAACATAAGGATCATTAAAAATGAAGAAAACTCTGTTCCATCCAAGATTTAATGTCCTTCAAATTGTTTTGCAGAGTTCACAGAAAACCCATCCTTTTTTTTTTTTTTAAAGGAAACATAGATCTGGCAGTCATCTGCATAACACATATAAAGAACAGAAGTGGGCCCCAAATGTATCCCTGCGGGACTCCATAGGAGGGTGGAGTACAAGAGGACTCACAATCCCCTAGATGCACTGAGAAGGATTGGTCTATTAAGTAGGACCTGAACCATCCCAGAGCCAGGGTTCAAACTACAGGGAAGCTAAAGGGAACTCGGCTCCCCTGAAAGCAGAGCAGCTCCCCTAAAGACATTCAGCTGATACTCTAAAAATTGCCCACTTTCAGGTTAGATTTAATTTTCCCATACGATTCGAGATGTTTTTTTTTTTTCTAAGGATAGCATTTATTTGTCAGCATTTTGTGTTTGGTCATTTATTTAATTTGATTAATTAGATCCTCCAAACAATGCAGGTGATCCGTTCCGTTTCCTTCCGCACCGTGGACAGCAGCAATGTTCGTTTAATGCCGCGAAGCGTCCATAACGTCCACCTGATCTGCTTCTTTTTGTGGTTGTTATTGAACTCTCAGTCCCTTTTCTGATTAAACAAGCAGCATGTAGTAGTAACAAGTTTTTTTGTAGTAATCATATTTCTGGGCGCACTACATGCAACAATATGCATGCACGTGCACTTAACTTGCAAAATCACGGCGCATGCCCGAAAATAAGGCTCCCCCAAAAGCCCCCGATCGATCCCTGCCCGCATCTTTTATACTGACACAATGTTCCAAACGTAGGATTTAAATATCATGGTCAAAAGCTACCAGAAATTCTTCTCCCGAGCCTCCTCGTCCACTCTACTGGGGTACCAAGATATTAGCCAAGAAATCTAATCCGTCCAGCAAGTCTTTGGTCTGCACCAAGCCTTTGTCCGATGTGGGACATGTCTGAAACACCTCCACTGGGAGGCTTCCTGAAGACATCCCAGACAAGATGTCTAAACCACCTCAACTGGTGACTCTACATGGTGAGTCCTCCCTGAATGACTGGGCTCCTCTAAGTATCTGCCAAGCCACCTTTATTGGGAAGCTCCTTTCAGCTGTCAGTATGTCCCTTATGTTCTTATTCTTTTGGTCACTCTAAACTTAGTTAAGGCTGGACTGTAGATTGACTGATAAATTGGCTCAGCTCTTTTCACCATGACAGACTGGTACAGTGTCTGCATGACTAATCCAGCCGTCGAGCACCCACGTCGTACTACCCCAACTCTAGAACAAGATCCCATGATATTTTTCCACTTGGAGCCATGACTTACTCTCAACATGGAGTGTGCAGCCCCAAGTTTTCCAAATGAGGACCATGACCTCAGACTTAGAGGCGCTAATTCACATTCCAGCTGCTTCACACCCAACTGCAAACTTACCCAATGCCTGCTGGATGTTTCTGCTCCATGAACTCAACAGGAGCAGCAGATAAAATCACAAGCTGATCGAACTGTAAACTGCAATGAGAAATTTTATGAACATAATTGGTGACAAAGGGCAGCTCTGGTGGAGTCCAGCACAGACCAGAAATGAGTCTGACTTACTTCCAGTAGTCATAGAAGATCCCAGAGATAAATGTAATTCCTTAAAATGCGCTCTCTCTTCATTCTCCTGTTGTGGAAGATCAAATATTTTTCCTTTTATTTCCTCATCAAGGCTAGAGGCGACTATTTCTAAAGAGTTACAACCACGACTGGTGTGGCTTTTACCTACACCCAGGGCTTGAAATTAACTTTTTTTGATCAGCAGCCGATGTTTCTGGTAGATTCCTAAGCTTACCGACCAATCAGAGTCCAACAGCCAAACTTTTTACATTTTTTTTAAGTGCAAATGTGAATGCATTTAATCATGTCATTATGTTTTTAATTGATCTTTTTTTTCATGTAAATGACAAAGAGAAAACAAAAAACATGCGCTTTTCCAACAATGAACTAATTAAATTCTGCTCTGAAAATACTTGAAATGTTCAACTTTCTTTTTAAAGTTCGTTGATTTGGCATTTTGCTTTATGGCACCGTGTCGCATGCCAGCAACTGGATATCAACAAATTGGCCATTTTGTACTCACACTAGCTGATTCAGCAAAAGAACATTTAGGAAGCGGGAAAAGGAAGACAGAAAGGGACAGAGCAGGACATAAGAGTCATCAGACTGACTTTTTCCTGTCTGGAGAGATCTCAGAAAAGAGACTTAAAAGAGTTAAATGAAAGCTTAGAACTGTTTCAAACAGCTTTTACTGACCTGAATCCTGTGAACTTTCTCACTTCTTTGACACTTAAACGCATAACCAACGAAGAAGAAAGTGTCAAAGCCAAGAACTTTATTATTAGTTACTTTCAACAACACAAACAATGAATACAACACTTTCCAATTCAAGACGACCAAACTAACCAATCAATTAAAATCAATTGAAACATAAGTTACGACCCTGGCTCGGCTAGGATGTAGGGGACGCAACATAAAGTGTCCAGAGTGTAAAATAGAGTTTAAGGGGTTTTATTGTCCCGTGTGGCAGACATTCAAATCAAAAGAAAAAAATGGGATGGGCAGGTGATGATGCTTAAAGCAGAGGAATTAAATAGACCAAAACACACTTATGGTAAAACAGCCAGACTAACTAACAGAAGAAATCAAAGAACCAAAACCTAACTGACTGTACTAATTTACCAAAACACCCTGAAACAGCACCACTAATTACACCAAACAAAAACACAATAGAAAAGCAAAGTAACAAACCCAATCCCATAACCAACTAACCATGGAAACACTAAATAAAGCAAAAGGTTTAACAAACTCAAAACTAGACCAAACAGGTGAAACACAAAACAAACCTCAAGCCAAGTTTATCACAAACAAAAACAATGCAAAGTCTCTATGGCTACGGCTACGGCTATGGCTATGGCTATTGTTGCCCCCTCGAAATGACCAGTAGTAAGCAACTTCTTTCTTTGTCTTTATTTTGATCAAGCAGGTTTAAAAGCATGGATACAAATCCCACAGTTGGTCCCACGTCCCATAAGCGTTGTCTAGGCCTCAGCCTTGCAACTGCACCACAGCACTTCCCACCTGAGAAGGCTGTGGGCCTACTAATCAAGAGCCACACAGGTGTGCACTTCCTGGTGGTTAGTGTGTCACGTGACTTGTAAACAGTGAATCTAACAGTAATTCAATGGGCTAGCAACGCTATGGCTATGGCTATGGCTATGGCTATGGCTATGGCTATGGCTATGGCTATGGCTATGGCTATGGCTGCAACAACCATCTCCAGAACACAGCTGCTAACGAATGAGCGAAGTCCTGAGCCTTTTATCCTGGGCAGGGAGGAAGTGGAGTTGATTGGTCCGGAGGGCAGCGAATCCAGAAGCAGGTTGTGGAGGTGGAGGACAAATCCCAGCCGGGTAACAGAACAGGTGGATTTGCATGTGGAATTGACACCGATTAGGCAAACTAGTGACAGCCGTAACAGCCAGAGCCCAGACGCTCATGAACTAGCATCCAAGAAGAGATGCAGGTATCTGGCTTGGACACATCAGAGTGGACCAGTGTGGAGCAAACTGATTAATGTTTTCCTGCTACTCCGAGGCCTGGGCTTGAGTGGTTGCACATTCATTGAAGGATATTTTTATTATTATTAGTTTGTTGTTATTTTATTTCTAAATTTATTATCAGCCTTTGGAAAAATGTTAATGTTGAAATCAGAAGGCTGCAAAAAAAAAGGGGGTGGGTATATGATTTTTAATCAAATTTTATTTAACAAGTGAATGCCATTGATGCATGTTTTATTTAAGTTATATATTGTATAGTATTTAAGCTTTGCTTGTATTTAGAGTTTAAACAAAGCTTGTTTGGGTCCAAGTTTTACATTTTGGCCCCCTGTGTATTTGAGTTTGACACCGCTGCTCTAAAGCATGGTGGATGGTATCACTCTTGAGATTTTAGGAGTAAACTAACGATCAGCAGTATCAATTAGTCTCACACAATGGCAAAGAAGCTTAGAAGAGGCCTAAGACCTGATTTTAGTAGCCTATGTATAAAACATGACCCTGAAGGTTAATATGCAGAGTTTTTGTGTGCAAAAGCCCTCCTCACAGTCTGGTGCATAGGAAAATTCAGCAGCTTGACATTCTCCATAACTGTATGTCTGACAGAACAGCAGCATACAAAAACATGAAAAGAAGTATAAGCTGATATACAAGCACATCAAAAGGCCTCCACATGCTTTAGATCAGTATAATATAGTTTGTATAAAACTGGTTTAAGCAGGTGTTACATGTATAATAACAGCTTCAGAAAAACTGTAAAGATGTAAATAAACAGACAAACCATAAATTCCCAGACAGTGGGAGACTCTCCTGCTGCTTTGGCAAACCGTTGCCATGGCAATCTGTCAGTAAAGGTCATGAAATGCTTGGTTGGGATGTTTGAAGCTCTGAAGACTGGCTATCGATGCTGACAACAGGAGACCAACTGGTTTAAACACCCAGACCTTTGCAACGCTCCTAGCTTCACAAAGCTGAGAAATAAATATTTCTGCCACACCATCTTTAAAACAAAGCTGCTATTACCTGCAGTTCATCAAATTAAAACTGACATTTTCTGTAAAAAACAAAAAAAAAATCACCTCTGAAACTCCATTAGACAAGTTAACAGCTCTTGTGAGGCCACTTCTGGATTTTTACTTTGGTTGTCTACTCAGTAAAGAGCACTTAAAACAGTAAATTAACCACACTTAGCTGGTGTTTTAGTTATCAGGATATCTGCCCACGTAGCATTTGCTGATTTACAGTGCATCCACAAAGTAGTGCTTCACTTTTACAGCCTTATTGAGATCATTTCTTTTTTCCCCCAAATTCTACACACAATACCCCATAATGACAATGTGCCATAAGTTTATTTCTACATTTTGCAAATGTATTAAAACACTAAGGAATCCCATGCACTTAGGTATCAAAGCCTTTGCTCAATACTTTTACAGCCTCCTGTCTTTTTTAATATGAACTCACAAGCTTGAACCCTTTTCATTGGGCAGTTTCGCCTCTTTGCAGCATCCCTCAAGCTTGGATGGGAAGCATTGGTGCACCATTTTCAGATCTCTCCATTGATGTTCAATTGGATTTTAGTCTGGGCTCTGGCTTGGACACTTGAAGTCGTCCTGAAGCCACTTCTTTGACACCCTGGCTGGGTGCTTCGGCTCGATGTCCTGCTGGAAGATGAACGGTTGCCCCAGTGTGAGGTCAAGAGGTTTTCATCCAGGATATCTATGTACATCACTGTATTCATCTTTCGCTATATTTTGACTAGTCTCCCACTTCCTGCTGCTAAAATGAACATCCCCCCAGCATGATGCCGCCACCACCGTGCTTCACTGAAAGAATAGCATTGGACTGGTGATGAGTGGTACCTGGTTTGCTCCAAACATGACCCCTGGCATTCACAGCAGACCAGAGGATTTTGTTTCTCATGATCTCAGAGTCCTTCAGGTGCCTTTTGGCAAACTACAGGTAGGCTGCCATGTGCCTTTTATTAAGGCCATGTACACAAATAACTGGGTTTTTGTAAAACCGAATATCCTCCCCCCTCCATCTAGAAATTTTCTTTAATCCACATCATCTTGTTTTTACAAAAAAAAAATCCATCTACACTTTGAGGAAGAACATGCCTCGGACGTGGAGTAGATGGAGGAAATTAACCGTCCTTAATGTCGTCCTTCGTCTGTGGTCTTCTACGTGGAGCGGTACCTCAGCTTCTAGAAACCATCAAGCAAAAAGCGCCTGAACAATTGACAACGCCAACACAGTTTTGAAATCATCCATGCTGTTTCTGAGCGTAAACACAGGTCGCACATGTGACGTCAGAGCATTTTTATTGCAGGCAGTGACCTTTTGAAACATAAAACCCCGGTCATGAATGGAGGTTCATAAACGGAGTATTCACAAATCTTCACTTCGGTCGGAGGTTTTTGAAAGAATAGTTTCTAATGCCGTAAATCTGCGCTTTTGTGTGGATGACAGACTAAATTGTAGAAAAATATCTTCGTTTTGTGAGTTACTTTTGTTAAACGAGCCACTTACGAGGCAGCGAGAGATCGACCGGTGGATTGGTGCAGGACTGTACATCGGTCTGTGGTGATGAAAAATAAGGTGAACTGAAGGGAGAAGCTGTGGGTACTGATCGAAAGAAGGAGATCCTGATACAAGCGAGTGAAATGATTTTCCTCTGCATGGTGGCCGGGCTTTCCCTTAGAGATAGGGTGAGAATCTCGGTCATCCAGGACGAGATCAGAGTAGAGCCGCTGCTCTTAGAGGAGCCAGATGAGGTGGCTCAGACATCTGGTTAGGACACCTCCCTGGTGAGTTGTTCCAGGCACGTCCATCTGGGACGAGACCCCGTGGAAGACCCAGGATGCGTTGGAGGGATTACATCTCCTGGCTGGCCTGGGAACACTTCGGGATCCCCCCGCATGAGCTGGAAGAAGGCCTTGGAGAGGGAAGTCTGGGCTTCCCTGCTAAGGCAGCTGGCCTTGTGACCCATCCGTTCATCCATTTTCTGTACCGCTTAATCCATAGACTCCAGCCCACCCGTGACCCTACATGGATTAAGCGGTACAGAAAATGGATGGATGGCTTAATCCATGCAGGGTCGCGGGTGGGCTGGAGCCTATCCCAGCAAGTATCAGGCGAGAGGCAGGGTACACCCTG
>JAOXYM010000018.1:2698872-2710368 GCA_028567055.1 Leptatherina wallacei
CACTAACATGCTGCATGTTGGCTCCTTCCTACATTCAGGAAAACACACTATGAACTGCAGTATTAGTATTTTAAATGTCTCTGTAGGTCAAGATGGAGTTTTGTACACATGAAAAACTATTAAATAAATTTCCATGTTCATCTGCAGGTTTTCCAGATTTAATCCAGCTAAGAAATCCTCCAGAGGAGAGAGACAGAGCATTGGTCTGTTAGAGATCAGCGCTGTTACTAAACTCTGGTCGATAAAGGCTGAGTACGCATTTTATATTCTTTGGATATTATAATGCAGTCTTCTAACTAAGCTGACCACACGGCAGCCGTACGTTAGCTTGAAGTAGCACATCATACTTTCAGAAGTTTAGTTGAGTCTATATGTGGTCGGTTGTTATAGGAGCATAAAGAAGACCTGCCTCATGTAGGCAAGTGGTCCTAATGTTATGGCTTATCTATTATTATTACTTATTTACTAATAATAATAAGTACTTATTATTACTTTATTATGTTATTGCTGATGTCATCAGTTGACTTTATGAAATAATATTCTTTATTCTGTTTAGAAAACAAAGTTTCATCATAATTTAGATTTTATCTCACAGTGCATGTTTTGCTTCCTCTCATTTTTTAAATGTAAAATTTATTAATTAAAAATAATTGCCCTAGATTCAATCTTTCTTTAGTAGTTCAGAGGTTGTGACATTTATCTTCTCATTTGGACTAAGGTCTCATCACTCTGATGATGTCAACAATCATTTTTCTAATTCTAACTCTTACATTGGACTTTTATTTGGGTTAATATTTCAGACTTGTTGAAAAATTGAAATCATAAATAAATAAAAAACATTCTGTAAATGTTTACTGATAGCCATGCCTCCCTATAAAACCTGGTTTGGAGCAGATGAAACCGGAGGTTTGTGTGGATACAAGTTCCATCTTCTGGCCGCATGGAGGCGCTGCAGACCCGCATTCCTGCGTCCCACCTGCCCGCCTGACGGAGCTGAAACTATTTTCTTTCTTTCTTTCTTTTTTTTTTTTTAAAAAGGGAAAAGTAGTGGAGCCGTTACAGGAAGGGGGGCTCTTTTTGAAGGCTTTAGCTGGAGATCAGATGCTCCCTGTGCGGGCTGTTGGAGGGGAGCAGCGCGGCCGCGTATGAATGGAGCTGAGCACACAACTTCTCTCCAGTCCTTCCGTCGCCGCCGCGCGCGCAGCCGCTGCCGGACTTTCCTCCAGGATTTTGCTTCTTGTGACAAAACGAGCTGGACTTTTACTACTTTACTGCTTGCCAAAATGTTTCCAGCAGCCCTGCTACTGATGCTGGCCGTCAGGATCCACGCAGACAGCATGGAGGGACCAACAGGTAAAGGAAAAATAAGGGGGAAATATATAGAAGGGGGGGGGGGAGGGGGGGGACTGCGCACATTTGCTCACAGGCAGAGTTGCCGTTTTAAAGTTGATCGTTTGGCTGGAAAGTGGCTCCGTGCGTGTGTTGAAGTGGAGATTTGTTCTTGATTGGTGCATGAAAAGTGCGTGTTGTGTGTAAAATGTGCTCCACGCTCTTGTGAACTTTCCCTGAACGCGTGGTGAGACATCAGAAATCCTCCGGGAATCAATGTCGTTACATCATCTTATTCCCAGGTTTGTGGAGACTTTCAGGGGACATTAAAGTGTCCGCGTCGGAGCTGAAAAGTTCAATAAAAAATGTCGTCATGAATCTGAGATGCTGCAAACATCACCATCATCATCATCATCATCATCATCATCATCATCATCCTAGAAAAGTGATCAGTGATCCTCTCTGCTGCTGTGCTGACTGGAGTTTTCCATGTGAATGTTGCTGAAGAGGATGATTTGGCTCCACGGCCAGTCATCTCAGCTGCTTTGTGTTTTTTTTTCTGCCATAAAACAACCCAGCAGAGATGAATAAATATTGTCTGTTGTGCTCTAAAACTGCTCTGACAGCCGATCCACATATTCTCTGTGTGCATCAGTCAAACTCTGACAGACACAAGTCGCCCCCAGAGAGGAGATTTGATGCCATAATACCTAAAAATCCACTGAGCCCCGTCTTAAGACAGGAGTCCAGGTCCTCTCTGGTTTTGCCTGTAGATGTTTTAACATGAAACGACATGATCCTCCAAACATGATCTTCTAAAGAGAGGAGAGCTGTGAAAGAAGTGCCTCCGGTGACACTTTTGTTGGGCTCGTCTCCAGTGAAAGTGCAGGTAGATTTTTTTTTTTTGGGGGGGGGGATTTATTTCTGGAGAATGCTTTGCAACTTGTGAGCTTTTGTGGCCACGTTATAAATATACGTGGGTGTCAGTTACACGACAACCAGAAGCAGTTGCTGAACAGACGTGCACTGAGCCACTCCCTGCTCTCCAGGATCAAGGAGGGAAGAATGAATGCAACAAGCCACCTGTCGTACCAGCTTCCAGCCAACAGTAACAGCTAAATAACTGAGCTTTGGCTCGGTTTACGCTGGAAGCCAGTTCACTGATGGAAGAAGACTCGAACCTCTAAGTCCTGGGTCATACTGAACTTCAGTGCAACTGGTGTAAGAGGAAACCTGTTGAAAAAAATTAGGCTCAAAGCTTTTTTCTTTTAACATATTCTCATTATTTAAATCATTTCCACAAAGCTGTTACTTGTATTTGTATAGATGGGGTTATAAAATGCCCGTACATTATAATAAACACCCATCTTTTATTTTCTCTTCGGCACAAAATGGCTGCAAATATCGGCTGAAATCCAAAAAACCCCCATGGATAAGTAGGAGTTTTTCTGTGTCTCTGCTGCTGCTTTGATGCGTTTAAAAGGAAACGATTTTGAAAGTTTGACCTTAAATGTGAGAAAACCCATTAAAACGCAGTAGCGTTACTGGGATGCTGCGGCTCTGATTTCCTTCAGATGGATGATGAATGTTTAGAGAAGTGTGAGCGTATTGCAGCTGATCTCTACAACATTTTAACCACCAGGCTACGAAACACTCGGAAAAAGCACTAATTTACATGGATGTCCTGGAAAAGGTTGTTGTTAATGTTGATGGTTTCGTGCTGGACACCGATGAGAAGCCTGACGTGTCGACAAGTACAACACGTTCCCAATGACCTGAAACTAACCAGGAAAACAAAGCGGACACATTCCAGCTTTTTCTCTCTCTTTACTGAACGACTTTGTTGCTTTTCTACGGTTTGAACAACAACAGGTTTTGATGCAGAATCACACTCAGACATTTTTACCGATTATTTCAACTTTTTAACCATTTAAGATATTGATTGTTGCAGTTTTTACGGAGGAATCTGAACGTGGAAGATTTCAGCTTCTCATAAGTCATGTTTGTTGTCTGATTCTCCTCTTCGTGATGCTCCGTACGTTCTCAGTAGGAGACAGATGTGGACTAGAGACAGGCCGGTCAATCATCCCCACGCCGGGTTTATGAAGACATGGAGGCCATGCAGAAGGAGATCTGGTCTTATCCTGCTGAAATAAGCTTGTTACCCGTAAGGGAGGCGCATGGACACACCTCCATCAGCCATACCTGAACTCATGAAGTCACTAAACCCCCCCTTTCTTCCCTAAAAGCAGCTGAGAAGTGGACCCATTCGTACTCAGGACTCGTCCATTGTTATGCCATCTGAGATGAGCTGGTGTCCGGGTTCAGGTTTCTGGATGCAGTGGTTTACTTTGTTTCCATGTCTTGAACTCATGCAGCTGCATTGGTTCTCCTGTAGCTCCCCCCCTTAGTGCTCTAAGACCCCCTCACTTCCAGGATTGGTTTCTGTCCTTTAAGATTTCCTCAGACTTCTTGAATCCTTTTACAATATTGAACACTTGATTGAGAATTTGTTTTCTTCCTTGCTGATTATCTGATGGAGTCATGAAGTCTTTGGTGGATTCTCCTTTTATACCCTATCCTGGCACCCTCACCTGCCACCAACTTGCCTGGTGACTGCAGGATCTTCCACGATGCTACTAATTCTATCTCATGCTTATTTTTCTATCTTTCTGTGCCTCTCCCAACCTTTTTCCTCTTACATTTTGTAAAACTTCCCAACTTTCTCTGGAAATGTGGTTTATACTTTCGGTCTGAGCTCCACATGATCCACCAGTGGTTGCAGAGACTCCGGCTGTGCTGGAAGGTGGATTAAAAAACATCAAATGTATCATCGGTAAACACATGGAACATGTTTTATGGCAACGGTGTCAGGCCAACATTCAACAGTAGCTACTAACGAGCTAAAGCTAATGGACAAAAACTGGTGCAGTGGGTGGAGTTTGTACTGTATGTGTCTGGTAGTGACACAAAATGACCCCAACCCTGTCATCACAGTCTCATTCCTGACGCAGCACAGCCAGCTGTAGCCCGTGTATTCAGGTAGATACTACAACTTATTGTTTTTATATAAGGCTTGCTATATAAATAAAGTTTTTAGTCTAAAAAAGGTAGAGAGAGCGCCGTCCTCCTGAAGCCAACGTGGGAACCGGTTCCATTAAGGCTCTGCCTCCCATCCTACTGGCAACTCCAGGGACCAAAGCAGGCTAACGTAAGGTCTTTAAGAGATGTTTGGGACTGATTATTGGGAGATTTGTAAATAAGAAGGATTTTAAGATCAATTTTTTCAATTGGCTGATGATTTGTTGAGGAACTGTTGGGACACTCAGATAATGAGGTACGATACTGGCCTAGAAGTTTCTGAGCCTCAGCCTGAAACAGGATGGTCCTAACTTTAGAAATGTTGCGTAGATGAAAGATTGAAGTCCATGACGACTGTTTTATGTGGGAATTAATTTTTGAAACTGAACTAGATCTCGGGCTCTTCCATCACCAGGAAGGGTGGTGTGTAGCTCTGTGATGGATAGTTTACCCTTTTAGGTGATCTACGGAAGTTTTCCAGGTGTTTCTATCCCGTCCAGGAGGTTTACAATCCAGCCTCAACATGTAGTTTATTCAGAAACTCTGTAAATCCACCATGATGATCCATAATTTTCATCACTACTATGCTGCTAAGAGACCTCTATTTAGGCCTGGACATGATGATGAAGCCACTTCCTGTCAAATTTTCCACCAATCAGAGCTTAAATCGAGTTTACTGTCCAATCAGAAGCAGCCAAAGATCAATAAGTGAGCAGAAAGTTCTATGTGTGTCTGAAAAGAAGAACAATAATGTTCCTCTATGGCTGGAATAAAGCCAGGAAGCTGAGCTGGTTTAGTGAGGATAGGAGGGAAATAGTAGCAGAAATAACTGGAAATGAAGAAAAAGTTTCAGCCTCATAATCTGACAACTGAGGCTGTCCCGAAGACATAATGTCGCCATGGTGACTGGGATTAAAAAGGTTTCAGCTTCTTCAGCCTGGATTATGTTGAAAAGAAAAAAACAGGTGGACCAAAGAGAGCAAAAACTGGCTTGGAGTTTTAAGGGTTAAACATAAGTCTTGGTCCAAAAATGTCTCTGAGGTTCCTGACGGTTGTCCTGGAAGCCAAGGTACCGGGGTGACCTTATATGACCAGACGCAGGGTGCCAGCTGTGCCATGACCATATATGGGGATATAAAGATGAGAAGAGGCATGTCCCACTCTGTATTTTCTGCTGTGTTCAACTAAATGCATCAGTATCTACGTGGGGGGCCCATGTGTGTGTGGCTATGCTTGGACGGCTCATGGGTGAACGTCGGGGTGTTGCACCGACTTCCTGCTTTGCAGGCGCTTCGAGGAATCGTAGCAAGAAGTCAAATTAACGTTGGTATGAACCCACGTGAGCGAACTCCAACACTGAGTGGCGCTGACACGCAGCACCAAACACTCTTGAGATGGAAAGTTGGCAGTAAGACCAGACTGAACATGGGCGCTGACACGAGGAGGTGGGCTTTCATGGTCTGCTGGGACGTTGTAGAAAGAGGGACGGGGGGGTTCCTAAGTGTGTAGCAGCGTGGATCCAGCTCAGTATTAATCCAATGGAAAATAGCCCGACACACACACACACACACACACACACACACACAAAGCTCTCCTGGGGCCAATGCGGAGCGTAAATGGAGAAAATGGAGCGTGTGCTCACACAAAAGGCAATGATGAAATGTGGTTGTTCTGGAGGAAATAACACCAGGGTCTTTAATAGAACAATGCTGAATTGTGTAATGAGTACACGCTGTTAAAGAAAAGCAGTGCCTTGTAATTATAGATCATGATAATGAAATGGCGAGGAAACAAGGGCGGCTCCACCTGAAAATCAGAAAAAATCTACGAGCATAGCCCCTCCACGTTGTTTACCGCCTCTAATCCTGCAGAGCTGTGGGGCCACGTTTAGTAGCACCCCAAGCAGTCTGCTTTTAATTGTCTGATTGCTGAAGAAAAATGAAGGCACTTAGCCTGAAATGGATAAAAATGACCAATTTGAAATGATAAAGTAGAGCCCGTGTTTCCGTCCTCGCCTCTCTGACCAACGCGGCAGCTTTAGATGGATTACATATTACACGCAGCCTCCGTGAGCTTGTTTTTCTTCTATTAAAATGGATGGCAGAGCGAGGTGGAAGTCAGGGAGGCCTCTCCTCGCCGGTGTTCAACCCCTCTGATGGCTTTTGAAAAAATGTTTAATTGCTTCTTCTGCTTGTTGTCGTTCAGTCAGTTTCTGAGATTTTTATCGGCCGCGTGCCGAAGGCAAGCGTCGGGGTCGTGTACGTCGAGCTTGTAGGAGAAATCGATGCGAACACTTTTTTTTTCCGTAGATGATTATCTTCCATTGCAAGGGAAAACAAGTCATTTCTATAGATTTTACATTGATTAGCACATTTAATAAAAGACGTATCGCAGCTTCGTGCTTTGATATACGAGTCTGGCCCACATTTGTTAGTCTGTCATGTTACCAACATGCTGGGTTGTAAATCTTCGGGGGTAAATTGGGCCGCTATAATTAGCTTTGACTGAGCTGATTTGTGGTTGGAAGTGTTTTGATTTTGTTAGTTATTGTTGTACGTGCTAATGTTGAGCATTTCAGGCCAAAATACTGTTAAAAAAAGCTCTGAATTATTGGACATGTCTTCAAATAACCCCCTCCCAGGTGTTAGCATGTTGCTACATGCTAAGCTAAGCTAGGAAGATTTGTTTACACATCTTCTGTTACGACATGATCTGGTAGATTTACCCGCAGAGGTTGAACTGGACCTCATTTTTGCTTGTTTTCCAGAAAATGTTCGACGTGTGTTAGCTGTATTAGCATCCATGTTTTTATATTAATCTGTTGGGCAACTGCTGTGCTTCATCGATGCTCTGCAATCTTTTGACCAATGTTCTTTTCTTCTAATGATCTCCATGATTTCTACATGCTAGATCTCCCGTTTCCATTGGGTTCGGGCTTAATTTCTATCATTTTACACAGGCTCAGGCCGGGCTGAAGCTTGTTGCTCATTTCAGATTGTTTGCCTATATGTGACTCATATGGGATTTTAAAATTTTTTTAAAAGGATTTTTTGGCTCTTGTGGCCTTTATTGACAGTGGCTAGACAGGAATGGGGTTTAGAGATCAGGGAATGACACACAGAAAAGGCCCAAGGCCAGGACTCGAACCTGGGTCAGCTGCACTGAGGAGTTATAACCTCTGTACATGAGGCAGCTGCTCAACCGGTTGAGCAACACACTGCCCCCATATCGCATTTTTAAAGACAGTCTGAACGGCACAAATCAGATTTTTGGTCCTAGATCGGAGATATATATATATATATATATATATATATATATATATATATATATATAATCATTTCATTCACCGGTCGGACATAATTTAGTCGGTTCACAGTGTGAAGGTACTTCCAAACTAAGGATTGACCGATACATCGGACAGCCGATATATCAGGCCGATATTTGTGTAAGATTAAGCTGTTACATGCTGTTACATGCTGTGTAATATTAGTTGTTTTAAGTTAAATAAATGTTTCTTTTTTTTTTAAAACAAAAATTAGACTCGTAACATTTGTTGTCGTGTCATTTTTAATTTGTAAATTTAGGCCGCAAGTATCGGCTCCAGAAAATCGGCATCCCGTATCGGTTATCGGCTAAGGCTGATGTAAAAAATATCTGTATCGGCCCTAAAAATGATCGGTTGATCCCAGTTCCAAACTGGTACACAAACACGTGAAGCGTCCATATTTACATCTGTGAGCACGATTCACTGTTTTCCTTCACTTCAGGGCCACGTACCGTTCGTTCACACTTACGTGTGATGAAGGTCGAGTAGAAATGATAATAATAATATTAACGACCACGACTTCATCTTGGTTTTCACATGAGGAATCTGAAGCTGTCAAAGCGATTGGATAATTCCTTTGGGATTGGACTTTTAGAGCAGTATAATATCACTATAATTACTGATGTCATTGATGCTGAATCACTTTGTCATTATTTATGTTTGTTTTAGCCTTTGAGTGTGATATCCGTGGACATAATGAATAACAGAATGAGAGACCGTACCCGTGTCGGCCTCCGAGTTGTAATTCCAACCTCAGAATAATACCGATTTCTGACAGCCACATTACATCTGCCTCGGCGTGAAGATCTACAACAGTGACAGCACGTGTTGGCAGACTGGCTGCAGTGGCCACATCACTGGGAACGGCTTCCCAAGGAAATGCGATATGAATCCTGTTAACGTCAAATTAATCTAAAAAGGAGGAAAGTTGAGTTCGTAATCTGTCCAGTGAATTATTTTGCAGAATGCAACAAAAAAAAACGTTAGATTTATGTTATTATCAGCTGTCTTTCTGTATAAACTCAACCCTCACTGACCTATTAATCCTCAAACGAGCTTTATTTATTTGATGTTTGGCAAACTGAAGGCTGTACGACTGAACTGCTCATTCAGGATAAATGAAGTTTACTGAGCTGACAGTGACCCCCTGTGCAAGTTTATTTGTATAGCACATGATGCAAACTCGGTGTACTGTAAGTAAAGACGCAAATGTAGTGAAAAATGTGGTGTTTCTGAGTATCCACCACAACAACGCAGCATGCAGAGGTGCAGAAGGGGGATGCATGTGTCGGTAAACTTTAACTTAACACAATATTCAGTAATATTTGTTTGTTAGGGGTGCAGCTCTGCCTGAAAACTTCCTTCTTTTTCTATTAGAGGTCATTAGAATCAATGCATTTCTAATGACATGGATATGAACTTTTCTTTGCAAATGAAATCAAGTCATTTTCTGTATTTGTTACAAATGGTAATTAAATGAACTTGGACAACACATAATATAATAAAACACCATGGAATTACAGTAGTGTTGTTTCTACAGAGCACAGAGGGAATAAGAATTGCTTTCAGTCTTATTTGTCTTGTTCAATAGCAGCTTTGTTCTACTTTCATTTCTGATTTTCTTGGTGCTGAAAAACACATATTAACGGCTTTTAAAATCAATTTCTGATTTTCACTTTCCACAAACTTTCTCCATCGATGTTCACCACTCCACATGTCCGGTAGCACGACTGCTCTGCTGCGTGTAGGTTTAGCGGTGCAGCAGTGAAAAAGGTTCCCCATGTTTTTATAGTTTTATATCTCACCCATCACTTGTTTACACTTAAATTAAGAATATGACTTAGTGTTTAGTATTTTCTTGTGTATAGTAAGAGATTTAGATCCCCAACATGTGGTCGGGTAGCAGAACGTAAGCGTGGCTTGTCGGTCATGGCTTGATAGGAGCTGGAGATTTATAGCTCGTTGTATTTTGGTGCAAACTGTGGAGTTGAACTATCCAACTTTGCCCTCACCAGTGGTTCCCGACCTGTTTTCCCCGAGGACCCCCTTTATGCATGCAACTACCAGAAAAGCTGTGGACCCCCTGGGCCGCCCCGTGCTGAAACAATGCTTGTTTTTATGCTTTCATCAGCTGCTTCTCACCATGCATGAGTCTGGTTGACTCATTTACTTTGATCAAACCAAAGTTAAGCTAATCCCCAACTTAGAGCATTTTTTTTCCCTCCTCAAAATAAGGACCAATCATCTGCACCGTGTTAAGGAAAAAACTCCCGATGAACGACAGACACTCAGATCAGTGAGATCACAGATCAGTGAGTTCATTCAGCCAGCAGACGTCTTGTGAAATGAGGTATCGGTTAGAAAAACGCCTTTTCATACACACCCCCTTCCCCCAAATGACTTCAAAGTATACAATCCTCATTTGGGACCTGGTGTAGGACCCCCAGTGTGAGGTTTTACGACACAAGATCAGCAGGAGGGCCATAATGTCCTTTACAGCTACTCCTAAGAAAATCAGCTTTCACAAACAGTTCTGGTCTGAAGTCATTCAAGGGTCACAATACCGTGAATACTAGATTTTCCCATCAACTGTGGCATTTTCCAGACGTCTCAACAACGAAATGGTGCAAAGTTCGTATTTTCAGGCTCCCAAAACATTGGTTCCATGTGAATATAAAGGCCAGATGATGGAAAAAATATATCAGATCCACCTCTGTGTGGACACGGCCTTCATTTAATTACACTGGCTCTGAACAGTCAAAGCCTCGGGGACCCCAGTGATCTCGGCTACCTATCTGTAACTCTCTAACTAGAAGAACCGTAAGGAACAGGATGGGTCCGACTGCTGGCCGGCCAGACATGGTTACCGAGAGCTGCAGAAGAGCATGAGAATCTCATCATTTGTAAAAAAATAATCTTTTCCAGAAGGAAAAAGAGAGAATTCTTGGAATACTTTATCATATAAGGAAATAAATGAACTCCGAACAGTCAAACGCTGGAATAATGGAAAGAAAATAATGAGTTTCTTGTTGCTGTTGAGTAATGATTAATGTGGTACTTGGCATCTTCAAGTAGAAGTTTTTTTTTAATATTTGCTTGTAATTTTCAGGGCTAATTTATTCCAGTTATCATTAAAAGGGGCCTGTGCTGAAAGCCACATGTTGGTTGATTGTGTTGGTAGCAAACAGAGCAACCCGGACCATTATCGCCTCGTGCAGTCTCCTCTTGACATTAATCTGCCAGTGCGGCTGCTGCTGCTGCTCTCGCGTGCCTGTCACCACCACCCACCGTTAATGGAGCTGACAGCGCTGCTAGACCGCCTTGGCCCGGACCCACGAGGCATCTTAGACCAGAGAAGTCACTTCAGCTCTCCAGGTGTTTTTTTTTGGTATGTTTTTCCCACTCGTTGACAACAAATCATTGGTGGGCAGATGGAGGAATGCCAGCAGGCACCGGGCTACCTGTCAGGCTGATCGCTGAACAACTGAAGTTAATTCGCTCATTCGCGGTTGGAGTTGACTTCAGAAGTATCTGCTGGGATTTTTGATTGTCGTTGCTCACTTTTTCATCAGTTGTTTTCTTTTTTCAGCGAGTTGTAGAGTGATGTGCTAGAAAAAAATGCTTTCTCATTAAAATAGCTCAGAGGAGTATGCAGGAATCTGGAATCTCCAGCTCCATCCCCACCACAGACTCCAGCTCCATCCCCACCACAGACTCCAGCTCCATCCCCACCACAGACTCCAGCTCCATCCCCACCACAG
>JAOXYM010000018.1:2710468-2729938 GCA_028567055.1 Leptatherina wallacei
CCTGCTCTGCCCCCTCCTTCAAAGATGGTCACAGTTAACCGACCAGTCCAGTTTGTGGTCCAGCTGCAGACCAAGGTCCTTATAGGACGACACCGTTTTATGAATGGTAGACCATCCATCGACTCCCTATACTTGTTTATTCCAGTTATTGTCTCAATCAGCACGTGATACCTCGTCTCAGTCTTTGACTTCTAAATCAAATCCAAATCAAATTGGGGCTAAATTAATTAAATCATCCAACACCAAGACATTATCCAAATAAAGCTTTATAATATATTGTGACCAAAGTTTGGATTTACACCCCTATAAGCTAGGCACACCAACGTTAGACATGTTTTATCCTTAAGACAGCAGATTTTATAAAGTTGTTATTTTAAGGTTCATGTTTTATTGTTTTTTTAAGATGCTTTTTATAATTTGATATGAATGGAAGTGATTGAGTTAAATCAGCAAATAAATCCACATAACACTGTAAGATGATAAAAGTTGTAATTATAGCCTCATAAGCTAGTCACACTAAAGTTAGCTTAGCTTGCTAGTAGGCTAGTCTTAGCATCACCAGAACTTTTTTCTGATAGATACAGGAGAATTATTATGGAATTGTTGTTTTGAGGTTATTATCATGATAGTTTAGTTGTTTTTTTATGATTTGATATGAATAGAAGTGATTGTGTTAATCGTAGTCTCATTGATCACTGACTCCTGTTGATGGTTTACACCTAGCCACATCAAAGTTACCCTGCCAGTAGGCTAGTTCTAATGTCACCAGACATGGTGATATCACCAAACATCGTACTGTTATCCCATGAATCGGTCTGTCGCATCGTGATTAAACTTCTTTACGAGGGGTGCAGAATAAAAAATGAATCGAGATTCTTATTTATGAAGATTCTGAATCGATCCGAAATTTCCAAGAATCAATATTTTAAGACTTTAAAAGTGTTTGACAGACTACTTTAAAAGCTACTATTAAATGACAAAGAAATGTTAAAGTTTGCAAGGTAAGCAAAAATAAAAGAGAGATTTTTTGTGACTCGTGATCGGTTTGAATCGACAATCGATACAGAATCGAATCACCCCAAGAATCAGAATTGAATCATGTGTTGATGTCAGATTCACATCCTTATTATTTACATCCCATAGTGGGCAGATTGTGGTGAAGCTTTGATGTTTGCAACTAAAACCCCCGAGGACATTCATGAAAATGTGCAGATTAAATCGTACAAAGAGCTGGATATCCCAGCATCCGTACATTCTGCTCGACATATTGTTCATCCTGATGTTCCAAATGATATCCAACGGATGAAGTGGAAGCAGACAAGGCAATTCTGAGGGAAAGTGGTTACACCAGAAAACTAAATTAGAGCTTTTCATCAAAATTTATGCCCTGGAATGCTCTCAGCATCACAGATTGATGATGGATAAAAGTGTGTAATGTTTGAAGGGGGATTTATCCTTTGAAGGATAATTTACCCCCTGGCTCTGGAAGAATTTGCTCTCGGCTCACAGACGTGGCCAACTCGCTGTGAATGGCAGGTGAGATTGATGGGGCAGAATCGCATCGGGTTGTAGCCGTTGCTGGAGACGAGGTTTTACACAGAGATGAGATATGCGGGATCACGGCTGTTCCGCCGCGACGGCTGCCCGTCCATTTAGTCCCTCACTGCGTTCCGTCAGATTCTGCTTCTGCTGCCATTACCTTCCGCATTTGTCACCGCCGCTGACAGCCCAACCATGAATAATCTTTATGAATATTCCTCTATGGACGACGACGGTGTTTACACTCTGCGGCTGAGCCAATCGTCCGAGCTATTTCCCCGCCATGAAACCCGCGGTCGGTGCCGTCACGTCCGATGATTTGCTGTCAGCCGAGCGGCTTCTTCTTCGCCGTAGCGTGAGGCCGCGGTGCAGCGGATGCAGCAGATGGGGTCAGAGTTCAGCTACAAGATGATTTTTGTGGTGTTGCTGTCAGCAAGTGTCACTCTGGATTGCCATGACATCTGGGGCCAAACTGCAGGAATAGCTTCCCTTTCACTTCCTGTCTGCTCCTTCTAGGAGGGGGGGGGGGATGTCTGCGTGACGCCTGAAGCTATTTCTTTTTGGCGCTGCTACCTCAGCTTCTTATCTCCCGGAGTCCTTCCCTCTTGGGCTCACATGCTTAGTCTCCTGTGTCATTAATGGCGAAAACCACAGTGCTGATAAACTCAAGATAGATTAACTAGCAGACCAAAGACTGGGCCCTCCTTATATCTCACCCTTCATGCTTTCAAAGATATATAAGAGAAAAAAACCCCGATATGGAGCGAGACCTGGAGCGTGTGGGTCCCAAGGCAGCTGTAGATATTACTCTTTAAGAAAATAACCGTTTAAAGTTATCAAACCTGCGGGCCTCCGAGTGTCCCTGTGGCGCACAAGAGATATTAAAAGTTGAAGGAAAACTTAGACGAGGAAAAAAAAAAAAAAAAGCCAAATTATTAAATAAATAGTATGACATGCCCCTCACCGGAGTGAACAAGGGCACTGCGGCAGAAACCTGCTCACCCTTGTCAAGGTTACCAGTGACCCTCCTGTGCGCGGCGGGGGGGGGGATATGCAGCATGAGCAGCAACACCTGTGTGTCTGCTATCACCGCGGGGCGTCTGCGTCACCGCCATCTTTACCTCCTCCTTCTGTGAGCTTGGATCCGTGCCAGGTTTCTGTGTTTTGCTGTTGCTCTTTTCTGGAGGATCTTAATTTGCGACTGCAAACATGAGGTGTCAGAGCCGCGGGGGGTGCAATGCGGGCCTGGGGACCGAGGAGGAAGCGATGAGTAATGCTGCAGAGTCTCTACAGGTGAAAACTTTTCTGTGTGGTTTAATGCAAGTTGTATATCACCTGTAGTTCTCAGGCGGCCACCACCTTCCAGGTTGTACATATAACCCAAGTTCAACTCACCAGTCTCAGGTTTTAGTCCCATTAACGTATGTAAATATGTTTGTCCATGTAAAATGTCACTGTCCACATCCTCATTCCCTCATATGTTAGGCAATACATCCACCAGAGGGCAGTGCAGAGTTCAGAGTTCACGTCTGTTTCAGTTAATAGCAAACAGACGTCTAAAATACATGAACATGTATCCAACGCTGCTGGATGCTAGAGAGACGTGCCGATTAGGCGGCCATCTTGGTACAAGGAGGCTCCTCGACTCTTTAAACTATCACAAATCGTTCAATTGTCAACTTATTATTAAACAGAAGGCTAAATGTAGTATCTTTAGATACTTTATGTCCCTGTGGATGAATTAATTTGCAGTGAAATAACCTTTACGACCCCACCAAGCCTGAATTAACTATTCAGATTTAGTTTGAATCATATGGAAGACAAATCAAAAAGAAAAAAAAACATATACAAATAACATATATCTATATTATTGGGAGGAAGAATTCATAAAATCAAGAATCATAAGTAAGATTGGTAAATTTGTACAACTGTACTGTGTATAATAATGGGCATTAAACCACATGGTGTTGTTGGTAAGACTAGAACTTCTAGTTAAAGACATCATGACTTCTTCTTCTCTGTTTCGTGCAACACTGCCCCCATGGTTTACGCCGGTACTGCTCCGGATACGTCTCTGCAGGCTCTATGAAAACTGGCTGAAATATGCACGTAAAGGACACAGAAGACGGACAGAAGGCTCTGAGCATAAATACTTCACCCAGTTCTAAGCTGGAGAGCCACAGCAGTGGCATCATTATGTTACTTTAAACATGTCTTCCATTACATTTTTTAACCTTTGTCGTGTATTTCTACAGACGACCAGATTGAAGAGTTTATCTTATTTTCCCTGCAAATGAGTCTAAACATCAGGTTTTAAACAACAGTGTCTGTTTCTGAATGTTCTCTGCAACGATGATCAGGGTTTTCAGATGATAACTGGTATTAATGATCCCAACAATGTAAGCGGCCCTTTGCTCTGGTCCACACAGAGTTAGTGCACCGGTTGGAGCCGGAGATTTGGAGGGCGACCAGAAAGAAATGAGTCTAAGCTGGGCGTGTATGGAACCTGGAGGGGATCAGTTTAATTTGTATCAGGGGTGTTTGGAAGAGGAAACATGTAAAAGCTGCAGGACGGTGCCCCCCCCCCCCCCCCCCCCCATGCACTGAAGAGCTTTGTGTTTCTGATATTATGGATAATGATTTGTTGGCAGTTCAGCAGGGGAAACTCAAACTTTCCGGAAAGCAAGTCCTCGATGTGGACGAGAAATCTAAAGCCTGCAGGTTGTCATTCCTGGAAGAAGGAATTTATATTTTTGGTTGTGAGGAAAAACTTTTAAATAATTAATGTTAAATGACGACTAAAAGGGTCTTGTTGCTTTCTTCTGTTTGTTAACATGGTATATAACTACTGATACAGCACTTCTCTGATGCATTCACATATTTTCAGATGAGTAAAATGAGAGAAAAAGCTTAAAGAACTTTAATCTGGTGCACAAAGGGGGATCTACTTTAATTCTTTTCGTTGGGTTTTTGGGGATTAAAACCAAATCAACCAAACATATTTGGTTGTTCTGACTTAGGTCTGATTTGCTGACTTGAGCTGTTTTCATGCGCTGGGGTCACACGAACGCTCCGGACAGATTACTTGTCAGTCACAGAAGCATGGGAGAACACAAATATCCCTTCTGAGTTTTTCCACCCAAGTTCCCGGTTAAAACCTCCAGACCATCAGCGTGGAGCTTTATATGAACTAGGGATGGAAAAAATACTGAAATGGCGGAGAAAGATTCGACCTTGTCGGATGTTTCGCTCTCAAATGACAGAGTCGAGGTAGACTTACGATATTTTAGCTTCACCTGGCAGAAGCTGCACTAGATCCTAATTTAAGTTCAGATATGAAGAGTCCTGTTGGGTTAGAACAGCCACATAAACTATTAGATTCCTTAGAATAAAAGAACTATTACCCATAACTAGAATGAACGTATCAGGAAATAATGTGGAATATTTCATGGATGTGTGTGATGGTTAGAGTTTGTCCTCTTTCCACTCATTCCTCGTGGGATATTCTCAACATCTTCATGAGAAAATGCAGATTTCCACGGCGTAACTCCTGCTGCTGCCTCTTTCAAGGGGCAAGGGTTGTCCCCCCCGTCCTCGAGGAATTATAATTAGAAGTACTTTATTGTCCCACCGTGGCAGGACATTTGTCTTTGGTCTCCCTACTAGCAATAAAAACACACCATACACACTACAAAACAAAAGTTAGTCATTGTACAAACCCAGATCAGACACAGGGCCACAGTCCTGCAGGTTTTAGATGTTTCCTGATCCAACGCACTTGATTCAAATCAGGTCAAACCTCCTCAGTGCATTGGATCGGTGGCTTCCCGGTTGAAGATTCCTTCAGAATTAAAACTCCTTTTTACTACTATATCCTCACCTTTGTAGAAACAAACAGGAGGTACTGGTTTTGCAAGCCCAGTTTAAACCACACCAAGCTTGTCCTGCTGTGATCAGAGGGAACTGGGCCAGTTTTTAACTGGAGGTGTGACAGAAGACAGACTTTTTCTTGGTTAAACAGATTTAAACAGAATAATAAGAATGGCTTTAGTTAACTCTTTTAGGGTAGATGAGTCTGCTCTGCTGAGAAATAAACCTTTAACCTTCACACCGTCACCGTATTCCTTCCTCATCTCGCTCTCCTTGCCTCTCAACCCATCCGTCCTCCTTCCTCTTCTACAAACAACTTAGCCTGCACTTTTTTTTTTTTTTTATAGGTTACATTTATTCTTTTTTCCTTGGTTTCTTCTGACATCCATATGGAAAGGTTACCTTGGCAATGATTCAATCTGTGGAGGTAATTTGGCAGGTAAAAGAAGTAGCAACACCTGGGCCGGCATCTGCTACGTTTGCTTTCCAAACACCATCGTTGAACACGGTGGGTTGCAGCCTCAGATAAAAGTAAAGGGAGCCCATGGATCGTGTCCTCAATGAGACTGAGCAGGCTGTAGCGTCTCTGCATTCACAGGAGAACATGTCGGCCGAGCCAAAGATGATTTCAATGGTGTAAAAACATCTAAAATCCTCATTCTGTTTTATGGGCTGTTTTGCTGCCGATGCCTCGGGGGGTGGATGTTGTGGTTTTTATAAGCTTGGCATGGCAGAAGACCTTAAATCATTGATTCAGTAAGCAGGACCCCTCGAGTGGAGGTTATCTGTCGCACATGGAAGTGGAGAAAAAGAGGCGGCGAGGCAAGTTGGAGGGAGAAGAGAGGAGCATGCGGAATATGGGAGATTATTGATTAAATTGGCGGAAGCGGTTCGGCGGGAACAGCATGGAAATCAGGTGGCGGTCGGATTTCACAACTCTCCGCGTCACCTTTCATCTTCTCTCTTCCGTCTGATCTAGCAGGCCGGCGTGCGGCGAAAGTAATTCATAGGAGGCGTCTTCAGATCAGCCTGCGAACATGTGTGTCCCTGTGGCCTCCTGGCCTACTCCCCTAATCTCTGCATCAATAGAGTGTGAGCAGATGGCGATGTGGCCGAGGTCGCCCGACCCGTACGCAGTAATAATAGGGCGGGAGAGGATGATGAGGCTGGCCCAGACGCTTGGAGGGATGATGCAGGGATGACCTGAGCAGACATTAAAAACAGATCCACTTTGTTTGCCCTTGCATAAGAAATCAGTTGACATATGTTGTTTGTGAGTTGGTTTAAACGCAGCCTCCTGTATGTTGACCTAGAAAAGTGACGAGAGAGCAGAAGAAAGCTTGCCATCAAACGGCTGCTCTAGCTGATTTTATTCCTTCTGTTTCATGAGGAGGTCTTTGCTGGTGTTGATGTATTATGAAACTAAAGGGAGAATCTTTGCCACAGGCAGAGCTCTGGCTTTGGACTCGGCAGAAGAAACGGATTAGACGTGAAGCTAAACTGATGTGAGCTGTTTGAGGAAGACTTTCACGTTGTAGAACAAATTTACTGCAACCCCAATGCCAAAAAAAAAAGTTGTGAGGCTGTATGAAATGTAAATAAAACCAGAATGCAATGATCTGTGGATCTCACCAATCCATATTTTATCCCCAGTGGGACATAAACAACATATCAGATGTAGAAATTGAGACATTTTACCATTTTATGGAAAATATGAGCTCATTTTGAATCTGTAAAAAAGTGGGAAAAGGAGCAGCTGAAGGCTGGAAAAGTAATACGTACAAATCAGAAACAACTGCTGGAGCATTTGACAACTAATTAGGTTAATTTCAGAGAGGCAGAGTCTTTTTTTTTTTCTTTCTTCGTCTTTCTTTCGTGTTTGTTTTTATCTTGTTAATTTTTATATGGGCCAATTATGAGTCTGAAATAAAGATTGAATGAATTGAATCTCTCGGATGAAAAGATGAACAGACGTTCACCAGTCTGAGACAAACTGGGTCTAAATATTCACACTTTGAAGATGCTACTAACTACAGTATGTTATATTATCGGAAGAATAAGAAGGAATCTCTGTGTGCATAGGATGACTTACACATACATCCAAGGAAGGGCAAATTTATTTATATAGCACATATCATGCATAAGTCCACCTGATGTGCTCTACATGATCAAAACTGTCTTAAAGTTGCAAAATGTGCCATTTTAAGACATTAAAGACAATGATGAACCACGTACTGCATCCATGAGAATAGTATTCAGAACTCTTTCCTCATTTTTGCTTCTATAAACAACGTCGACAGGATCAGGTTATTATTGACTAACGGGGAATATCTGCAACAGTTTTAGAAATAAAACCAGCATCATGCACAAAAGCTCTGAAAACAGCTCATCTTAATCTGCCAATTGGACTGCGACACACTTAATCCTTTTTCACAGAAAAGAAACGAGAGAAACTGCTGGAAAACAATCATATAAAAACAAACAAACAGGAAATATAAAGAGATTTTTTAAACTTTGAATGAACTGCGTCATGAGATGAGGTAAAGATGTAGTAGAGGACCGGAAAGTTTTACATATATTACTACCATTTGTGACTTAAATGTTAATTAGTAACATTTAATGTGTTTCTGTCCGATTCCGATAGGTGCGGTTTTTATGTATCTGCTGATACCGAGTACTTATCTGATACCTGTTATTTTATCAAGAGGTCTGTTAAATTTATAATTTAAATAAATTATATTCACCATTGACTGTTATTCAATGGCTTATAAAAGGATTTAACACATGAAAAAGATTACCACCAAAAGCTTTTTACGACCGCCGGTGGTAAATGTGGCAGCATATTATTGCATATTCGGTGTGTCGCTGTTTTGCTAGCAAGATTTTCTAATTAGTAATAACACCAAGTTCCTGATATAGTGCTGATGCTAAATGTCCGGCTACCAACTCAAAGCAATCGTCATCGTAAGATTGCGTAACTTCCTGTCTCTGTGTGGTGGTGTTGGGCGGGAAAAAAAAGAAGTATGATTCAGTTTCCATGGTAACAGACGGTGTTTAGACTCACGATCCCCTTACTTCGCCAGAATTGACCAGTATTTGCGAAGCTATCGGCCCAACTCTACTTTTGGGTTTCTATTTAGAATTTTGCTCTTATTAAACAATTACTCCGTTAAAGTTGTTGATAGCTTTTCCAGCATTGATCCCCCCCCCCCCCCGGAATCATGAGGGTTTTAAATTGTTTTTCTTACTGAAGCTATCAGGGTCACCACATCCCATCTCCCGATCTCCATTGGTTTGTCAGCCGTGATGATGTGTTCAATAAAGGGTAGTTAGCACATGTCGATACAGACACATTACCGAAGCTATTTCTCAATATGTCTGATAGTATAAACACAGCAGTATTTCACCACCATGAATAAAACATTGGCAACAGGATCACTGAATCAATAGGGGGAGTAGAAAGGGAGACGGGGAAGAGAGTTGACTGTTCCAGTACAGGACTCGGTAGAAAATATCTTCATCATACTTCACAAACAAAGAACAGTGTATTAAAGGCAAACAGTCTCCACAAAGGGCTGTAAATATGTTAAAATCATGTTGAGGTTGGAGTTGTGGGAGCATACACTCCCCAGGTCAAAGAAACGTAACTTTGAAGTAAATAAAAGAGATAAACAAAGGTTATAGGAACAGAAATGTGCTCGAGAAGCAAGGAAATTTTGTTTATATAGCACCTTTCACAGATAAAAACCACAAAGTGCTTTACAATAGGAATAATAAAAATGAAAAGCATAAAAATACCTGAAATAAACACATACAGAGAGTCATAAAAACCTTGTTTAACTAAAAAACTTACTTTGATAAAAATGTTTTCAGCTGTAAGAGCGATAAGAGATTCTGTTTAGCAGAAATACTCCTTAAAATCAGGGTTTTAACATAAAATCAGCATAAAACTGGTCGATATACTCATTTAACTCAGTTTAAGAGGAATAAAAGGAAAACTGACTTCATTAAGAAATAGTACTAAAGTATTTAACAGGAATACACAAAAACAACAACAAAAAGATGTAATAAAAACATCACAAGAGGGGTAAGCCACTTTCCTTGAATTAATTTTATTAGGAAAGACATTCAAAGACATTCAATTAAAAGCCAAAGTGAATAGGTCTTGAATGTGGTTTCCTTTTTGTTGCTCTATGATAACATTATTAAGCTAAAGTCAGTCATTAGCCAACATTAACTACATCAACTGGCTCTAATGGCATTTTTATTGTTCACATACTTTCTGGTATAATATGTCTGTTTCCACCGTGAGCCAACATGGTTTATGAGGCATTTCATGGAGATGCAGGAAGTGAAACGCTAAATTCATATTGTACCTGCATTTCAAAGGTAAATGAAGCTATACTGTGGGAGAAGTAATGCCCTGATATGAATGTTGAATAGTCTGTTTAACATAGTGAGAGGAAAAAAGCAGAAAAAGGTCGTAAAGCAAAAGCCGAGTCGAAGCGAAGACTGCAGCCAGCAAGGGTCATTTTTTACTTTTAGGGATGCAGATTTACTACTTGACTTCCCTTTTCCTTACTCCCCTGTACATATTGTATGTCATGTACTTAACAGCTTGGGAATTTTAACTTGTCACGAGCTTATTACTGAAATGGAAGTCGGGTCTGCAGCTATGAGGTAATATATGACATGTTTGTCATTGTCTTTCCTCAGGGACGGTTAACCCATAAATTGTTTGTGGGTGAATCTGTGCAGCCACTCCCACACACAGTAATGCAGCCCCAGACATCTCTAATAATATGCACACAAAACTAGGTTATGCATTGTTTTTGTATCTCCGCTTTACCACCCTCCCCCTTCCTTCCTCCGTCCCCAGCCACTCACCCATTCTGTCACCCACTTTCTGCCAGGACAGAGGACCTGTTGTTAATTAAACCTGTCAATCAACGAGAGAGAAAGAGAGAGAGGATGGGGGACAAAATGGAGGGGGGGGGGGGGGGGGGGGGGGGGAGAAGAAGAGCAATTTCCAGGAAATGTTTTACAGCAGTACATGCTTTATGGTAATGGAGTCAGTCACATCGTCATGTCAGAGGCAGCGGTCAAGGACAGAGAGAGTTGACTTACACACAGTGTGTCTCCGTCTCGGTTTGCACACAAATGCACTCGGGAGGGGGGGCATGGAATAATGAACTGTAGTTGCAGATCATGAATCCTGTCAAATGTGACAGCCCCTGTCTTTAGAGAAAACGTCTGAGTTTGGGTAACAAGCTCTGCTGCTCATTTGGAAACATGCACCAGTCTTGTTTTGTGGCTACGTCCTTGCCATGCCTTAGTGTACGCTCTGACCCCCATGTGGTGTCTTTTTAATTAAAAATCCACTAAAGAGGGATTACAGTACAAGGCTGGGGAATCTGTAGTGGTAAAGAAGTGAGAGCAGAAGTTGAACCACTAATATGAGGTTTAATGTGGGCGGTTGGCTGGCTGATATGTGGTCGTACGGAGGCTAACGTGTTTGTCTTACACTTGACTTAGCCAGCATCTATTAAATCTTTAACTAAATCCTCTCCTGACTAATAAAGATGGTTTGCTTGTGTATAACTGGGTTTAAAGCATAATAAAATAAGACCTACTGGAGTGTAGGTGAGTTATAGCACAGATGCGAAAAGGCCCAATAACAAAACTACCTTGTGAAAGTCTACAGGTTTGAAAGATGAAAGGTTTTTTTTCTCACATTTTCTACAGTATGCCTCATTAATGCCATTCCAGCACACTGCAGTGACATTCGCTAATGCAGCTACACAGTAAAAACTCTGCTAATAATAATTTGTGTTCTGCTGCTCAATGGTTCCCTGTGAAGACAACTGCATGAGCTATTCAGCCATGATAAGATGCCGGACCACAAAAAGCAGAAAAACTTGGTTAAAGGGAACAAAGAGTTGAGCAGGAGAGGACTGAACATGGGTTCATTATCAGAATAAGTTGTAGCCTATAGCAGATGTCATCTCACTAGAGTTCAAAATCAAACTTGCTTTAAGGTTTTGTTGTCATAGAACGGTTTAATTACCTCTAAACAACAACTCTGTAAAGATTATTTAATATCTTTTGAACAAAAAGGTTGCACTGACATTGAAACTAGCCTATTAGCAAGCTAAGCTAATGTTGTTGTGGCTAGCTTAGCTGTACAACAAAAGTTGATGTTGACGTTTGATGCTTAAATCACTAAATAGGCTAACACAATCCCTGCTACTTCTGCTGGAGGTCCCTTTAGGGAAAATAATCACAGGGAGGTTATTTTTAAGACATTAAAAAATCAGGAAATCAAAGGATAGCCTCTAGCTAGCTCTGCGGATATGTGGAAAACTGAGGATTGCAGCACCGTAGTCAACTATACATGCTGAGCACACACTACAATTATTATTACAGTTTTCTTTTTCTTATTTGATATGGAAAATAGTCTTTTATTTTGTATTTTAATCCACATTTACTGAAAATGCATCATTAGGCTACAGTGCATAGTTTTATGTAAGTACCTGAACGCATAGCACATATCCTAGAAAAGTACTGGGATCTCTTTAAGAGGGTAGTGAGGGAAGAGAACAATATTGGGGGAACCAAGATGAAATGTCCTGTGCAAGCTGGATGTAGGTCCCTGTACGATATCTCTTTGTGTTGGTTCTTAAGCTAAAACCGAACCTGTGAATCTAAATGTAACGGTCTTGAGTTGAAGTTCCATCTTCAGTGTTGTAGATTATCTGAACTGATCTGAAACAAGCGTACATGTAGTTAATAACATAAATAAAAGTATTGATTTAAGCATTTATAAGAATTTTTGCATCGTTTCTTGTTCCTGACATCCGTCCCAGGTATTAGTAGCTGCAGATGTTTTACTTTGTCTTCCTGTTAAGTGTTGTTTATTTAGGACCTGCTGTGTATTAAGTGTATTGTATTTTTCTAGTAGCAAGTCATTTATTGACTTGACTTGAGTACTTACACTACCAGTCAAACATTTGGACACACTTTCCTGGGTGTCCAAACGTTTGACTGGTAGTGGGCTTGTGTAGACCTATTATGTTCCACTGCTGGAAGAACACTGGACTGGTAGTGTCTTTCATACTGTCTTTTAGTTTGTTATTTTCTGAATGGTGCATTACATTGAAACAGGTTTCAGATTTCCTCTTGCAAAACAAACATCTACTCTGTTCACTGAGATTCAGATCTTAATTTGAAGTCAAAATGTAATGGCTCGGGCATAGAGATTAGAGCTCTAATCGGGCCTTAAAAGTTAGGCCGGACGAGACCTGAGCCCAACAGAATTAGGCCCGAGTCCGAGCTTTTGACTAACAGCTTTATAAAAACCTGAACCCTTTTACAACCCGACATTATTCAAATGTGCGCACGCAAACAGTTGTTTTGCCTTTTGTCAAGAATGAGTCCTTTATACATTTTTTAACATAATTTATTCATGACCAACATAAGCTATAGGCCACTTGGAAGTTGGAACAAAGAAATAAAACCAAATAAAACCACGCAAGAAATTAAGCCCAAACCCGACTGAACCTGTAGGGTCCTGACGGGTACGTGGCAAAGATCTAGAGCTCTAATAGAGATCCATTGTCTTAGCCACTCTACTGGAGTGACCCAAGGTTTAGTACTGGGACCCTTGCTTTTTTGCTCTATGCATCTACTCCCATAGCTTCCAGTGTTACTGCTATGCAGATGATACCTTTCTGTATCTAGCATATCCGATTTATCCACAGCTTCAGCACTAATCTTGATTTATCTGTCATATCTACACCCTAGTCAAAAGTTTGGACACACTTACCCAGTATATTTAATGGAAAAGTGTGCCCAAACTTTTCACTGGTCGTGTATTTCCATGTTTCGTAAACACAGCAACTCCAGTTGTGTTGCTGCTGAAATTATTGCTGTTGCAATTAGTAGTTGAATTATGAGGAGCAAAGGAGAACTACAACTCAGTAAATGTTGTTTCAGAAGTTATTTGAGGATTCTAATTTATTCATTTTTTGTCTCTTTCTGAAATATTGCTGGGTGGTTTGATTTAAGATGATATGTTGCTGTAAAATAGTAGTTTTTGAGTAAGAAATCACCCTGCACTTAATTAAAGACAAAGGGATCTCTTCGGATAGATAAAACAGACTAAATTAAAGAGTAAAGAAATGAAAAAGTACCACTGATTAGAGCCAGAGAGGAATGCCTTTGACTAAAACTCAGAAATGAAGCATTATTTAGTAAAGGAAGAGATAAAATCACCATGAACTGCAACTTATCTGAAAGCTGTTCTAGTTTGCCACCAACATACATAAGCTGTGTGGATCTGACAGGAGCACCGGACACCTGAGTCAGGACTGACCTCTAACTCTTTCTGGTTTGAGACAAGATCCCTGGTCTCAGGGGGATGTTGGTAGCAGGCTTTGCCAGAGGGCACCATGGCTGTTCAGTGCCCAAGGTGTCTGCTGCAGAGGGGGGAAAAATGGATTCATCAAATATGTGGTGGATGTTAGTCCCGACCTAGCCGTGGGCACGAATAAAGATGACCAGTAATTGCCTGATCCTGTCACTGAGCTCATTAACACAGGTGTTTGGATCCTTGTGGATGCAGGTGGGGAACGTAGGTCTGTGGAGCTTTGACAGAAAAATAACCTTTCCCCCTGATTTTTGTAAAGACTTGGCATTAGATTATAATGATTAGATAGGTAAGGGCTCCTTTCACTGCCACTAACTTTGACAGTCGGTCTTAATGATGGTGACATTTCAAATATGCTTGGGAGAAAATTGCCCTCACTCTTCATCTTTATAAAAAACAAAATCACTGGCATGTGAAATTTCTGTGGTGGTGGAGTAGGAGGAGTGGAAATGGTTGTATCAGGAACTAGGAGGAGGGCACACGTTTTTTTCTGGTTGATTAAGCAGCTCAAATCATCCTTTGTGAAGGCAGGGTGGAAGATTGAGGGAGGGAGGGAAGCTAAACCTCCCAGAGGAAGGCGTTTTGGGTTCATTGCTGCTGGATTGATGCGGGTGGGGGTTTTTGTTCCGGGCTCGGTTTCAGGGGCGTAGGCCTATTCACAGGCAACACTGGAGGCTCCTGGATTTATTCCGGCCCAGTGGGTCGCTGCAGCCGTGCTGGCGGGCTGTGCTAGAGGATTTAAACCCTTATTGCAACCGCATAGCAGCATGCTACTTGCAGAGAAAATGAAAGCATGGAAGCAAAACCATATATTCTCATTATCAGAGTCCACAGGAGACAGAAACACAGGGATGGACACAGAGAGATTGCTGCAGAAAGGATGTAGGAATATAGGCTGATGTGGGTGGGGGTGAGGGGAAGACTAGATGTTGAAGGAATGAATAACAGAAGAAAATGAGGGATCAATGAGGATGAGAAGGAAGAGGAAAGATGGACTTGCTCAGTCTCTGTGTAAAGGATAGAGGGTTTGTTGTCCACTGTTAGAGCACAGCAGGGTCACTGTCTGCAGCTGCATAGTCCCCGTGGCTGAGCTCCTTTTCTGGGATTTCGTATTTCCGAACAAATACACACATAGAAAGAGAAGCGAGGCTTCTCATTAATGTGCGCAGCGGCACAAGGCCTATTTTAGAGATCATTACATCCTGGTAAGAACGCCTCGTTTGTCAAGATAGTGCAGGAATTACATCTGACTTGTCTTCTTTGTTGCGCTACAGTTGATGTAAAGACAAATCAGTTCACACATACTTACACTGGAAATACATAAAACCCCCTGTGGAAAACATCTACTTCGACTATCTTTACCTTCGTCTTTTCTCCGGGTAATGTAAATTTATCCTCCAGGCCTTCTTGCTAGACTTGGAAATGCCCTGGGGAAACTCGTCATTTTTGTAAAACCAGGTGTCTGACTGAAGAAACTCTTTCTATATCTGAGTTCGGGTAATAAGACTACTTTCTACTTGGCCATGAGCACAGCAACTTTTCTGGGGCATCCTCCCAAAAATGTTGTCCTCCAAGCAGCACGTTGTACCAACATCCATGTGTACCTGCTCCTGCTTTGGGACTGTTTCATGGGAACAGCTGAATGGGGCTGTCTGCTGGCCTGCTCCAGGGTTACTGATGATGAATGGACAAACTCAAACACTCCTGTCCTGAAATAGAGTGTTTTCCAGGACTGTACAGCCTGACCTTGGAGAGAACATGAAGAGAATCGACAACTCTGGACTGATTGATGATCTCTGAACTTCAGCTCATTGAATGTAGTGAAGAGTGACGAGTTGGAACTGTCTGGTTTATTAAAAATGGAAAACTGTAAGACCCTTTTATAATTCCTCACTTTTTGCTATTTGAGACTCACATTAGATCAGTTCAGTTTCATAATGGCAAAGAAATATACGTTTTTTCTTCATTTTGAGTGCTTTATAGATATAATAAAAGGCTGAACTGAAATATCCAGATCTATGTGCCATCTATTATCTAATTGTTCACTTGACTACTTGATTGAAGCACTTTTTACAGCAATCACAGTCTGAAGTGTTCTTGGTTCTTTAAAAGCTTGGAAAATGTCTGTCTTTATGTAATGTTTCTCCCATTCATCCTCCCAAACAGCCTGAATTTGTTGCCATTGTTGCCCATTTTCAGCTCTGTTCAGATATGCTGGTTTAACCCAGCGGGAGTCTGGATTCAGATTCAGATGCTAGCAGACTTTTCAAAGTTACTTGGGTTTTCTTGGTACTTGCCTGTTCTTCTGGTTGTGGTCCAGGTCTTGTCCACTATGGAAAATAATTGATCTGTTTTATTCTGCACGTGCAGTAAAGCATCCTCTGGATGACGCTGCCACTACCATGTTAAAGAGGAGGTATCAATAAGGGGATTCTGTGCTTGTGGGCTCTCAAATGTCTTTAAAGGGAGGATTTTTACTCAACTGGGAAGGTCTGATTGATACATGCATACTGTAGAGCTACAAGGTTTTTCTATCTCTACAAAGGTCTCAATGACAGTGACCAGTCTCGTGCTAACTAGAAGTTGCAACACTTCAGTTATTGAATTTTATTTTGCTCATTTTTTGTAGCCATCCCACCATGTAAATAAAACCCATGTCTGACTCTTCGCTGTACAGAGAATGTTAGCTAAGCAAGCTTTTTTTCTGTTCAGAACACCATGGCAACAACACCAGCAAAACACTCTTCAGGCTTCACGTCGGTGGCCCAAACACCTGAAAGATCTCCAGTGGGGCTGTCGTCATTTTAACTGCTAAAGCTAGCATTAGCATTTTTCTGCACAGCTAAACCTAAAACAACATTAGCTTAACTTGCCAATTGGGTAATTTCAGTGTTAGCAAAAGTATGTTTTCCTAAGGATATTCTAGATATGTAAACTGTTTAGTAAACGCAGAGACTTGAGGTTATTCTTTCTATTTAACTTAATGTGAAGTGATGACGTCTCCGTCAGTGCTTTCCTACGTTTTTTAGCATCTTACGATTTGGAATCCTACAAAACATGAGTCAATACCCTGCACATGGACCCACTAAGCAGTTGGAATATACCCTTGTTCAGCTTCCTGTGCTTCCACACCTGGTTTTTGTTGATGGTATGATCACCTTCCATTCCCACATGGTTGTAATTATTATTTTTTGTCCCAAATATGGGCCACATCTGGGGTTTTGTTTGGTCCATATTTGGCCTTGACTTACGACGTTGACTCCATGCGAGTGTTGCTACCAACCCTCAGCCACGTAACCACCGCATGGCCCGCAAAGATGTCGACGTAATCTATGTCCAAGCTGGATCCTCACACCTGGACCACTTCTGGCCCACACAACACTTAACATGACCCACGTCCAAGTCTGACAACTAACATCTGGTCCACATCTGGCAAACACATCACTGTCAGTGCCATATCTGAGCTATGAATGCCAAAAGTAGCCCTGATAAGGCCCAAACATGTCTGCTATCTGGGTAGCTTTCTAGTTTTTGATCCTCAGCTTAATCCTGTTTCTTTGCCTCGCTTGTTTGGTTTGCTTTGTGACCCCTTGCTCTGTATATCTAAACCTCATCCCTTCGTACAGTTTGTTTTGGTAGACTAGACTGATTATCTGTGTTTGACCCCTGCGTGATTTAACAGTCTCACCTTTTGCATTAGGCTGTGTCATGTGTTTGGGTCCCTCTTAGACCATGAACTGTCACAAACAGAATTGCTAAACTATTTATAACTTTGAACAAATGCCCCTGACTGCTCCCCAAACCCAAGATAATGGCAACTTTTCAATGACTTGTGAGCTATGTGGATGTTTTTCAAGTCTGCTACCCATAAGTCTGCTTCCATTGTCACTTTGCTGCCACTCACAGTGTCCACAGGTACAAATCTGAACCGTCATCCCTGTCAGATATTCACAATCCAGACTGTTTTATCTAATCTCAGCAGAAATGATTTTTGTTGTTTCCTCTGGCCTGTGCATGATTTGCAGCCTGTTCATTTCCCACCAACACCTGTGCTCCATTTTGTTATTTTTGTGCCTCCAAACCTGACTGCGCAGATCGCCCTGGAAAGGGCTTGATTGCTGCAGCCAATAACCACAAGTGGATCTGATTGCAGAGAGACTCGTCTATGAATAAGAATACCACGCTGTATAATCAATTAGCTGCAAAGTTCCATGTTCTGTGCTGCTGATTGCACAGTTTCTAGAGTCTTGAAATGAAGCGTAATTACAGCCCGGCTCTGACAGATCATAGATTTCGCTTTTATGAGTGGCGAGTAGAAAATGAGAAAATTGGTGGTATTCTGTCCTTGGCTCCTTTACCCCCTTAAAATCCTTGTGGATCGCGCCAGCGATCATTGATACTTCATTAACAAACCCGTTGATCAGTGCTTCTATTGAAGGAGGAAGCAGAAAAAACTGGTCGATAGTTGGCATGTCATCTCTTAGGCAAACAGGCTTCTCAGGTCTTCAATGAGTCATAGACAATGGACTCTAATTATAGCCATTCTCAAGTGTTTGGAGGAAGGTGTTAAATTGTAAAGTAGGTTGCCCATGCTGTGAGAGATCCCAACACTGCAATACCGTAACAACACTGGCTGTGAGTTTATTTGAGTCAATACTCGAAAGCAAAGACAGGTTTATGAGTGCTGTTATTGCTCTCTCTCCGCTTTCCCTCTGATGTTCTTGTAAATGTGATTGAATATCTTTAGAGAAGGGCCTCCACTGAGGAGCCGCCGTCTCCACAGGGGACCGAGTGTATTTGTAGAAGCAATCTGTCTACTTGAAGACTCTGTCTCCAGAGTGTCTTAACTCTTATTTCTTCTTCTTCTCTGCCAAAATGAAAGACGACACAGGGTGCTGTCTGCCCATTGTCCCAAGGGTTTAGTCTCTCCTGTCTTCTCAAAGAGACTTGGGATCTATGTGAGTGTCTGTATGCAGCGTTTGTTCTGATCACAAAGATCTAATTATGTCTGTGCAAGTATTTACGTTTATGTTTGAACTTTCCCTTGATCTGTTCTTCTTTATGATGTTTGGTTCAGAATAAGGCCTGTTGAACATGCATATGCTTGATATAGATGATTTAAACAACTGATCATGGGGAATATGTGTGGGGTTGGCAGGGTTGGAGAGACAATGTCTTGTTCAGAAAATGTCCAACTAAAACAGGAATGTAAAAAACGTAGAAGATAACTCCTTTACTAGAATTTTATAAAAGATTATTCATGGACGTACCCAAACCAGAACATTTCCAGAAGTAGGATAAATAAGATGTTTAATGTCCAGCCTTGAAAAGTTTGGAAGGAACCTTCTATAAAAAATGTGTAAATGTTTGAGCTTCTGCACAAAATGTCCAGAAATGGAGTCAAACACCATGAAAGGGAAATATTTTTGCTTATAAATGATTTTCTCTTCTAAATCTTTACTTAAATTCTAGTTCATGCAGGTAACTGGGCCTTGTTTGGTTGTGTGGAGCAATACCAAACTGACTTGACCGCAACAAGATCATGACACCTTGGTCCATTAAAGGAGACATATTATGCAAAAATCACTTTTATAAGTCCTTGGAATAGTCTCTTACAATGTTCTAAGTCACGA